>CM034532.1:72580564-72912140 GCA_020002185.1 Paraescarpia echinospica
ACGGACACACGCGAACGTCTAGCAAACAGCAGGACGGAATATGCACCAGCCGAGGACATGGACGTAAACTCAGACACACGCCACCACTTGAACAAGATAACAGACATTCACGTGGGCCGCAAGAAGAGTATTTCACGGCGGAAGTCGTCGTCAACTCCGAGGCCGCCCGGAAGTGATATACACACGGTGGAAATATTGAAGCAGCCTGGCCAGACCCTCGGCGTGTACATCTGTGAGGGCGACGGTCGTGACAGGACGGACGGGGTGTTCATCTCGCGCATCCCGGACGGCTCCCTTGTCGGCAACGACGACCTGTTGCGGCCAGGTGACGAGATCGTGCGTGTGAACGACGTCAGTGTGACGAACAAGTCGCTCGAAGACGTCGTCGTGTTGATGTCTATCCCGCGTCGGTTGGTGCTCCGACTGAGTACTCCGCTGTCTCCTGCCTGGCCCGGTCGTCCCGTTGAAGGGAGGGAAACAACGGCAGCATGTGGCATGGTGAACCACATTCAGCCGTCAGCACTGGAAGACACGACGCAAGAGGACGCTGAAGGACACTACGAGAATCTAGAAGACATCCGTCATGCAATACATGCTAATTACAACAATCCTCAAGTGCTTGATAATAATACGCCAACAATGAAATCTTGTCACGAAATCGAAGTAAACGGAACGCTACCCGTTCGAATGGACCTACGAGATATATCGCCAGACCATTGCCAACACGACGCTAGTCCTACATCTAGCATACACAATCGCCGCCAGATGTCACCACGAGCCAGGCCGCATCGCAGAACACCGACGTCACTATTGCGGTTCCCTTCCGGGGACTTCTGTGCTGAGATGGTCACTCGTCCAGACCAAGGAAGTACTTTCGTTAGAATGAAGACACCAACCAGATACCATCTTTCGAATAAGACGGGGTATTACTCAACGGACGTGGAGGCGATGATTCGAGTTCAACGACAGAATTTACATCGATTCATTCCTCGGGGAGATCCCAATGCTTCCTACGACGAAACGGAACAAAGACGCCTCAGATATGAAAGCAGAGACTCGGAGAAAAGCGTAATGTCGCCGGACGGGTACACGTCAGACCCGGAGCACGGCATAACGAGATACGGCATGACGTCACCAACTGAACCAGAGCACGCGGGGCGGTTACGGACAGGACAGTCGCTGTGTTATTCCCTGCCACAAATCCAACGCGACGACAACACGGCAGAGCTGAAGCACTGGCTTCACAGATTCGCCAAATTGTCTCAAGAGCTGCAGATGCTGAACGACTCCGTTCACCCATCTGTAACTCCTCGAGGTGAGTGTGTGTGTGTGTATGTGTGTGTGTATGTGCGTGTGTCTGTGTGTGTGTACGTGCGTGTGTGCGCGCCCTTATGTGTACGTGCGCATGTGTGTGCGCTCCGTGTATGTTCGTGCATGTGTATGTGTGTGTGTGTGTGTGTGCGTGTGTGCGTGCGTACGCGTGCGCGTGTATATGCGCATATTGCTGTATTCCATGTGGTACCTATGTGTTTATATGTACCTAATATAAACGCTCATAATTTAATTGCTTTACAAAATTGAGCAGATTCTCATTTGACGCAGTAACACACGAATTACACGTAGCTTAGCATTTTAAACACGTACTGACAGTAACGTAACACTAAACTAAGAACAAAGAAAACACGACAAATATCAACTTCGACAGCTATCACAGCGCTAAATCTAGTTACACTACATACAATCAATTATTTAAACAAATTCTTATTGGTTAAAGTTACATATGCAGTATGCCAAACAGTACTTTTCATCCGTTGGTAGTTTTGTGATTATTATGCTAGTGCTGAAATCGTCGTTTGCAGTATGCAAATAAGTTAGTCATAATTTTTACTTTTTCCGTTTTGTGCTTTTCAGATGTCTACCGTCGCCGCCTTCGAACGTCTGGAAGTAGTCCCACAATGGTCGGCAAATACTCCGCCGATGAATACTGGGCGTGGCTGCGCAGTGATCCAACGAACAAGTCGAACACTCGCCGTAGTATACCTCGCCGTCAGGCCAGCGTCGATTCTGTCCTAGATCTGAAACCTACTTACCAAAGTGAACAGCCAGCATCCGGTTGCCAATCGCCGAGACACCGTCCGGCAATCTCGTACCTACGTCAACTGACGCCCCCCGCCTCTCACCGCCGCACGATGTCTGCACCTCACGCCACCATTAAACACGCTACACTGCTGCAAGACTCGATCGAAGTCGGACCTGAGTTGTTCCGTCTTCACCAGCCAGACATCGAGGCGATGAGAGCCGGTGCCGCGGTGGACCTTCGGTGTGACGGCGACCTCAGTGTGCGTGTGTACAGCGGTCGAGGTCTCGACTGCTCCGGCGCCGGACAGCTGGCGCTCTACTGTGTTCTTGAGGTCGACTCCGTTAAGACGACGAAGACACGCATAAGCCACGGGATGGCGGACTTTGAATGGAACGAAGAGTTTCAATTGGAACTGCACAGCGCCAGAGAGTTGTGTCTGCAGCTGTATCGCTGTGACGCCGGCGCTGTGTCTAACCGTCTGTGCTTCAGTGGCGCCCTCGCGCTGCGTCAGTTCCTGCAGTACGGACACCGCCAGAAGGTGGCGCTCAAGTTGGAACCGAAGGGAATATTATATATGGAATTGACTTTCATTGATGTAACAGCAGTTGCAACGGAGCGACTTCGAAGAGGAAAGCTGCTAGCGACGGATTATTATGGATGATTAATAAGATGGTGTCATTGGAACAGATGCGAACTGACGCCATCACGCGGCACATTGGAGCATCACTTGGATGCAAATACAACACAAGAATAAAATGCGTTGCTGTTTATTTAATTAAGGTGTTCCCGTTATATGTATTTCATGAATACGTATCATGCTGCTGTGTATTACTGCTTGATGTAAGCAGCATTTATAAGCTGCTACAACGGCATCATATTACACATTCATTGAAGTAAAGATGTCGCAATTTACATATATCGTGCTTGTAAAAATTATTCATAGCATTTTATATAAAAGGTACATAATACTGTGACATATAATCAAAACACTTGTATTAAGTGGTCAGCGCATACAACATTAATGTAGCGTTGGGTTAAGTTAATGTGCTGTGATATCAAAACAGCACAACATTGAATGTTTCGTGATGTGTCACGCCAGTGTCGAGACTCGTTGGCTTGACATACTATCATTTCGACAGTTACGCGTTCTGGAGAGAATGTGCACATTTTATTCAGAGTTGAACAAAAATAGACCTTTACAAACAAGAACAAGACGTCCAATACAATTTTACAATTTAAAGGTGGAATTAATATATCAATTATTACGTTGAGTATAGTGGCGCAGCACACACTGAAGTCTTCGAGAGAGCATATATCAAGTGGTACCCGATGACTCTGAACGTGTCAGCATACACTAAAGCCTTCGAGGGAGCAGGTATCGAGAGGTGCCCGCTGCCACTGAGAAAGGTCCGTGCTTTTGTCCCACCGCGGACTGCCGAGTCCATACCGGGGCAGACGGCGTCCAGTAGACTGTCGCGGGATGAACCGCCGTTCTCGGGGCGGGGGCAGGGGCAGGGGCGGGCCTGACACATCCTGTACTCTCGTCAACAGCACGGGGGGACCTGACGCACGTCGCTCTAGACGCGGAGGCAAGGGCGGACCTGATGCTCTCCGTTCTCGTGGGTTAAGCTCGAACTCTCTGGTTTCACGATAGAACAATGCGGTGGGTGTAGCGACTCCAAGTCCGTTATCGACGTTATGGAAGACAGCGGAGTTCATGCTGAGATCTGGCAGCGAGTGATTCACCGGGATGGCGACGAGCTCCATGCCGGGGTAGTCTCCGTAGTGAGCCGTTGAATGGCGGCGTCCGACGTTGGGCGCCTTGACGAAGCGGTACCCCATCACGTAGCGCGGGAGTGTGACAGTGCAGGCGTTGTCACGGTCGTCGATGGCGTAAGAGTGGTCGACGTGGGCGCTGACTCGCTCGCCTTCGCTGACCATATCGCCAACACTGGGTCTCCGCGAGGTCCGGTTCGTCTCTCTCGTGATGGTCACCTGGGAGAAGCGTCTTTGGTACGCCTCGATCGGGTCCATGTAGTCGCTATCGTACTCCGACGTGTGGCGCCATCTGCAGTCAGACACACAGTTATATGAGTAATACGTTGTAGCATAAAATCTTGCAGTTGTAAAATAATGCAGTTCCGGCCCTTAATGCGCAGGTCTGGAAATTAAAGTTCGTTGTGTAAGGAAGTATTCTCCTCCGAAAAATCAATTAATTTAGCACCAAATACATGTTTTAGCTGTTTGTAGAAAATATGTGCTGAATACAACTCATAACACTTTAGTTGACTAGCATTTATTTCCACATATCCTTCTTCCAAAAATTTCAGATGAGCAACATTCTAATAATTTTACACCCATCCCCTCGCCAATTTTCATAATAACGGTTACACTCATTTTGGCTATCTTTTACTTAACTGTATAAGTTGTACTATAAGTAGTTTTATTTCAATGTTACTCCCTTCATACGTTTCACCAAATGCTTTGTATATTTAACATGTACTTTACTTGACATGTACTTTAAAGTGTTTGTCTGATTCGTTTGAATAAACACTTTAAATAATTGATTGATTGATTGATTGGTTGGTTGGAGGGTGGGTGAGTGGGTTAGTGGGTGGGTTGATTGGTTGATTGATTGATTGATTGGATAAAGTGGCCTACATTATTAGCAGCATCCGCCGGGTAGGTACTCCCCTTGTTTGAAGCATATGCTTGGGACTTAGGGTCATTAGGATGAACCTAGTTTGGGCCATTTAAGTAAAGTATTGCGCATATGTTTTGAGAATTGGGCACACTATTCCCTTACACAGCGAAGTTCTATTTCCGGACACGCGCATTTAAGGGCCGGAACTGCATTATTTAACAGCGGCAGTAGTTTATCCTACAACGGCACTGCATTCGAACACGAAATTATACACCCGTTTAAATTTGATAAAATTACGCCAAAAACGCAAGCCTACATATTAAATATATTCACAAATAGTACTGCAATTCGGTAACTCACATATAATGTTTTAGTAAGCACCTTACATAAATCGGCGTGTTAATAGCATGATATACTTTCACAGATCCTTATCACAAAAGCAACTTTGGTCGAGCTGAGTGCATAGTAATGTTCAATGTTTTGGGTTGATATGTGTTTTTTGAATATCCGAGTGATGTTAGTCGGTAACACGAATTATGATTACCTGTCAACGTTTGAAAATTAAATGTTTGACTTGTGTTGAACCCTTCGTGAAAACGGTATAACTATCAGTTCATTTATTTATTTCCTCTATTTAACGCAGTGACACGATGAAGTATCTGTGGCTTCTGTCTGACATTGCGTCAGCGTAAGTACGACAAAACGTGGCTAAACAATACTTATATAAGTATAATATTTATTGGAAATTATGAAGATTGTAATTAACACATTATGACATAGGTGTACTGTGGACTCGATTGACACACGTTTGTATAAATAAATACGTTGATAAATATATATTTTGCAACCTAACTGGTAAGTAAATAAAAAAATTAGTGTTTGTGTGGTGGTATTATTAAAAAGATATAATACTTGCGCGCGTCTTACTCAGTGTTGTCTTTCCACTGAAGAGGTTTGCCTAGTTGAAATGTATTATTAGAATGCGGTGAATCTGGTAATTGTGTAAAGAAATATGTTATACAGACATGACATTGACTACAGACCTATGAAGCCACAACGCGAGCGTGACGAGGAGCGAACACACAACGAACGCTCCAGCCGCACCAACAATGGCCACCGGCACCGTGGTACCGTCAATCACACCTGATGGCAGCACCGACATCCTTTGATCCGCAGGCGTAACAGTCGTTCGCCAGGTGGCATCTGGTGCGGTTGCGTTGAAGCCTCTTGAAGACTTTCTGGCGAGTTGTTTCTGTATTGTTGTTCTCTTGTGTGTACCAAGAGTAGCAGTTGTTGGTTTCTGTCCTTTTCTGTTGCTGCCTGTGACAATGTATGTTGGACTGTTGTTAGTGAGAGACGTTGTACCAGTTGCTTGTAGGGTCGTCACCGTCTTGTGTATCGTCACTGGTGGAGAGTATTTAAAGTTCAACACAGAGACTCTCTGACTCAATGTCACTTTAATGGACGGTGGATATGTCGGCTCTGTTGACGTTTGCTCAGATGATGTTGGTGTATTCGTAGTGTCGCGTGGACGCGGTTCAGTTAGTGTCGTTTCGCTGGCTGTAGCTGTGGCTGTTGAGGTTGTTATACGGTGCTCAGATGTGGGGTACACAGTTTGGGACGGCGCCGCCGCACTTAGCGTTAATTGTTCAGGTGTCGTTGTTATGGGTAATGCTTGGTTGGATGTAATTGAGGCCTGTTGTTTTTTATTTGACGTGATTGAGGTAAGAAGTGTTTGATTGGATGCAGTTGTGACCTCAGTTACAACATTTGATGTTGCTAAAGTTTGGTATTCTACAGTTGATATTGGTGATGCCTGGTGTTCTACGTTTGATGTTGTTGAAATCTGTCGTTCTGTGTTTGATGTTGTCGGAGCCTGATGATCTACGTTTGATGTTGTTGAAGACTGATGTTTTAAGCTTGATGATGTTGAAGTCTGATGTTCTGCGTTTGATATTGTTGAAACCTGATGTTCTACGTTTGATATTGTTGAAGTTTGATGTTCTACGTTTGATATTGGTGAAGCCTGGTGTTCTGCGTTTTCTAAGTTTGGTGTTGTTGAAGTGTCACGTTCTAATGTTGTTGCGGCTTCATGTGGTAAATTTTGTGTTGTTAAAACTCCTTCTAATTTTCTGGATGTAGTGGAAGAACCAAATGGTAAATTTGATTTAGTTGATGCCTGATATTCTATGGTTGGTGTAGTTATGGCATGATGTGCTTGATCGGATGTAGTTATAAACTCAGGTGCTTGTTCTGGTGTTGTTGTGATTTGAGAGGCTTGGTCAGATGTTGTTGTCACATGAAGTTTTTGGTTAGGTGTCGGTGAGACTTGAGGCGCTTGTGTATGTATATTTGTGTTGAACGCCCGTCTCTCTGGTGTCGTAAATACATTGTCTTGTTTATATTGCTGTGTACTAGATGTCATTTGTTCAGTTACCGTTATTACAGAAGCTGTTTTCCTGGATAAACTTAAAGCCGTCGGAGCCGATCTTTTTGTCAGTGCTCGGCTGGATGACACTTGTGTTGGTGATTGTTGCTTAGTCGTTATACGTTGTATTCCGTCTGTCGAAACAACGACGGATGGCAACTCATTTGCGGTGTTGACGATAGGAAGTAAGCGTCCATCAGTAACACTCATAGGCACAGTTGTCCCGCTCGTTCCTCTCATTACAACACTGGACAAAGTACCATTAGATAGTGACATCACCGTCTTTCTGGTGATGTCGTTACATGGCACTTGGAAGGTTCAGCGGCCTATGTTTACTTGGCTCTGTGCTCTCGCTGCCACGTCGTCACGTCCGCAACGTACATACTAACTTGAACTGTCGTCTGAATAGTTTGACAACGTATACGTTGACGCTACTGCAACAACAGCGCTGTTCGTCTTCTGTAGCCTGCGTTTTGTCGCAGCCGTGCCCTGGTCTGTGTTAATACTAACGGTGACATGTAACTCGTCAAGAGTTTAAACAGTTATCAACACAACAAATCACTCGACGAAATTACGCCATCGTTTTGATTCCCGTCATCATGTATAGCAATATAGGCGTAATTGTAGCGCTATGTTACCTTTTGGCTTAGTGTGGAATGCATCGCCAGGAAATGTTGATACTTGAAGCATATGTTCATGCAAGCACCGCTAAAGCTCATGAGAGGCAACAACTGTTGCTTATTATTACACAGTATTTCGATCACAAGTAAAAACACAAGTATTCTTCAATATCCAGACCAACCGTGGATATGTGCGCACCGTCGTCCATATGAGAAATATACAATGTTATTCATATCAATCCAGTTTTCGAAATTTCCTTTCGTGATAGGTATGACAACGAGGAATGTGTAACTCTCTGTAATTGTAGCATTGGTAGTGAACTATGTGTTCACCGCGCAGTGTGTCAGAATAACCTTAATTTTGCTGACCGAAGAATCGCATCGAATGCAGTCACGACGTTAATTGTGGATCCGGACTTTGACAGTTGGTTGTATCGAGACATTGTCCAGCGTTAGCCCTCTCAAATACACTCGCTCCAGTTCTCTTTATATCAGATTCCAGTGAACTGTTTTCCTGAAACAGATACGGGTTGTGAAATCTAGGTGGTGTACGTATGGGCTATAATTTCAAAATATGTACCAACGCATGAGTGTTTTGAGACATTTCGAAGTTCCTCAATTCGAATTTAGTTTATGATTTCTGGGAAGCAAAGAGGTTCTTGTATCTTAAAATAAAATGTTGTCAACATCACTCTTATGGTTTTTCTGTGGTGTCCGTTGGAACAGGATGAGATTTTTTCGACTTTTACACCCAAGTTAACTACGACATCCACTTTAGGTACAAAACCACTACCTATGGATACATATTGACATCCGACTACTGAAATAAAGTTTTTCATGTCACAGTTTTTCAGAAAAAAATAATGAATATGTGTGTCTTTGAT
This sequence comes from Paraescarpia echinospica, assembly GCA_020002185.1. Taxonomy (NCBI): domain Eukaryota; kingdom Metazoa; phylum Annelida; class Polychaeta; order Sabellida; family Siboglinidae; genus Paraescarpia; species Paraescarpia echinospica. The sequence goes on from CM034532.1 coordinate 72,589,221, forward strand.
GTCTGTAGCCAACTATGTGGCGTCACATTAATGTGATTTTATCAGCATTTTGTGTTAGTCTAGTGCAGAAGAAATAGACTCGCTATCAATTCCGCTACCTTTCTTTGAGGCTAACTTAGAATTACACTTATTTTTTTAATGCACAGGTATGTTTACGATATGAAAACAGTGAATGCAATGTTTGTGTTGGTTCATATACTGGATATACATATATAGGTGACCAGTCTAGATGTACTAAACATTTTTACATCATGTTAACTTTATGTCGAAAGGTAATGTTCATACAACATATAAACATCTTAAAATGTTCAAGCAAACGTTTATTACGGTAAGCCATAAACATAAATTTATATGTTGCTATGACAGAATATATAATGCGTTATGCTATAAATGCACACGGTAAGGCAAATTGTAACGGCATCTTCACAAACGTTGAACTTACTTTTACAATAATGTATAATATATTACGCCTGCACCTGCACTGAACAAAGTGATGATCAATTATATATTACATAAAGAGTTGTAATAAACACAGTGTATGTCGTAGTAAACACGGTAGTCGTAGTTCTTCAGGATCAGTTTACAGTTCGGTAATTACTATATTGTCAATCATTTTCAATTAGGATTAACTACAACCCACATAACACATGCCATATAGTACTGGATATTCTAGCAAGCAGTTTTCCAGGACGGACCAATGAGCACAAAGGTTAAGATCAATCTTGACAAAATCAAGTTTTCCAGGACGGACCAGTGGGCACAAAGGTTAAGATCAATCTTTTCAAAATAAAGTTTTCCAGGACGGACCAGTGGGCACAAAGGTTAAGATCAATCTTTTCAAAATAAAGTTTTCCAGGACGGACCAGTGGGCACAAAGGTTAAGATCAATCTTTTCAAAATCAAGTTTTCCAGGACGGACCAGTGGGCACAAAGGTTAAGACCAATCTTGACAAAATTAAGTCCCATTTCAAGATTGTGTTAACTACACATTAATAGGTCGTAGTCTAATATAAACGTGACGCTAATGTTATCAATGAAAACATGCAGATGTTGCAATAAACATCGTTATTTAACAATCACACTAAGGCATAATTAACACATGTTACGCCCTCCTCTTAAAAAAAATTGTTTTACATTAGGATCTCTCAAACATGCATACGTTTAACAATAATCGTTATTTGTTCCATTCCATGGCGTCATTACACAGGCTCCTGTAAACAATCTTGAAGCTTTTTACCCGCTTTTGCTGATAAGATAAACATGACCAGATCAACATTGGCTTTATGTATTTTCATACAGACATGTTTTCTCTTATCCAAAATCTCATCAGGTTTTATTGGTCATTTGAAGGAGAGTATTTTATTTATTCATCTGACCACGAAGGAGGTCAATTACTCTCTGCCTTTGTTTTCGATGTCTTTCATCTGTTCACTACGCGGCTTGCTGTCGTAAAGAATACCCACAAAGTCACCAATTGATTGCTTCTTCATATATGGTGTCGTCCACCTGCCCTAGGAGCTGCTGAATAGCGTCATATCGGATGCATTGTCCATCCAGAGCAAACCGGGCGTAACTTGCCGTTTATGAAGCAACATTCTTTGAGACAAGATGTCTCTCATGTGAATACCTGTCCCGCACCCACAGGCATTACTCTGTGTAGATGCGTGGTGCTAGGAATTTGCATTTCATTGGAGGTTTCCATTTCCTACTGGGCCTCTGCCACCTCATCCATGGTTACCATCAAGTATGTCATCTTTGAATTGGTTTATTCCAGTCCCACTAACTGAATGTTTCTGTGCTGTGAACGGTGAGACCCCGCTTAAATTCCAAACCTGCAGTGCTATTGGCAGTTCCTCCTACTCCATCGCAGGAACCTTTTCCGCTTCCTGACTCGAAATGTTTCCATTTGACAGCGACGTCAAACAAGAATTGGTGATGAACAGTGAGGTTGATAGTGTGTTTGTTCCGAAACTGCCAGGCGGGGGAATCAGTGAGGTAGTGTACCAATGGAACTGCCTGGTGAGGGAATCAGTGAGGTAGTGTACCAATGGAACTGCCTGGTGAAGGAATCAGTGAGGTAATGTACCAATGGAACTGCCTGGTGAGGGAATCAGTGAGGTAGTGTACCAATGGAACTGCCTGGCGTGTGAATCAGTGAGGTAGTGTACCAAAATGAACTGCCTGGTGAGGGAATCAGTGAGGTAGTGTACAAATGGAACTGCCTGGTGAAGGAATCAGTGAGATAGTGTACCAATGGAACTGCCTGGTGAGTGAATCAGTGAGGTAGTGTACCAATGGAACTGCCTGGTGAGGGAATCAGTGAGGTAGTGTACCAATGGAACTGCCTGGTGAAGGAATCAGTGAGGTAATGTACCAATGGAACTGCCTGGTGAGGGAATCAGTGAGGTAGTGTACCAATGGAACTGCCTGGCGTGTGAATCAGTGAGGTAGTGTACCAAAATGAACTGCCTGGTGAGGGAATCAGTGAGGTAGTGTACAAATGGAACTGCCTGGTGAAGGAATCAGTGAGATAGTGTACCAATGGAACTGCCTGGTGAGTGAATCAGTGAGGTAGTGTACCAATGGAACTGCCTGGTGAGGGAATCAGTGAGGTAGTGTACCAATGGAACTGCCTGGTGAAGGAATCAGTGAGGTAATGTACCAATGGAACTGCCTGGTGAAGGAATCAGTGAGGTAGTGTACCAATGGAACTGCCTGTTGAAGGAATCAGTGAGGTAGTGTACCAATGGAACTGCCTGGTGAGGGAGTCAGTGAGGTAATGTACCAATGTAACTGCTGGCGAGGGAATCAGTGAGGTAGTGTACCAATGGAACTGTCTGGTGAGGGAATCAGTGAGGTAGTGTACCAATGGAACTGCCTGGTGAAGGAATCAGTGAGGTAATGTACCAATGGAACTGTCTGGTGAGGGAATCAGTGAGGTAGTGTACCAATGGAACTGCCTGGTGAAGGAATCAGTGAGGTAATGTACCAATGGAACTGCCTGGTGAAGGAATCAGTGAGGTAGTGTACCAATGGAACTGCCTGGTGAGGGAATCAGTGAGGTAGTGTACCAATGCAACTGCCTGGTGAAGGAATCAGTGAGGTAATGTACCAATGGAACTGCCTGGTGAGGGAATCAGTGAGGTAGTGTACCAATGGAACTGCATGGCGTGGGAATCAGTGAGGTAGTGCACCAATGGAACTGCCTGGTGAGGGAATCAGTGAGGTAGTGTACCAATGGAACTGCCTGGTGAGAGAATCAGTGAGGTAGTGTACCAATGGAACTGCCTGGTGAAGGAATCAGTGAGGTAATGTACCAATGGAACTGCCTGGTGATGGAGTCAGTGAGGTAGTGTACCAATGGAACTGCCTGGTGAAGGAATCAGTGAGGTAATGTACCAATGGAACTGCCTGGTGAAGGAATCAGTGAGGTAGTGTACCGATGGAACAGCCTGGTGAGGGAATCAGTGAGGTAGTGTACCAATGCAACTGCCTGGTGAAGGAATCAGTGAGGTAGTGTACCAATGGAACTGCATGGCGTGGGAATCAGTGAGGTAGTGTACCAATGGAACTGCCTGGTGAGGGAATCAGTGAGGTAGTATACCAATGGAACTGCCTGGTGAGGGAATCAGTGAGGTAGTGTACCAATGGAACTGCCTGGTGAAGGAATCAGTGAGGTAGTGTACCAATGGAACTGCCTGGTGAGGGAATCAGTGAGGTAGTGTACTAATGGAACTGCCTGGTGAGGGAATCAGTGAGGTAGTGTATTAATGGAACTGCCTGGTGACGGAAGCAGTGAGGTAATGTACCAATGGAACTGCCTGGTGAGGGAATCAGTGAGGTTGTGTACCAATGGAACTGCCTGGCGGGGGAATCAGTGAGGTAGTGTACCAATGGAACTGCCTGGTGAAGGAATCAGTGAGGTAGTGTACCAATGGAACTGCCTGGCGGGGGAATCAGTGAGGTAGTGTATTAATGGAACTGCCTGGTGACGGAAGCAGTGAGGTAATGTACCAATGGAACTGCCTGGTGAGGGAATCAGTGAGGTTGTGTACCAATGGAACTGCCTGGCGGGGGAATCAGTGAGGTAGTGTACCAATGGAACTGCCTGGTGAAGGAATCAGTGAGGTAGTGTACCAATGGAACTGCCTGGCGGGGGAATCAGTGAGGTAGTGTACCAATGGAACTGCCTGGTGAGGGAATCAGTGAGGTAGTGTACCAATGGAACTGCCTGGTGAGGGAATCAGTGAGGTAGTGTACCAATGGAACTTCCTGGTGAAGGAATCAGTGAGGTAATGTACAAATGGAACTGCCTGGCGGGGAATCAGTGAGGTAGTGTTCCAATGGAACTGCCTGGTGAGGGAATCAATGAGGTAGTGTACCAATGGAACTGCCTGGTGAGGGAATCAGTGAGGTAGTGTACCAATGGAACTGCCTGGTGAAGGAATCAGTGAGGTAGTGTACCAATGGAACTGCCTGGTGAAGGAATCAGTGAGGTAGTGTACCAATGGAACTGCCTGGTGAAGGAATCAGTGAGGTAGTGTACCAATGGAACTGCCTGGTGAAGGAATCAGTGAGGTAGTGTACCAATGGAACTGCCTGGTGAAGGAATCAGTGAGGTAGTGTACCAATGGAACTGCCTGGTGAAGGAATCAGTGAGGTAGTGTACCAATGGAACTGCCTGGTGAAGGAATCAGTGAGGTAGTGTACCAATGGAACTGCCTGGTGAAGGAATCAGTGAGGTAGTGTACCAATGGAACTGCCTTGTGAAGGAATCAGTGAAGTAGTGTACCAATGGAACTGCCTGGTGAAGGAATCAGTGAGGTAGTGTACCAATGTGATGTTTCGAACCAGCTGTTTGATCACCGATATCACTTTTTTGAAAAAGTGTACGTTGTTGGTGTCGCATGGCTGCGCTCAGCACTGACCCCAACATAACGTATGTAATATAGTGGGTCACCACCTGCCGATAATTAACAACCAGGCTTACGTATAGCGGACCTGTTCTTTATTGTAGTGTGCACTTTGAACTCCCTCGCCATAGTTACAACCGCGATTTTCGGCGTAGTCTATTTAAAAGTGACGTGCCATTGATTCACTTCTTCCGACCCTTCTCCCTTTGTCAATACTTGTTTGTGCTGAGATACATACTACCGATGAGCACGCATCGCTTTCTTCTTTTTATAACCAATTATTTGCTTATAGCAATATTGTTGACATGTTTTGCGTACGCATATATGTACTTAAAAACATAAAATAACATAATGCACTGATACATTATCTCACTTCCAGTAGTATTATGATGTAGGCACCTATTTGATGTTAAATATGGACATTCATTATCTTAGATTTACTTTTCAAAAGGTACACTGTCGTAGTAAACTTTACATGTTCACTACGGCATCGACATTTTAGTTTGGATTTAATGTGCATGCGCACAGCAAATACCACGCCAATGTCGATTCTGTGTAGCCACATGTTCTCTCAACAATCAGTGCGTTTTATTAACTCAATGTAGTCCCAATTTAACTCTACAAGTATTGACAAAATGCACAATGTCACCATACAGTTTCTAGGAAAAGATAAAGTAAACAACAGCCAACTATCTTTTTTGAATGTCCAACGTCATAAGTTTGGATACTCGAATGTAAATAGGTAAAAGTGACAACCGGACAAAGTGAATTACAACGTTTTATTATAGGTGGATGTCGTAGTAAAAATTTTGATACGACGTCGTAGTAAACACAATGTTCTTCTACAGGACGTTTTTGCCAGTATTAGAATAATGACGTCGATTTAACGAAATTTTTATTACACCATTGTAATGATCTATCTGCACCATGTTTTCTTTAAGCTCTGTAATCAATCGTTTTTGAGAAAGTGGATGTCGTAGTAAACATCTCTTAAACATGTCGCAACATTTTTTTGACATTTGACATACAATCTTGCGCATTTACGTCTCAATCTAGCCAAAAAGGGTGCTTGTTTTCGGATTTATGTTTATTGCTAAACACATTAAGCGCCCGAATACATTTATTACCATATTCCTTCTTTTTGACTAACTACTGCAAAGTTGGATGTCGTAGTAAACAGCGTTTTCGAGACATTCTTTTCGAGACATGCACTTCTAAAGAATGTTGCCAGTAATACCATGATTTGCTCTGATATTGTTCTTAGATGTTTGTTCTACGGATACGAACAGCTGAAACTAACATTCTAGTCACGGGTATATTTTTAAACTTCACTGTCATTTTGAAAATTGTGTTGTGGACATTGTTTTCTGGCTACTTGGTTATGATCTAGAGTCTATCAGTCTTAAATTATAAATAATATATAAGTAACCATACATACTAAAACTCGGATAATGGATGTCTATTCACGTAACTATTAATTCTGAAAAAAAATGTGATGGTATGCGTTTAAGTGCGTTTCAATGTGCCAAGACACTAAATTTTTGCATTGGTACAATTTTGAAATCCTAGCCCATATAGTAGTATATCATTGCGGGTGCTCGTCTCAAGAATACGCCCACAGCAATGTTATTTACGCGTGCATAGCAACGTAACATAGCACAAGTCAGGTACCGTTCACATATATGCCAGATCATATGCAAGAACGCGCAAACGCACTACATATATAAATAGTATGGACTGAATGCAAGTGACGCAGGTCTATCTCTGATAAAGGGAAATGTATGTAGGAACTAAACTTGAATAGAACAGCAAATCGTCGTTCCAGGAATGCAATCAAGATAGTTAATATGACCTTAGTTATTTTAATCACCAGCATAACCAATATATATATATATACACTGTATATATATATATATATATATATACATTGGACATTTCACCACATTGCATACACCGTCGTTGAAAAAGTAAGTGACAATAGCGGCGGACGTTCGGGAATAATTATAATCAATATTGACAATAAACTGACGTACGCCAACTGGCAATCAACTCACGTATGATTAAATATTTATTAACTTGGCAAGGCGGGTTTTATAGCCTCCAGGAATGTAATAATCTAACATGGCTGCTTTCGTCCGAAAAAGTTGTGTACATTTCATTGAACGTAAGTCAACATGTTTTGTAGTTTCATCATAAAGTGTTTTCTCTTGAACAGTCTCCTCATTTAATTACCTTTGTAGCGGAGACATGGTAAATTGTTTTGACTTCATCAAGTGATTTAACAATTGCCTATGGTTCATAACCCACGACCATAATAACCACCAGGCAGGAAATTAAATATCAAAGCGAAGTCACGGTAATTTGTGCGAAATTGTGCACTGAGTCAAATCGATAGAATCGTTGTAACGTGTCGCTCTGATGACGAGGGGTTTGGTCATAGTATGACTCTTACTCTGCAGTGCTGCTCGTACAAGTGTGTGCAAGGGTAGATTTATAAAAACAATTGTTCGCTTATGTTTAGCAATTTGTTCTGCGAGCAATGTCGATACATAAGTTGGTTTCATCGTTCCGAATTGTGACAACATACACATTATAACAGGCATGTCGTAGAGAGGATCAAAGCACTACAAATGACCACTTACCTGATGGTTTCCATCAACACGAGTTTCACAACAATGCATATCCCTCTCGAAACATCACTCGTCCGGCATTGGACAACAACAACCACTTTTGTCTTTGACAGCGGCACGTGTCAAGCCATTAGTATGATACACTAACCAACCTAACGAGCCATGCCAGGACCGAGGTACTCGGTGGCCATTCTGCCAGCCGTCTGGACGCCAGCTCCCTGTCTGGTGTTGTGTGTGTACACGGCACGCATGTCGTCGTTAGCAACTGCATCTATCTTCGGGCGATGTTGAGAGCAAGTGCGAGATGGAGCATTATTGACGCGGGAGACAGCCATCCAAGCAACCGGTATTGATTGGGTTAGCCCGGGCCGGAGAGAGTTAGACCGGTGACGCACGAGTAATCCAAGTGGACGTTATCGTGCTCACGGACGGCGTATAATGTCTATCCGAGACAACTGGTGCATTGTACTCGCCTGTAACAGTGTCGTAACCCCTCATCATCTGGATAAATAAAGAAAAGCTAATAAAAGCAGGAACTACCATTCTGCCAGAACACGAGTTTCGTCAAAGTTTGATTATATCTTATATCGACTTTACTTCTGTGGCGTATTTGGTTGTATTGGCAATTCTGTTCCCATATAACCTGCTGCTCCATTGCATTTTAGCATTGAAAACAAATGTATGATTAAGCTAACCCCCTCTTTCATAGACACGTCTACTGGTTACGAACCGGTAGCAATATAAACATGATTAAGACATAAAACAGTATTGATGGTGGTGACGTTAGGTCTGGTTTATAGAGACTTACTGCATGTTAATATCATGCAGGCAGTATTAAGAGATTCTCTGTGTTTTAATGCGAATACCAGTGACGTTAAATAATCTAAACATATATGGCGCGGCAGAGAAATAGTTAATTATGCATTGTGCCAATTAAAATTATATCAGATACTGGCCAAGCATGATGCGAAGCTTGCAACAGGAAATTGGCGCAGAAACCGCACCGTACTCCAGGGACGTGTCCCACGCAGCCACTGGCTGAACTCTGTTGAACTCGTAGTATTCTTTATTATTTATTTTCATCTACACCAATTACTTTATGGCGAACGTGCAGTAGTGAAAAAAACAAACGATTGCGGCTTCTGATTATCGATCATTCCAACGGACAACTTTCGGCAGGGCACATCCGTTTCATACGCCGACGTTCTTGGATCAAATGTGATGCAGGCGCACGCTTCATTTTAAAAACTGCCGCTCGACACTGGGGAATGTGTATGAATGAAGACAATAATCACAGAAGACGACATGCAGTGATTACTATGAGTGTCAGCACAGAAAGGTCGACTTGGCAAAGACGTTATGAAAGAGGTTGACTAGTTGTACTACACATCCTAACATCATGATAAGTTGATACTGCAGCGTGCTGAACAGCAGGAGAAAAACTGTAAACTAGAACTATTAATCAAATGTCATGAAGAACATTTTATGTGCTAATTGAATTATATAATTCTATGTACGTAAGAAAAAGAGCTACATATTGTTTTCATGGGGCATAGTCCCTCTTATCATTGGCATATGTAGACTGGCTGCATGTCTATGTAGCTGGTTTTTGTACCAAATCATAATTAACAGGCAAACGATGATTCATATGTGCACTGACATCCTGCACAGTACGTTATATTTAATTATGCATTTCTAATTCTGTCTGCACCAATGCTAAATTTAGTGAGGAAATATATTGGGGTTTGCATCCTCGGTAAGTCCAACACAACAGGAGGTTAAATTAGATGCAGCTACGAACCCGCTCACAAACCGTGCGCGCACAGGCACACACGCACACGCAGTACAAACAAATACACGCACACACACACACACACACGTCTGGGTGCATTACACATTGCGTTGTACGGCAAATGTGATTACGTTGTGCCATGAGTGCCGCTACGAATGTCAGGTAATGTCACAGACGGCAGCCCGTTACTAACACCTCATCATTGCAAACACTCTCGTTTTGTATAGAGCACGACATGACAGTCTCTTCACCTGGAGTTATCATGAAGGCGTTACTGTATAATATATTTATCTCACGCCAACAATTCCTCAGCGACGTCACATCGTTCTAAATGTGTGATGGAAATTGGAGTAACTGAGATAAACATAGTAGTACAAAGATGTTCATAGAATACAATAAATGTGCCTAAGCTTTATTACTGATGTAATCAAGGTCACCAAGATATGAAAACATACATTTATGAAATGCTTCATCAACATGCATCTACTGATGGTGTACAAAAGTCATTGTTACAACCCGCATATTTTGATAATACTACTGCGGAAACGAGGGTTGTCAGTCGACTATAGTTACCACCACTGCAAATCAGAATTGTCTGTTTGACAGTGTTGTTTCACTATTGAGTTTATCATACAACCAAATAGTTAGGTCAGACCGTCAGATTCAACGGTTAGGAGGTTGGCCATCGTCAATGCAAATCTTACCACCACTCAACTACTACTTAACCGAAAACACTGACGCTGCCCAAGGCAAATATCTTCGACCATGTCATTTGGCCATAATGTGTCCAGCGTTTACAACGCGCACAGGTCATCACTGGAGGTGAGCTGCACCCGCAGACTGCCCGGCAGCTGCATGTACTTCTGAGTCTTGGCCTTCTTGTACAGACTGCACACCTTGATGACGGAACAGCCGCTCGTGTCGCAGTCGCTGATGGACGTCGTCGCCAGCAGCGTGTCGACCAGCAGGCGCCGACTCCAGATCTACGGGGACATCCGCCACATGAGTGCTCTGCTATGAGGGGAATTGACTCTACTACACAGACACGGACAATTAATTATTGCATAAACTGCACAAACGAATGCATATTACGGACAAAGCACCAGAAACTCCTGTATTAATGTATTTGGTGAATAGTTACTTGAGACTTTAACACGTAGCAACTTAAAGGGAATAAAAACATATATTGCTTGAATTCATGTTATATTACATCCTGCTATCTATTTCCACGTCCACCAAGCCAACAAAATTCAATGAATTAGAAATTCCACATTTTATGGTGTGCATCCGAACATTTTAGAATATGCATATTTTTGGCGCGCTTTTCGGGATGCCGAGATGTGACGTCACTTATGACTCAAACTCGCATCAGGCCGACCCTTTCCATGCATTCAGAGCATGTTTACAAGTATAGCTTTTGGGACGAAACGAGCGTCAGAACGAGTTATTGTGCAATATTCCGACGTAATACAAACACTAGTCATCATAGAGGAACAAGCAGTTATCTTACGGTTCCACATGAATCGAATTTTATTCAAAACAACGAATGCGAATGGGCCTACAAGTCGACTAGGTTTCGCTGAGCAACTATAGCATTATATAATGATGTTTCTAAATTTTATTTATCCAAACAAATATAATGTAATGAATATATAATTTATTAATTGTAAATATATTGTACGGTAATATATTGTAATTATATATGTGAAAACAGATTGAGATCTGTCTGGATAAATACAATTTAGAAACATCGTTAAATATAATGACCATATTTTCATTTTTGTGGCGAATAAATAGTTACTAAAAAAATAAAAATTATTTACAAACAGTGCATTATAGTATAAAGTGATTTTGTTTATATTACTTCGTGAAAACATAAACAAAAAAGTGTATAGAAAATCAAAGGTTTGAACCGGCGTCGCCCGACTGTAAAATAAACGACAAATAACCAACGCGCCTACCCACTGAGCTAGCGGGACCAACGAAAACTCTCTGACTGATTTAAGTTGTTATGATAAATTGTACAACTCCGTCGCATATCGATATTGTAGTGATATTATGAGATTATACACGTTACTTTATGTAGCTGGATACAATATATGTTTGCTATGTATGTTTATTGGTGTAGATTATCTCCCGTTGGTTGCATTCGATATAATTATTCTGAAAACGAGCCCAAGCTCGGCGAAACCTAGTCGACTTGTAGGCCCATTCGCATTCGTTGTTTTGAATAAAATTCGATTCATGTGGAACCGTAAGATAAATGTTTGTTCCTCTATGATGACTAGTGTTTGTATTACGTCGGAATATTGCACAATAACTCGTTCTGACGCTCGTTTCGACCCAAAAGCTATCCTTGTAAACATGCTCTGAATGCATGGAAAGGGTCGGCCTGATGCGAGTGTGTGTCATAAGTGACGTCACGATACCACGTGATCGCCTAGCTCATTAAAAATTTCATTTTCCGCGGGAATCGCTTCACAGACGGGCTTAAAATCGAATTTATGCTACAAATGTATTTTTCTGTATTTGTTTAATGTTATCAAATGTTACATACAATATTAAACTTTGTGTATGCATGGAAAAAGGATTTTAGCTAATGCCTTATTTTTATTTCCTTTAATAATAGTAGAAACCTGTGACATTAAGTATATTGGACTGCTTGTCTTTACACGTTCCTCTTCACATGCCTGTTTCTCAGCGCTATTAGTCTTGCATAACATGGTATCCATAGGCGGATCCAGGGGGCTGGGGGCACGTGCCCCCTAGACCTTCGTAATTTTGCATGCCCGTAGACCTTTTTGAATGAGCCCAAGTGGATGTGCCTCCTAGACCGTTTGAAATGTGCCCCGTTCAGGTTCACAATAAGAAGTTATACAGTCGCGGCCGCGAACAAAATTTGAGAGCACCACATCCATCCCCCGTCTTCCGATGTCAAAGTTGAGCAAGTTGAGCCTGTGGAGAAGCTGAAGTTATGGCGGCGTGGCAGCAACAAATTGTCTACATAGTTTGGTTCAGCCGCCAGTGGGAGTTTTTATCCCCCCCCAGACTCGCTTTCTGGATACGCCCGTGGTATTACATTGAATATTTTGACTGTGATGATAACTATTAGTCTGCCCTTCATTCCACACAACTTACTTCCACTGTGACCGGTTTCACAGTTGGCTGTTTCCTGTATAATATCACCTTGAAGTTCCACTTCGGATCACAAGCGTTCTTCAGCCAGTGAGACTTAATTGTCTCTCCCTCGCATTTCACAACCACATACGTATCAATTCCTGAAACACCAAAACAAATGTAAAATCTCGTAATAACCTCCGTCATGATAACGGTCATAATAACTGGGTAGTTTGGGCATGATATATTCACAGTAGTGTGGTATATTTGTTTTTTATACCAGATGCAAGGCACTAATTAAATTTGATAAGTGTAAGACCGCCCGGCGCAGTTATCTGGTGATGCATGGCACCCAACGACTGTAGGTACGATCGTATGGGATTACTTACCTTTGCTTTGTTCCAGGCCGTCGGCGTCAATGATTGTTATTTGGCTGACGACACAGACCCGCTTGACAAAGAGACAGCTGGTTCGGCAAGGACACTCCTTGGTCAAAGGCCTGGAACATACGTCTTGTCTAGCTGTACAGGAGAAGAGTATGTAGTGCGTGTGTGACTGAATGTGTATTCATGCGTGTATGTAGTGTATAAGATATTATTACACTGATACATTATTTAGCAGTGTCAGTAAATATCTATGCCAGAATTCGACATATTAGATTAATGTGCATACGTTACGCTGACCTATGGTTATATGACATAGACATGTAATCTGACTTGGATATCGAATGATTGATTCAGCAACTCACGAATTAACAATGCATAGGGATTGTTGTCTTTCTTTTGATACATGCACGAAAGGAGGGTCATAAGATGTTAATGTTTAATCTGAAAGCTAAGCATGCTCCATCTTTGTACGAAACATGAATACAGAACATGCATTCCAGCCAACATCAAGAAAATAAGTTATACGAATTCAACTGTATATAAGACTAATGACACAGATCCATGCACTAATGAAGACACTAACTAAACTACCCACGACAACAGTGAATTATGTTGATGTTCAACACGGAACAACACGGCAGAAATGAAGTCATCTACTTAGATTCCTCTGATACACTCTTGGACAGATAAGGTATGGGTTTGTATATGCCATTCTGAACTGGGTAAAGCAAAAGAAGATGAAAAGACGACAACAACACATATATGTGAAATACTGAAGCATGCTGAATAATGAGCTTACCTCACAAAGCTAAACGAGTCCATTGAAAGTATAAATTGAAACATAAACCATATGAAATTATATTTCACATCAGGGAATTATTGCAATGGTACAATTTAAAATAATAGTTTTGCATGTGTGTTTAAGGAAATGCTTTATAATCCGAAAACAATATTGTTATCGAAACAAATCGATTTTTATTTTTTTCATTTAATTAAACATTGCAACGTCGTTACATTTTCAATAAGAAAAAAGGTAAGAAATTTATCAATATAAATTTGTTTGGCAAAAAGTACAGGTACGCATCCTATGATTGTGTCAATTTATATAAATCCTTCCTTCCTGAAAGTATTGAACGTTTATGTAATATTAATATTCAAAACAAATTACTATACAATTTCAAAGTGATTAAACATGTTGACAAATAAGGCAACATTAAAAATGTCAACTTTATTATTATCTAACTAACATTATTAATATATTGACACTGCTACATGAACACGATTATTTAAACAAATTGTACGACTTCCTTATGGCTTCTACAACTCATACTGGACATCAGTAATGGCAATTGTAAAGCAAATACAACCATGCAGTAACAATGCCAAGATAAGCTGTATCGTTTATGATACTATGGTAGTACAAATTTACGTAATCGTATAAGCCTACTGTTGTGCAAAGTGAACATGGTGCGTTCTACAATGCATTTGCTATGTCTTGAAGCGTTAAAAAAGGACTAAGCTGGTTTTGCTAACGCACAACATAAACTGGGCCACTTCTAAAGGTGTTTTGGCGAAGTTCCGTCTAACCTCGCATTGCGGTCACCTCAGTAATACAGCCACTTACCAATTAAGGTCACCCTAGGACAGTCCCAATTTCATATTCGCTAATACGGCTACCCGATATTCAGGCAACTTTTGCCCATTTCCAACGATGACCTTAACAGTAAGGTCCAATTGTATAATAAAACGAAAGACTGCTAATAATCTTGCTCGATATCTATGCCTCATCTAGGGATCTATATAATTATTAAAGCGTCTACAATACTTCATGTTATTGTCACAGATTGACTGGACTATTGCAACCATTGTTGTTATTAGTAGCGTTTTCTATTTAACTATTGTGATTTACCAACATCAATTTTGTATTCAACACATTTTAATAATAGCGATGAGAAACTCAATCTACCTACCCAAAGCCAGTGACAAGTGGCTCCACCTTCTGGGCCGCTTTTCTGCAAAACAAAAACGGCGAAATAACGGCGGCTGCCCTTACATTGATTTGGCAAAGATTTTAGTCGTGTCTTGGATAATATAAATAATGGTATTATCAGGGGTGCTGCAGACACACCGTACGCCGTTGGTCCCTATCACATAGTCTACCTATATAATATTACGTATGCATATAGCTGGAGTGATACTATTAGTATGGTTACTGCTGTGATCAGAATTATGCTAACCATGCTGTGTACTACCAATAAATAAGTATGAACGTAAAATGAAAACTAGATGTACCTAGACATTAATAATATACATCATATTTACTCTCAAATGTATATCATATTCAACGTGTAATTTTCTTTCTGTAACCCAATCACGTTTAATACATTTCATCGCCAAACAAGCGCGTCACACTAAGCTTCCGTCAAAAACACAAATCAGTACCTTCCGACCTGCAGGTTTGGACAAAACGTGCGACTAACCGTGCACATGCGATGCAGCTTGTGTAGATTCTAAGCAGAAATTTCCCCTCGACGCCCGGGTCCAGCGTGGACGGAATGACGACATATCGCCCTCGCTTCAGGACGACCTTCCTGAAGATGTTCCTACTGCGCAGGTGCTGTGACGCCAGCACCTTCTCCCCGCCGACATGCACCCGGTACTTCCGGTTGTCTTCAACCTGACGTAATACGCCATACCAATTATTGTGTCATCACAACAGGTATACCCTATAGTTTTACCATCAGAACCTGATATGCATTTTGGCAAGGTAATTGCCTAGACCAATACACTCGGTTATACCCTATCTGTCTGATTATAATTCAGCGTTTACTTTTCATCAGCAACGCCATGTCGGTACTCCCGATTATGTTCAACATACTGTAGTAACACTGAACAATGCACAATTCGGCAACGTGCAGTATGTGTCCTTGTATTATCAACATACAATACAGCTTTAGCATAACTGACATAGGTATAGGAACGATATGAATATTTGGAGGTTGAGGCTCACTAAAACCCTTCAACTGCACCCTCCATTGAGGCTCACCAAAGACACCCAACTCCACCCACCTTCAAACTCACAAAAAAACCTCCATTTGCACCCCCTTGCCGGGGGCTGAGCTTACCCTCAGCCCACCACCAACCAACTCCCACTCCGGTTCCAATGCCTATGACTGAACCTAATCCTAGCTTATAATGTGCACTCTGTGATTTAGTCTACTCACAACACATGTACGATTAATCCCAGAAAGGTTTCTTTTGTCATGAAAATAACATATTGAATGGAGCATTGTATGTAGAGATTGCCTTGATGATCTGGACGCCGATCTGTCGGTGTGTGACGGCCGTCGTCTTTGTGAGGTCGATGTCCTCCTGCTCCACAGAGAGTACCACTACGTCTTGTTCACTCGCCATGTCGAACATATACTGCAACACCAACAATGTGCACGCATTAGGCGTCGTTCAAGTTCCGTTTGACTACAACAGTGAGCCCGTAAGGAAAATCCACCATTAAGCAGTGCCCGTTTTTACATATAAGGAAAAAAAAATTGTAAATGCAAAAAACCGCCGCCGTATCAGAGAGGACACTATTTCGATGACACATCGGCGCCGTATCAGCGAGGACATTATTTCCGTGACACACCGGCGCCGTATCAGCGAGGACACTATTTCCGTGACACACCGGCGCCGTATCAGCGAGGACACTATTTCCGTGACACACCGGCGCCGTATCAACGATGAGACTATTTCCGTGACACACCGGCGCCGTATCAGGAGAGGTAAGAGTGAACTTGAAAATACCGTTTTGGTGTGATGTGTGAATTTTTTTGAGCACTTTGACATGGCACATGTTAGGTCAGTGAATACTGAATGTAATACTGCATTAGATCTTTCACAAGGTAGCAATAAATATACGCTAGTCGCTCGCGTATTCGCACAGTGGCTATTTTGCGGAACGCACCAATATTTTTAATTCTATCACCAGATTGGGGAGAAATTGAGGGGTGTCAGGTTTGGGTGGATTTTTCTGAAAAATGAGGTATGAGAATTTTAAGAGTTTTCTAAAGCACTTTTGTCAATGGAAATTAAATATGCTGTGAAATTTTCAAGAAAATCGTAAGACAAATTTTGCAGGAAATGAAGGAAAAGTTATAATGGCTGCCTATGTAAAATTTAAATGTGGTCTTACCTCAGGACACTAATTCCGTGACAAATTTGGTATTTTTAATATTCTGGAACGAGAAAATAATTTTTTAACGCAAGTTATTTTGTTGTACTGACAATATTGGTCACGGTGCAACATAATTTTTTGTTGTGCATCACGCTATTTTCACCGCAAAATGCGAAAGGAGAACCTGTCAATACTATTTAATTCATGTACGAAAATGGCAATGTCGAAGGATTTTATATTATCGTGAAGTAAGGAACAATTTCAGGCTGAAAAGTTAGGGAGCGGTCAATATATAAGTTGGAGTTTTTTGGTCACCCTCAATGAGGAAGCAGTCGGAGGGTTTTGTGGAAACTTATGTGGGGATACTGTTAGGGATTTTAGTGAGCCTCAAGAGGGGTGCAGTTGATTTTTTGGTGAGCCTGTAGTTGGAGGGTTTTTATGATATATTCATCACGTTCCGACGCATATGTAGAATGTCAACAACATGAGTTAGAAACATTACTAACTATTTAAAGTCAATAAACACATTATGTAGTTAATGAACAGTAACATCAATCATATGTATTGCATATAATAATTAACTCCACAAATGTAACTGGGAGCCTTGCTACCATGAAAACTGGTTATTGTCTTGGATTTGGACCAATTTCTGGTAGTTTTCGTAGCATATTTTCAAACTTAGCGCCATTGTGAATTATTTTTCCTCCATACTAGCATGCACCGCACCTCGAAGAACGTTTGGAAAATAAGTGAATCTATTAACATGATCAGATCTGACATGATTTTCTCCTATTTTAAGCGGTTTGGGCTCGTCTGAGAAGTAAAGTGCAGAGATAGGGGCCTACTGACGCCATTTTAGAACAACAGTTAGCGATGCTAGCGGTTTGTTTTTAATGGATAAATCCCCCTACAAAATGTTTTTTTATTAATTGTAAATTAACATGGATCATACCCATAGATTTTCAGGAAATGGTCCCCGGGTGTACGAATGGTTTTCTCCAAAAAAATTATTTTTAGACCATCTGATTATTATTTATAGTTGCATTCTTCTTGCAGCTTTTAGAAATCGATAAACCTGTACGTATGGATCGCAACATTATTATTACAATCGTGGATAAACAACTCAAAACCATTTTTAAACTAGCCAGTTGCATCTCCGCTTGAGGCTCACCAAAAACGTCAACTTATTTACCGCTCCCTGACTTGTTTCATAATTCAAGATTATTATCAAATCCTTCGATTTTAACAATTTCGTACAATAATTGTACGATGTTGACAGGTTATCTTTCCGCGTTTTGCGATAAGCGTAGCGTGATTCACAACAAAACATATGCACCGCGATAAATTTTGTCACTGGGATCAAGTAGCTTGAGTTAAAATATCGTTTTTATGTTCCAGAATACATAAAATACCTAATTCGTTTCACCCATATATACTTCTCACTTTCAACTTATGGGAACCATGTAGAACTACAAGTATGACTTTCAGAAAAATTATTACAGTTTGGAACAAAACATAACACACGACGGGAGACATTTGTTGCAACCAGGGGCCGGTTTCATGAAGCGGCTAAGAACGTACTTAACGCTAAGATGATTGTCTTAGTAACTGACGTGATTTGTTTTAATAAAGCGAACATTGGAGTTTACGCAAACACGTGACTCTAAGTAATTGTGTAACTTTAAGTACGCTTCATGAAACCGGCCCCAGCGCTGCAGCGTGACGTCACATTTTGGATCTCTATAACCTCACTATCTCAAACGCAACGCGGTCTGTCTCGCATATATGTTACCAACGTTTTTCTAAATGCCTATATATATTATGTAAGCATGCCCCTACTTTCACTATAATTATTAGTCCAAAAAGATGCTATAAGTTGAAAACAAAGGGGATTAAACACACAATACCATCAGACCCGGGTTCAATGTTTAATTGAAATGGAATTGAATTGATCAACAAACCGCACACATTTGAATTGGAATTGAATTAAACCAAAACAGATTAAATTGGAATTAAATCCCGCAAAATAAGATTAATTTATCGAAATGGAAAATTACACGTATAAACTACAAAATATGTGTTAAGTTGTTACGTTTTCGGATGTGCCTTTTTGATCAAAGATCAAAATAAAACAACCAACAGCAGAACTACCAGTATATATATGCACGAAAGGATATGTCACCAGACAAACCATGAGTTGCAATTCTTTGTCTAGCAGTTCTCTGCTCTCTCAGTCCCTAGGTACCTAGTGCTAATTGGAATAACTACTATAATTGACCACCAGACATCCAAATTACTGTTTGCTGATGGGGTGAATTAGCATTTACCAATGTTCAGAGTTCAGCATCTCCTTTGTTCTTTCGCCAGGCTGCAAGGTGGTACCATACTATACTGATGCGGGTTGTCTGACGTGAGTCAACATAACCCTTCAGAACACTCAGATTGCAGTAATTGGCTCACGGTCTGCTTAGCATTGTCTCTTGTGAGAACAAGGCAGGCATTTTATTATGGACTTCCTGGTGTATGCCTAATTAAACAAATTAAAGCACTATTGTTTGCTTCAGTGGATTTTAACTGGGGCTTCATTGCCCATAAATGTGCAGAAACTTAATAAGTCACAACAAAACAGCTAATGTTGCCGATTTGAATTATAATTGATTTGGAATTGAATAAAAATGAATTTAATTGAAATTGAATTGATCATTTTAGTACGTTAAATTGAAATGGAATACACATGAATTGGAATTGAAATTAATAAAAGTGAATTGAACCCAGGTCTGTGTACCATGCACTATTCCGTCACGTCCTAAATCATTAAATATGATAGGATAGCACCTTCTTTTAGCAAAACAAGACAGCAGAAATCTAATTTTCCATAGTCAGCTGTCAGCGTCACCTGGTGGTTTTGCTGGAAGGTGTTGTGTTTGTCACTTCCGCCTGCGCGGTCTTTATGCGTGCCCTTGGCGCCGGCCGTCCACTCCCCCGCCAACACCGCCTCGCACCACGTCTTGCTCGTCGTAAAGAAGGCCGTGTTGAAGAAATGACAGATGTCGACGTTCGTGAAATATTTTGCAAAGTCATCGAACGACATCCTGTGGCAACATGGTTAATATGTTGTTACTGTTTATTCCGAACACAATGAACATATGACGTTGATAAAAGGTTGCTTCTGGAACGAACTGTTAACCAAGTTAACCACATATTTAAATAAAAGGCTACAGTTAGTTAGATATTGATTGCAAAAATACATGTGCTTATATTATCTCGTAGACAAGTTAATCAAAATCAATATAACAATAATAGTATAACAATTTATTGCATAGTGTGAACAACATTTATGACAACGGTGATCAATGTTGTAGAACGGGCTAACATTAAAAGGTTACATATCTTTAAATGAGCCGGCAACTTTTCTAAGTAATAACCTGGATGGTGGGTTGTTTACTGTCAAATATCGTCAATGTTTGCGCCCGAAGCCATCTGCACTCACCAAAAATCGTTCTCCTGTTCAAATGTTAAACCGAACTTCTCTTTATCTTTGCTGGACAGGAGTGTCCATTGTTTTGACCTGTGGGAGAAATTTTGTTTATAGTATGCTGCTGAATTTCCTGAACTACAAAAAACATGAGATCATTGACTGAACTATTGGCGTTTTTCTCATACGTATTTTGTTCAACCAAAATATTATAGTTGGATAAAACAAACATGTTTCATAACGAACAATACACAAAAATATGCATGCGAACGTGGGCACATATGTATTCACCTGTGAATACATGCGCGTATGCGGTCTTGCGTTTAGTTATACAGGGTTTTTGTTAAGTGTCATGATTGCAGGGACCATGACCCCACAGCAGGGACCGCATAACAAGCCCTGATCATGTGACAGCACGTTGCGGAGTTGCGAACCACTAGTTTATGGATACAACAATATATCATATGATGTAACACTATTAAATGATATACAATTTGTTTTTAACTTTAATTGTTTAAAACAAACAGTGTCCAGTTAACATACAACGTAGGCCTATGTATCTCTGAGTTTACAAACACTGCTGTCTGTATGCAATGTTATGACGGCATTCATTCCCTTAGCTACAAGTCAAAACGTAGGAGGGTTATTTCCTCAAGAGCTGATAAGTTGGTTTCATACTATTAATAACTATAAAAATACAAATTTAACATAATATTTAAGTGTTTCACAGTGGTATCATAACCTTTATAATTGAAACATGCCCATTGTAACAATAACTGCTCCCAGAATGTCCATCCCTATTCATTGAGTTGAAAATTATGCACCGTCAGTCTATCATTTCCTTTAATGCAAAACAAGAGTTATTATTAGCATCAAAATGTTATTTTTAACATAACAAGATTATAACATTGTGTTCGTTAGGCATAGTTAAATGTTCATAAATTACATATATCACTATACAAATAAGATACTTTGTGAATGAAACTAGCAAGTTTATTGTGTTAATTCAAGCAGTGTGAGCATGTTTAAAATAGAATTTATAAATATTTAACGGCTTATATATAAGTGAAAATCGTTGGCCTCGTGATAAGTCTAAAGCTACATTGTCCCCATGCCATCTGTAGTGTGTAGCGTTGGATGTGAATATGTTTAAATAAGTCGTGTGGACACCAAGCCCACCTCAATCCCACCTGTTGTATATTATAATATTTGTCTACATTTTAAACCTCATTGTGTCTTTTTCACCGTCATATATCATAACTACAACCTAACTATTTGTCTACACTTTACACCTCAGTGTGTTCTTTCCACCATTCAATATAGTTTCAGGCATGTGATGTTATAAAATACGAACACAATATTGCGTTCTGTGCCACCTTTGAGGTCCAAATAGCGCTCCGGTTTCTGTCAGTCTCCGCCGCTGTGGCCATGGGTTATCATGGAACGCACATGAAAAGTGCGATATATAACAGCGCTGGTTGATGCAAACAGGAGCATTATTTGGGCCTACTGAATCAATATTGACATATAAAAATGTGTGGCTATAAGCTGAATCGTAAAAAGACCAGAAACCTATCATACCAGCCAAAATCTGCAAAGGGACTTTGAAATGACGGTGTCGGTGGCAAACATGCCGCGCAACACTGATACCGGTCCAGCCGTAGCCGTAAGCATTAACCAGTTCCGTAAAACTCCCGAATATTAATATGTGGCTATATTCCACGACTTCTAAATTTCTGCTTCTTAGCTTAGTTTGTGACTGTTTGTGAAATAACATCGCTACACTGACATTGTTGTTGAGCTCTTCGTTAGGGGCGCCCATGTACGAAAAGCGCCGTAGCGGACTTATTGGGAATAACAAATAATGTTAAGATTTGCGGGAAGCAAAATCAGACGAACGACACGAACCAGAATTACGGAACTGTGCTGTTCATTAACGCAAAAATGTTGACTGTGCTGTTTTGTTCCAATATGTCTTAATCATAATCGATGCGCTGAACTGTTTGTGGAACTTATAGACACTTACAGCACAATTTGTAACACTCGACCGCCGGTGCTAATAAAACACTTTCCGTCTCCTTCTCGATAGCTGGTTACATAGATCGCGAAAGCCAGGTAATTTACCCGGGTCCCGGCTCTTAACAAAAACCCTGTTATATATAATTATATATATACGTTTGTCTTCAGCTTACGTGTCCGACCAGTCTCCGGTCCATTGTTTCTTTCCGGTCGCATTGCGCAGGCGCACGATGAAGAGTTCCGCCGTGCCGACCAACTCTCTCAAGTCCTTCTCTACGTGGATCTGTCGGATGGCTGTGACCGCGTAGCCGTTCCCTTTGATCAATCCTTCCTCCACGGTTTCACCGGCTGTCTGCCGCTCGCACTGGGAGCAACAGCACGTCTCACATGGGAGCTGTTCTATAGTCTATAGTGTTACCATCGCCATTTAAAATACGATATCTTTACTGCTATATTTTTCTAGGCAGGGTATTGCATGAATAGTAACATTTAAATTAGTGTATACTTTACTGATTTTATACGTTGAACCAATTTTTATCTAATGATCTCCGGAGAAGTCCAAGTGATGTTCGAATGAACAGATCTGTGAGAGGGTGAACTATAAAAAAATGACTGACTACCGCGTTATAATGGAACGTACCTTTTAATTGTATGGTGCCGTTAAGACATTGCTCTGATCGTCGTAATAATAATTGTTTGTTATAAATGCTTCATAATAGCAATATATTGAATAGGTACACTGAATTTTTCTGTCACTAACCTCTATCGAACAGGTCAAAAAAGCCTTGTTTTCGAGAGCTTCCTGTAGCTCCTGAAAGAGTCTCACTCTGTTGATGTCCCACTTAATGTCTAACTCCGGGATGAGATACTTCTGCGCCACGCCGCCCGTCAAGTCCACCAGAGCATCCACCGTGCAACATGAGTTCAAACTCTCGTAGTCACCGTACAATCTGAAATGAGGAATCAAGAATGAAAACTCTGGTATACCTAAGTTTATTTCAGATACTGGCTCCATCTGTCAAAAAATTAAACAAAGAATACGATGACAATATGACAAGCGAAGAATGGAGGAGCTGAGAGAGGAGGTTGGTGAAAGGGAGGTTTTAAGAAGCTAGTGAGGAGAAGACTAATATGGGCTGGACATGTGGAGCGAAAAGGAGAAGAATGGTTGGCAAAGACAGCAGATGTCCGGAGTTAGTAGGATTGCGAAAAGAGATATTTGGAGGGATTGGGTGAGAACGAAAGATAGAGGGGAGTGGTGGTGATAGCAGGGTAAGAACAGCGATGAGGGGGGCGGCAGAGAAGAGAAGAAACCAGAAATTGAGAACAAATATCGAGGCCAACCTCACCCCGGACAGGAAAAAAAGAGGAGAACAACTAAATATAACAGTGAAGTGTAGCGAGGGTAGAGACGAAAGGTAAGACATACACGCTCACACACATAAGAACATCAACGCTCACGCACGAACACCCAGTCACAACTAACTTTAAAATTGGCTTTGCACGTGTAGTACCATGGGGTGGTTTAGAGAACTCACTTGGCGTATGCCTTCTCGAGAAGGGCGGGCCAGAACTCGTTGGTTGTCTCGGAATGACAAAAGAGAAGCCGACCATCCCTCGTGGGCAGCTCGTCGTTGATGACGACATCAACCCACTGGCCAAGACGCCAGAACTGGAAGTGAAAGATGCCGGCGTATGGAGCGTCCAGCTCCCACTCCTGCTCCTTGTGGTTCGGCACCACCTGCAACATGGGGCGGGGGCACCAGGTGTGCTCGTAGGAATGGGAATGCAAGATACGTCATAACTGTTGTCATCACACGAAACTGGGTGATGCTGTTGGTGTACAGGAGGACAACAGCAAACAAAGATGGGACAGCATCATGTGATACGGGAGCACAGTAGCAAGCAATAACGGAAGAGGGCACATTAATGAACAACAGTAACGGCGAAGGGCTGCATACAGTGATAAACAACAGCAGCAAGAAATGATGGGAGAGGGCAACATACAATAAGGGAGAACAGCATCATGCAGTAAGTAATGACGGGAGAGGGCAACGTACAGTAAGGGAGAATATCATCATATAATAAGTAATGATGGGAGAGGGTAACGAACAATAAGGGAAAATATCATCATGCAATAAGTAATGATGGAAGAGGGCAACGTACAATAAGGGAGAACAACATCATGCAATAAGTAATGATGGGAGAGGGCAACATACAATAAGGGAGAATATCATCATGCAATAAGTAAAGATGGTAGAGGGCAACGTACAATAAGGGAGAAAGGCAACATGCAGTAAGTAATTATGGGAGAGGGCAACGTACAATAAGGGAGAACAGCATCATCGCAATAAGTAATGATGGGAGAGGGCAACGTACAATAAGGGAGAACAGCATCATCGCAATAAGTAATGACGGGAGAGGGCAACGTACAATAAGGGAGAATATCATCATGCAATAAGTAAACATGGGAGAGGGCAACGTACAATAAGGGAGAATATCATCATGCAATAAGTCATTACGGGAGAGGGCAACATACAATATGGGAGTACAGCATCATCGCAATAAGTAACGGTGGGAGAGGGCAACATACAATAAGGGAGAAAATAATGATGCAATAAGTAATGATGGGAGAGGGCAACATACAATAAGGGAAAATATCACCATGCAATAAGTAATAATGGGAGAGGGCAACGTACAATAAGGGAGAATATCATCATGCAATAAGTAATGATGGGAGAGGGCAACGTACAATAAGGCAGAACAGCATCATGCAATAAGTAATGATGGGAGAGGGCAACGTACAATAAGGGAGAATATCATCATGCAATAAGTAATGATGGGAGAGGGCATCATGCAATACAATAATCATAAGGGAGAATATAATCATGCAATAAGTAATGATGGGAGAGGGTAACATACTATAAGGGAGACTATCATTATGCAATAAGTAATGATGGGAGTGGGCAATATACAATAAGTGAGAATATAATCATGCAATAAGTAATGATGGGAGAGGGCAACATACAATAAGGGAGACTATCATCATGCAATGTAATGCTGGGAGAGGGCAACATACAATAAGTAATGATGGGAGAGGGCAACAAGTAATAAGTAATGATGGGAGAGGGCAACGTACAATAAGGGAGAATATCATCATGCAATAAGTAAACATGGGAGAGGGCAACGTACAATAAGGGAGAACAACATCAAGTAATAAGTAATGATGGGAGAGGGCAACGTACAATAAGGGAGAATATCATCATGCAATAAGTAAACATGGGAGAGGGCAACGTACAATAAGGGAGAATATCATCATGCAATAAGTCATTATGGGAGAGGGATGGGAGAGGGCAACATACATGATGCAATAAGTAATGATAAGGGAGAATATAATCATGCAATAAGTAATGATGGGAGAGGGATACTATAAGGGAGACTATCATTATGCAATAAGTAATGATGGGAGTGGGCAATATACAATAAGTGAGAATATCATCATGCAATAAGTAACGATGGGAGAGGGCAACATACAATAACGGAGAATATCATCATGCAATAAGTCATTATGGGAGAGGGCAACGTACAATAAGGGAGAACTGTATCATACAATAAGTAATGATGGGAGAGGGCAACATATAATAAGTGAGAATATAATCATGCCATAAGTAAAGATGGGAGAGGACAACGTACAATAAGGGAGAATATCATCATGCAATAAGTCATTATGGGAGAGGGTAACATATCATAAGGGAGAATATAATCATGCAATAAGTAATGATGGGAGAGGGTAACATACTATAAGGGAGACTATCATTATGCAATAAGTAATGATGGGAGTGGGCAATATACAATAAGTGAGAATATCATCATGCAATAAGTAACGATGGGAGAGGGCAACATACAATAAGGGAGAATATCATGATGCAATAAGTAATGATGGGAGAGGGCAACGTACAATAAGGGAAAATATCACCATGCAATAAGTAATGATGGGAGAGGGCAACGTACAATAAGGGAGAACAACATCAAGTAATAAGTCATGATGGGAGAGGGCAACATACAATAAGGGAGTACAGCATCATGCAATAAGTAATGATGGGAGAGGGCAACATACAATAAGGGAGAACAGCATCATCGCTATAAGTAATGATGGGAGAGGGCAACGTACAATAAGGGAGAATATCATCATGCAATAAGCAATAATGGGAGAGGACAACGTACAATAAGGGAGAATATCATCATGCAATAAGTAATGATGGGAGAGGGCAACGTACAATAAGGGAGAACAGCATCGTGCAATAAGTAATGATGGGAGAGGGCAACGTACAATAAGGGAGAAAGGCATCATGCAATAAGTAATGATGGGAGAGGGCAACATATAATAAGGGAGAATATAAGTAATAATGGGAGAGGGCAACAAACAATAAGGGAGACTATCATTATGCAATAAGTAATAATGGGAGAGGGCAACATACAATAAGGGAGACTATCATTATGCAATAAGTAATAATGGGAGAGGGCAACATACAATAAGGGAGACTATCATTATGCAATAAGTAATAATGGGAGAGGGCAACATACAATAAGGGAGACTATCATCATGCAATAAGTAATGATGGGAGAGGGCAACGTACAATAATTGAGAATATCATCATGCAATAAGTAATGATGGGAGAGGGCAAAGTACAATAAGGGTGAATATCATCATGCAATAAGTAATGATGGGAGAGGGCAACATTTTCAAAACTATTCAGCTGCTATGTTTCTTTTATCCTTTATTTTTTCATTGTCACGGCTTCATTCATTTAAATGATTTAGTTTAACAATATCTTGATTACACAACGGTGTCAATTATTCCACTCATTATTCAGATAAGTATACAAACGTTTATTTCTGGGCATTGTTTGTTACGTTGAAACTTGTTTCGGTTATATCGCTCACTCGCTATACGTGAAGAGCTCAGTCTAAGACCGTTATTTAAAATTGTAACGTTATTTTTTCGCGCGGTGTTTACGTCGTAAATTTATAGTCAGTTACACATGACACATGTTTTATATGTGTTACGTATCGTCTTTTTGTTTATTATAACAAGCTCTTTAAATATTACTTCAGGTTTATTTCTGCACATGATTTATGTATAAATACACTGTTTTTCTTGCTTGTTGTTTTATTGAAGGCTGAGCTGCAGTATCTGTAATCTGATATTCCTCCATCTAACAGGCCTAGGAGTCACAATGTAGTGACTAGAGTCGGCCTTGGTCGAAAATAGTCAATTAACTAAATCATTATTAGTTCATACATAAATATAGTGTGACTCCTTTACCTGCAGCTGCACTTAGTCTTGGTCAACCTCTTTCTAATTCCTTATTTTCAGCGTCATGTATTAATTATATATCTCAGTAAACCTTTTAAGTCGACATTGATTTAAGTATTTATACCAACAAATTCCCTCTTTATGGTCACGATATGTTTCTTATGTCTACCTGTATTTTTTCAAGACAAACGTTACTCTAGTGAAGATGAAATTTACCATACCTATAATAAAAAAATAGATAAGCGAGCGAAAAATGAACAACTCAGAACACGTCCAAAACATGAAATTCTACG
This sequence comes from Paraescarpia echinospica, assembly GCA_020002185.1. Lineage (NCBI taxonomy): Eukaryota > Metazoa > Annelida > Polychaeta > Sabellida > Siboglinidae > Paraescarpia > Paraescarpia echinospica. The sequence goes on from CM034532.1 coordinate 72,617,334, forward strand.
GTCGCTAGCACCCTCACGACTCGTCCTGTCCCGACGATCTTGGTATCATTTGAAAGGATGCACTTTTGTTATTCCTGCGTCATCTAGATTTCCCAGTAACTGTTTAAAGAACACCGATAAACGGACCTACAATCACGCCGTTTTCGGTGTTCTGTACGGTTCCGAACGATGTTGGCGGTGGGTACTCAGTACACTAATCTTCCGATTGCGGCGCTGTTTTCCTCATTTGCATAGGTTCAGACATGCGTACTTCACCATTTCTTGAATTCATGTTTTAAGCTCCACCCACTTTTAAACCGCAGCGAAATTGATGTGCTTTGATCGCAGCGAAACCAATATATATCTACGTTGGTGTGACGTCACAATAACGTACGCCACCCAACGGGTCTAAATTCGTTGCGTTGGTTGGTTGATATACCTGTACGTGATTGTGACGTCACGCCTATGTCATTTTAGCAGCCGTTTGAAAGTGGGTGGAGCTTATACCATGAAATCAGATAGTGGTGCCTCAATCGGTAGATTAGTGAACTGTGTCGACGAAACAACATCGTTCGCAGTGTCTAAGACACCGGAACGGGTCCGGTTGTAGGTCCGTTTTTAGTTAACTTTAGGAATGCTTATCAGGAAACCATTTATATGTTTGAATAGCAGAAAGCTTAAACTTTCAAACTACATCAATATTGTTGGGATCCGACGAACCGCAATGGTACTAGCAGTCGTTCAAAAGGCGTTTTTGGAACGTGTTTCACAGTTGTTCATTTTTCGCTTATCTATTTTTGCTATAATCAATCCGAATATTCGTTCAAAATAGTGCACTGATCAGTTTTGCCAAAACCCATGCTATACATATTTCCTGTCTTGGTCTATGTACGCACAAAAACTTAATGAAAAAATCAAGTTGTAATCCATCTTTTAAAGTATCTATTATTCTCCTTCTGGCAGGTGATGTGTCAATTAATCCTGGTCCAAAAACGTTTCATAATATAGGCTGTGCGACTACCAATCTTAGATCTGTTCGTCACAAATCTGCTGCTCTTTCTGATTTAATAGCATCAAAACATATTGATATTTTAGCAATGACTGAGACATGGTTAACACATTTTTTTACTGTCTCCTGTCTTGCTGACATCACTCCGACTGGCTTTTCTCTACACCATCATCCACGCCAGTCAGGTAGAGGTGTTGGTATCGCATTTCTAGTTTCTGATTTGTTCAAGGTAGAAATCCTTCATTCACCTGTATACCACAGCTTCGAGGCATTATGTATTATTATAAAAGGTTTATCTATGTATGCTAGTTTTATTTGCGTATACATGTATCGTCCTCCTGGAAACACTAGTACATTTTTGATGAATTTCAAGATTTTCTTGAAACAACATTACAATTACATGAAGAATTATATAGCTTAGGTGTTTTCAATATCCATGTTGATTTACCTATCCTTAATACTAAGTTATTCATGGATGCATTTCAAACATTTGACTTACAACAACATGTCACATTCCCTACTCATATCCATGGGCATTGGCTCCACTTGTTTATCACTAGGTCAAACTGCAATAACATCAAGGCGGTTTATGTTACTGATGGATTATCAGTCATCATACTGTAATTATTTATCTGTGTCTCAGAGTCGAGTCAAGACCAGCACAACAATGTATTACTTTCCGACCGATACATGACATTAATATAGACATTCTTCGTGAGGACCTTACAAATTCAGATATCTTAATTCATCCCAAAACTACACTGTGTGAGCTAGTAAACCAGTACTACGTTACACTAAGTAATCTTCTTGATAAACATGCCCCCAAACAAACAAAAAAGTAAAAGTTCGTCCATGTCACTAGACATAGTGCAAGCAAATCGTCGCCTTCGATATCTTGAAAGAATTTGGCGATGTACCTGTTCACCACTTGATCGGATCCGCTATACTAAGCAGTTACATCTGTTCAACCACAAGATGTCAAAAGCAAAATCAGACTAGTGTAAAAAAAATCAGAAAAACCTTCAAAATCCATCAATAGTGTCCTTCATTGGGAGAAACCAAAAATGATTGCCTAATACCTCATCATTGGATATATTATGCAGCATGTTTTTAAAATATTTCACGGATAAGATTGCTTACATTCGATCACGTTTTGTTATTAATGACGTTGATTACAAGTCCTATCTCAAATCTTAATTTTCTATCGAAAGTATTGGAGAAGGTTGTTGCAAATCGACTCCTTGAACACATTTATTCACAGCATTTATCAAATGATCTACAATCTGCATATAAGCGATTTCATTCAACTGAGACGGCTCTTCTTAAAATACACATTGACATTGTATGCAATATGGATAATAGCAAATTGACTGATCTCACCTTACAAGATCTATCAGCTGCTTTTGATACAATAGATCACGACATTCTTTTACATTGCCTTAATATACATTTTGTTATATCTGGCATGGCTCTTCAGTGGTTTAGTTCATATTTTTCAGACCCATCAAAGCACTAACATATCTGGCTCACTGTCTTGTCCAGAACATCTTCCATTTGGTGTCCTACAAGGTTCTGTCCTTGGCCCTGTTCTCTTTAGCTTATACACTTAATCCCTTAGTCGAGTCATAACTAATCATAATATAAATCATCACTTGTATGCTGACGACACACAGTATATATCACTTTTACCAACTGACACACAGAGATCTATATCATCTTTAAATGACTGTCTCACTGGCATATTGCTGTGGATGGAAGCAAGTAAATTGAAACTAAATCCAGATAAAACTTATATAATTATTATTGACACAAAACAACAACGAAACAAGGTGCTAACTACTTTCCGTTTAAATTGCTTGGTAATGAATGATACATCACCATCAGATACTGTTCGTAATATATGTGTTATCTTTGACAGTGATTTCTGCTTTACGCAGAACATTTCTCAAGTATGTAAATCCTGTTTCTACCATATATACGTGATTTCTGCCGAATTCGGGGTCATTTGTCTTTATCTACTGCTAAAACAATATCAGTATCACTAATTAGCAAACGCCTTGACTACTGCAATTCACTCCTAAACGATATTGCTAAAAAGGATTTAGCTAAACTCCAACGTATACAGAATTGTTTAGCACGTGTAGTCCTAAGAGCACCTCGGTTCTCACCAGCTCTGCCCCTACGTAGACAGTTGCACTGGCTTCCAGTTACATATCGAATACAATTCAAATTAGTCACTATCACGTATCGTACCCTTTCTACGCAACACCCATCCCGTTTGTTTAGTCTCCTTCGTTTTTCCGATATCCCAAGGAATCTCAGTTCATCTGTTTCACAATGACTTTTTGTTCCGAAAACAAACGTGCTTTTTCTGTAGCTGCACCCAAAATCTGGAATCAACTCCCTATCGCTTTAAAATCATCTGAGACTATAAGTACCTTCCGTAAAAAACGAAAGACTTATTTATTTGAAATTGTATTCCCACCCTAACTTTCGGCGGTCCCTTACTCTAATGACGATTCTTGCTTGTCCCTGTTAACGATTTTGCCCAATGATTCTTGTATGTTGCGCCTCTTAGCTCAGATTCCTGGGGATTTAGGCGCTATAGAAATTTATCATTGTTATATTATTATTACTACAATAAAGGAAAATATCATCATGCAATAAGTAATGATGGGAGAGGGCAACATACAATAGGGGAGAACAGCATTATACTACAAGTAATGATGGGAGAGTGCAACATACAATAAGGGAGAACAGCATCATGCAATAAGTAATGATGGGAGAGGGCAACATACAATGAGGGATAACAACATCATGCAATAAGTAATATTGGGAGAGGGCAACATACAATAAGGGAGAACAGCATCATGCAATAAGGAGAAATTGCACTAGGAAAGAAGGAAGAACAGAAGCAAGCATCGGCCAACAAATAAAAACACCAACTGGTATAACAGAAGTACAACAGCGGACAATAAGGATTTGTAACATCGGTGATAACCGAGGCCAGCAGCAACCAATAGGGAAGGATAGCACCGGCCGTTCAAACGTCAGAGACCACTTCTTCAGCCACAGCGGCAATGTTACAAAGGCAAGGAACACGCATGTTACAACACAAGATGATGCCATCGTGATGCAACAGGAAGTGAATATGCACATGTGTCAACAACCATATAGATCACGTCAAAAGCCGAAACAACATCAACAACAGTTGTATATACATGTTCTCTGTCGCACCTTCTGCCAGAGTTTCGGTTCCCGGGCGAGACTGCAGCACGCCGCCACAAACCAGCGATTACCGAGTTCTCCTTCACTCAGATCAGAACACGTTGACCCGTCAACGGATAGTTTCGGCACCTTGCATAAGTCCTGCAATAAGAGAATGGTCGTTAGCGGTACGGTGAAATATCAAACGTGGCGTTGTCAGTGTTTGTGTTCGTTGTATACGTACAGCGTATTTCATTAGATAAAGTGATCAAGCGTCGCACTGGTTCATCGATAGTGCAGTGCAACAACCGGTCATAATTGCAGTATGACCTGTCCATGTCAAATATATTCCTTGTACTTATTATTAAAATGTTGTTACTTGTCGTACTCTGTGTAAACCTATGCGCTATTGATGCCCATTGCACACGCACACATGTAGTTTTAACAGTTTAACAGATCTATCAGCGTAGCACGCGAGAAACATTGTTATCATTGTTAAGAAATATTTCTTCTAATTTAGGACATTTCAAGTTTTGGTCAGGCGGTAAATGAGTTAATATCTTCTATTTAGACTACATTGTGTGCTAAACGACATAACATCAGAAAGAAGTGCAGCACCTGTGGTCTTTTCCACTCCACGTCGTTGCAGACGCGACTAAAGAACAAAGACTTGCTGTTTGCCGGGAACTCGTTGTCCACAAAGACTGCCCCTCTCTTCACGAGTCCCTTTTTGAGGACACTGTATCGCTGACTCCTATGTGCAACGACAGACGGCGCCATTGTGCTTGCATGTCACTCCTGCAGTGGACGGAGAGGAAGGAACAAAATCAATGCACATTCTATTGAGCAACAGGTAAATGAGGTCAAAAGGCCTGAAGTGGGAAATGGTGCAGCTGCACCAGCCCACAAAGCAGCGCTAATAACTATCTGGAACACACATGGTTTATGTACATGCTAGCGAGTGCGGTAATATTATCATAATGTGTTGTATGACACGAAATGCACAAAACTGATGGACACACGGAATTTATATTTTTAAGATAATTATTACAATTCCTCCACCTGTTTGTCCCACACGTAGGGTGCCGAGTCAATAGTATAAATGTCTCGACGCTACCAATAATACATTGGATTCATCCCCGGAGAATGACAGTCGAACGATGTATCTTACCTTAACGTGCTGACCATCGCCACGCAACTGACCGTCTGACCAATTGCATCGTTTCTATGGCAACGCCTCTGCGGTGCGCAGGTACAACAAGGAAGCATATCTGGACGGAGAGGTAACGACGTCTTGTGATTGGCCTACTGCCGCCGGGGATTGCACTTCCTTACCTGCCAGCGGCGACACGACATCGCAGACACGCTCCTTCGTACATTAGAGAAATGAAGACATTATGCAGCTACGTATGTTCACGTTGACACGTGAGCCGCTGTTATGTAGTTAACGAAACATCGGACTGTACGTCATTCGAGAGAATCTGAATTCGAACTCTTTTTTGCTGCCGTATGAAACTTGTACAATTTTGTTCACTCGTCTGTACACCTGAGTACCGGGTTATCGACAGTTATGGGTGAATGTGGACGAAAAGGCTCCGATCAGTAGGCCTAACTGCCACGTGGCAAAGTGCTTCCCAGTGAAATCGAGAACGTGTTTGAGTGTATACGTTTGCCAGGAAGTGATCGAGTTGTAAATACATTTACGCAGTCTTAAAGACATGATACCGCATAAGATAAGAATTTACCTTTTGCCCACTTTAAAAGACAATCGTAACACAAATAATGGCATAAATAAGCATGTCTGTGTAGCATTAAAGTATTAGTAATATTATTATTTATTGTATAATTATATAACAGGATGACACGTACTGATTTTAAAAGTTTTTTTTATTGTTTGCTTATATCTGGAGTGGAGTTCTTCGTAACAAGGGGGCCATACTTCATTGTCTTACAGCCAATATCATATTAAGATCAATACCAATATTTGCATCGTGTATCAACACTACAATCTGAATTCATGGGTTTTGATGTAGAACTGTCACGCCATTTAACGAGAATATGTAGGTATTGACTAAGAGGCACTTGCATACTTGTAATCCCTTGGTATGTGTCATGGTGCTGGAGATGAGTACCACCAAGATATCACACAGTCTACTTTAACTACAACATATAGGAACACGATTCATGAGTCAGACCCATTCCTGGTCGGTTAGCTGAGCTAGATGACGTAATCTGATTATAAGCCGCAAGCTGTGACTTGTTAACTAAAGACAATGGCAGGTAATTTCCGGCCAATTAGCGAAGCGGCGTGATTGGCCAAATAGTTCTTATCCTGCTAATCGATAATATGCAGGCCTAACGAAGCCAACTTGAATCGGCTGCAAGTTCGCTTTAATTCACACGAGAATGCTTTACTGGTCGCTACACGGGGTACAGCGCAGTCAGGTATGTGGCTCCGTCCTTGCTAATCAAGGGTGACTATAAGATTTCATTACCCGTTATATGACATATTAACCTAACGAAACGTGGATTTATCGATTGGCTTGTTAAACAATCATGTGACAACAGATTGGGTTTTGGGTTTGAGTCAATCCTCACAACATCGCTGGCTCGTGAGAATTGTCGCACGCATAAGTATGGGGATTTCTTGGATTAGCTCTATATGAAGTTGGGCGCGCTTGCCTGGTTCCCACAATCAAGTATAACGAAGACAGCAAGTGGGACGAAGTAAGCATACAACTGATTATACGAACTCTTGAATATTTCTAAGGATATATGCCAGCTGTAGCGTAGTATTGTATACTACCACCCTTGGCTCGAGAGGATAAAATTCATACCTACCAAGTCAGTGACACTGGACTGAAGAGAAAACTGAAGCCACCACCACCACGCCAGTGACGCGGCCACAGCCATCAGTTCTCACAGCCGCAGTGTCGCACCCAGTACCATCAGCACTCATTCCTGCCCAGAACCATCAGGAAATGAAACAACCTTCCAGACCTAGTAGTGGAGGCCAACACAGTCGACACTTTTGTGTCAATGATCTCCAAACTAACAATCAACTGTTAGGGTCCTTGTTAGAGAGCTGTAGATAACTAGTATTAGTAGTAGCTTTTGTAGTTGTTTTATTTGGTTTTTCTGTCTGTTTGTTCTGTTCTTTTGGGCCTGACACTGCCTTGTGCAGGGTTTATTAGTAGGGTGTATTTTTATCTATTTTGTAGAATGCCAGATCCCCAGAATAGTGGCAGAATAATCATATATTGATTGTGGCCACTTAACGGAAGAAGAAGAAGAAGAGGATTATCGCTTTAAAGTTGATTGTGTGTTCCTGTGCCATCATGAGCATGGCAATTATTTCCGGACAAATGTTGCATGGTGCTTCCACCTACTGGATAAAATGACGTTATAAAATCCTCTTTAAACAAGTCTAACAAGGGGCGTGCATTTTATTAAGTTTTAGAGCAATCGGGTTGTTGTCACTGTAGTACGTATGGCGTGGTGGTTGTATAGCAAATTGGTTCAGTTTGACTAACGTCAAACATCGAGTTATATTTCGTTGGTTGCCTTTTGTGTATATTACAAACGTGACTTCCTCTTTTATCGCCCTTTTTAAAGGGACAGTCGCACTTCGTGGCTTTTTAATTTTTATTGCAAAATCATGTTATACGGTATAAATTATATCTATTATGTCGTACTGACTGCCCAAAGATGTTTTAATGAACCATTTTGTTTTATGAAATGTTAATGGTAAGTGCACATATCACTTTGTTTACATCGACTGCGAGTCGCTTTCGAAAGCCGTTGTAGGCGTGGCTAAAATCGGACTACTAATGAGACAGAAATGCGTGCTCACGTGGTACGTGATTACGTGAACGCAAGTTACATAGTTGTTGACATTCGATCGTAATGGCGGGTAACAAAATGTTGCGTTGTGCAGTACGATGTTCAGCGGCGAAGAAAAAACAAAAAGAACGTGACAAATTCCGGTCTACTACACGGGTAATTTTGGGAGAGCAGAAGGTACGATGGGATCGCCTGAAGGCTGACCTAAATCCGAAATCTGATCATAAAGCGGGGGAAGTTCTGCTTGACACGTCGTAAGTTTTTCAACTTGAGACTGAGTTCGCATCACCAGTGTCGGTGACCAGGCATTACATCGTCGTCGTGTTATTTTTTTTTTAATAACAAAGTATTATCAATGAATTTAGAAATTACCATGGTTACCTGATGATGTGTGGTTGTATAAAGTTTACACAATTTATTCTTGACAAGTAATGATTTCAGCCAATGTATGAACTTTGAACCCAGAGTACTGTCCACTTGCACTCAGAAAAATCTGCCTAATTTTCCACACACACACAACAGTTCGGAATAACAGACATTTTGGTAATAGGACATTTTGGTAAACTATTGAAAATAATGAGAATTATTTGGTCATTGTTAAAGATGTCCTTTCGGAAATTGGAATTTGGTAACCACACATTTTGTAATAGGGCATTTCGGTAAGACCAACAAAATTAATAATCTTTACAGTGTGTACCTCTACAAAACTATTTAGAATACCAGGCGCCAATAGTGGCTAATAATAATGTTTTAATTTGAATAGATGTGAACTACGGTTATATTAAATAACAATTTATTCTATCCAAAGTAACACAAATATTCAGTATAAAAATTCTGATGCTGCAGGTTCAGGGCAGTGGTTGTGGTCAATTCTCAACACTAGATTTGCTGGTAGCAAGTCTGTGTACACACTACCATGGCACGACTTGCTCGCACGACATACATTTGCAGCGCCACTGTATCACACCATTTTTCTGTTTCCTTGTTATAAGCATAGCCATTCCACAAAAGCTTAGCTTTCCCCTTGTTGTTGTCGACAACTCCATGTTCCACATTACCTTATGTGTGTCTGGATATAAATGTGTGCAGCGAGCCACAGATTGGCTGCAGCAGTTGAGCACTCTAACCTGTCCCCTCTAACCCTTGGATTTAAATAACCCATACCCCCATGACTGACTGACTGCTGTTGCCTGGGAAGCCATGTTCCCTTCCCCTGCCTTGAAAGTTCATCAAATAAGCACTAACACTATCTCCGACTGATGGTGGGGAGCCAAGTCCACTGTCTGGAAAAGTGACCAACCTAATTTCTAAATGGTTTAGCTGATTGGCACCGCTGACATGGCAGACTGAACAGGTTTTAACTCATTGATAGATTTTATTACTTTACAGATTTACTTTATCATGTGTAATTAGTCCTTTGGGCCGAACATCCAATGGACTATTGCTATCACTCTACATCTGCCGTTAGCTGCCGTATCTCAGAAACCGTTCAGTAACTTTTTCTCAAATTTTGCATATATGCATATACATTTCATGTGGTAGTGTCACTGTACACAAGAAATCTGTATTTGATTGAATCATTCTAAGGGCACCTAATGACCCCCTGAAAAGGACCCCAAAACTGGTAAATTTTCACATTTTGCCTATTTTTTCAAAAAACTCTTCAGTAACTTTTTCTCAAATTTTGCATAGACATTTCATGTGGTAGTTCCACTATACACAAGAAATCTGTATTTGACTGAATCATTCTAAGGGCACCAAATGTCCCCTAAAATGCTAAATTTGTTAACTAAATTGTTTACAGCAGGGAGAACAGCCTGGAGCTCTATTGACTGATTGACACTTTCTTAAACAACCTTTAACTGTGCTACATGCAAGATTGCAGCTCACCAACTCTCCTGCAAGGTTTCTACAACCACTGGATATTGGCCTAAGTAGCAGAGTATTGGGTTCAAATTGTACAATATTTTTAATAACACTAACTAATATATATAATCTTCACGAAACGGTCTACTTGAATATTTTATTTCCAGGTGTTTCTCCACTAAACATGCCAATATTTTAGTTCCATCATAACCCTTAATGATCTGTAACTATGATTCACCAAAAACCATTCCATTAATAATTACAATGCTTGATTACCGAAATGTTCTGTTAACAAAATGTCTGTTGCCCAACTGTCAATGGCAAAAGTGTCCTTTACCAAAACGTCATGGATTCAGGTCAAACACACATATATATGATATGACTTTGTTTGCAAAAAATATATAATATATAGGTAGTAACAAATATGTAATTTCAGAAAATGGTGTTACAAATCGTACAGGGGTGTATGGCAGGAAGGAGGTCAGTAATAACAATTTGTGGGAATTAGACATGGATTGTTGGATGACATGGTGATCCCAAAAGATGTGGGAGAGAGAGATTCACACCCTTGTCACATCACCCTCATATCTGATAAAAGTACACATCTCACCAGTTGCAGGCTGATGCATTTGTCTGGGCGCATGTTGCAGCACAGCCGCTCTACATCAGTTGCCATTTCTCAGCAGTGGCCGCATGAGCACCAGCTCAGAGCACCACCCCCCACTGGTCCTTGTTCGGTGCCTCTCATGACACAAGGCCTCGCTTTCGCAGCACCATCTTCAGTAGCAGCGTCTTTGCCTGCCCCTCATCCAGTTCGTTAATGTCAGCCTAGAAGGATTGCAAAAGGCAATATCATGTAACTAAATATTAACATTATGGTTATTTAGTACACAAAATGTTGGTGTGCATGTTAGATTTTCAAACAAAATACAGTACCTGCTCAAATTCTGCAATGTAGCATGTTTTTGATAACACCAGGCAAATTATGTGTGTGTATGTATGTGTGTGCACGTATGTGCATGCATGCGTATGTGTGAATTACATTATATATGGGTCATGTCTAAAGGAAATGTCTATTTTGCAGTGCATTTGGAATAATACATTGTACATTATTATTTCTGTGTTTGTGTATGTTTTTGATCAAAATAGGTTGATTATGTAATTTATTTTATAGAAAGCATAGTTCAGTTTCAAACTTGGTACCTCGGCATATTCGGTGACGTTATGTACCTGCACAGCATTTGGATCATAACATGAATATAAAATCTTTACCCTAAATATTTTGTCACTTGTATTTATAATTGTTATTAAAAATGTGCATTGTAATAAAAATATTTACCTGCAGTTGCTCCTGTCTCTGATTGCGTAACCTCGCCATGTGAGCGCAGTCAATCCTGTTCAGTGACAGTGATAGCTGCCTCGATCTTCTGTCACGCCCTCTCCCCACATCCTTCCTCTTGCTGCACCCTGTCGTCTAACTGCCCCTCTCACTCCACGTCTTTCTCCCAATGCAGCTGTTTCCCCGGAACAATTCAAACTCTGGGTAAACATATAATGTGATATGGTAAATAATTTGTGTATATATATAACAATAACATTTATTATGTGTACTTTGTGTACTTAGTCACCATGCAGTGATTGACAGTGCATGGCAATACTTTAGAAAACGTGCTTTTACTGCCATATACCTTGAAACATTGATGCACGCACATTACAGAAGAAAAGTTAATATACTATCTTATTTACTTTTATTTCATCACGCCATTCACGGTTGTAAACCAGCAAGGCATGTAAAATAAAGACGTCGGAGATCACCCCTATGACCTGCACAATTTCCAACACAACCCCCTCACCTAACGCTGCAAGAAATGTCCCAGTCACTGAAAAGTGCATCCCCAAAACAAAATCAAACACGCTACGAGCGTGGGCTACAGCTGGTTGTTATGCACTATGATTCGCCAGTTGACGTTGTAGGCCTATTCCGCAAAGAAGGAACCGTAACGAGAATGCATTCAAATTAAATTATGCTACCGATTTCAAGAAAATGAGTACACACACCTTCCGCGGAATTTTGCGAACTCGCAATTTGGGGATTTAAGTGACAGCGCGTTGATTCTTGTAAACATTTAACGGTTCAATCCAAAAGTTGATTTCTGCTTCGTTAAAACATCTTTGGGCACACTATGATAGATATAATTTATACTGTATAACACGATTTTGCAATAAAAACAAAAAGCCAAGAAGTGCGACTGTCCCTTTAAAAATGCTCGTAGTGGTAACTCTAATTAATTACATCGTAAGGAGCCAATGTTAGCTATGGTTTACGACGGAGTGGGTGCATATGGTGTTATTGAGTGTTTGGACCGCAGGGTAAGCGACTGAAATCTTTTATGGTCTCGGCCTGGACCTGCGACTCGTTTAGTTTATTCCAGTCTACTATTATCTTTAGAGAAGTTTAGTACACCTTTACAAAGTATGAGTTTTTGAATTGGTCGGTGTGGGATGCAGGTACTGTATAGCACCTGGTGTTATTGGTTGTTAGGTGTTGTACAAAGTTTGAGTATACGTGATCTGGGAAATGTTTGGGTTGGATGCATCTTTTATTTATTTATTCTTTGGAGCTGAAAGTATGTTTATGCGGGGATGGCTAGGGTAGATCCCTCAACTATTTTGTACATGAATTTAAGTCGTATTTTAGGTCTATTAATATGTTTGTGATCGATCCTTCCTGAAACGAGCAGCGCCGTGTTGGATACGCTCTAGTTTATCTATGTCCCACTGATGGTATGGGTCCTATACTATGGCTCCGTACTCTAAGGCAGCGCGCACAAGGGCAATATATGCGGTCCTTTTGCTGTTTATAAGACATTATTATATATCACGCCTTAGAAAACCTTGTTTTTTTAGGTACTGTTGCGATGTGGGAGTGCCATTTAAGGTCATCGGAGATAGAGATGCCAATATAGGGGTTGCAGTTTACACGTTCTAGGGTGGCATTATTTAGGGTGTAGAAATAGTCAGTTTTATTTTTTACACTGAGGATGTAGCATTTGTTTGTATTGAAGTTCATTCCCCAGTCCTTTGCCCACTTTTGGAGTTGTTTTAGGTCGTGTTGTGCAATGTGATCATTGAATGTTTTGATCTCTCTGTAATAGTCTGTATAGTAGGCAGTCATCTGCAAATAGGCAGACTTTATATTTTACTGATGCTGGTAGGTCGTTTATATGACAGGAATAGTAGGGGGGCAAGTACAGTGCCTTGCAGGACGCCGGATTTGACGAGTACTCTCTCGAAGTTTCGCCGTCTAGCACAACTTTCATGGATCTGTCAGTGAGGAAGTTTTATAGCCACATGAGCATGGTTCTGGTTATGCCATAGTGGGATAATTTATGGAGGAGTTTTGTGCGGGGGAATGTGTCAAAAGCCTTGCTAAAGTCTATGTTTACTTTTGTTAAAAAATTCTTTTAGTTTGTGGATTAATTAAATTTAAATGCATCTTACCAATAATGTAGCCATATTGTACGTAAGCTGTTAAATGTAAATAATATATTGTTGTTCTAGAACAGACATGAGTCGTCGAGTCACGGCTGCCCTGGTGGACCTAAGTGGAACTATCCATATAGACGACACAGCCATCAAAGGAGCCAAAGAAGCCTTACACAAGTAAGCCTGTAAGGTCTATGAACTATGACATTACTAATAATGACCCAACACACGTTTGAATAAAAAACATGGTCCAAACAAATAAAAGTCACTATATAAACTTGCAAGTTTGTATATGTTAGACCAGTGGGTCCCAGTCTTTTTCTCCCCACGTACCCCCTCAGGCCTGATCGTCAGGGTACCACATCATTGTGATGAAGAATATTATTACATATTAAACAGCATTATTCACCCAATTCAATAAAAACATCGATTTATTCACAAGATAAACAAAACTCTTCCCAGAATTGACGCTGGTTATGCAATCATCTCAATACAACTGAGACATTTGCCTTGTCAAAACTTTGACCTCATTTTGGAGAACAGTTCTGGACAGGCAAACACACAGTTGGACATGACACTTGGCCTTTACACAGAACACGAGAATCCTTGTTCACGGAGATACATGGAGGGAGATGTAAGCTAATCTTAAATCTGAATTTTGCCAAGATGAGAGTCTCAAATGCGATACAAGTGGGGGAGTCATTCACAAACTCCAAACACGTTCTCCTGCATGCTATCTGCACCTCCATCCTAAGCAAATTTTGGTGCAATTTTGCGTCAGGCGATCGAGATCCAAACAAAAACTGGATTACATTTCACGACATGTGTTCTGGCTAAAGTTGATTCATGTTTCCTTTCTCAGGTTCTTATTTAATAATGCTCGCAAGAAATCAATCAATGTGGTGTTACCGGCCTTGGAATGAGTGGTTAAAGAAATTGCAGAATTTCTCTCTTTAGAGACTCAAACCCATCGCATACCCACAGGAAAACGTTTGGGAACCGCTGTGTTAGACTGACATTTCTCCATTGCGAGCATTTCTGGATATGTACTGATGCAATAGCATAATCTAGACTATGCTAATTGTAGGTTTTCATGTAGAGATAGTTACCTTTAACTGGTATTAGTAAGTACACATTTGTTTAGCTATCTGTTTGGAACAGCGTAAATGTTGCATACAGTTTTGTTGACAGTGTTACCTGTCAGGCCATTGCTAAATATGTTCCCTCTCTACTATAGCCAAACAAACAATTACACTGGCACCCAAAATAGTAATAATTTAATACATTGTTTGCATTGTAAATCATTACATCTTTAGTGCAACTAGTTTTTCAGCACCACATTATAAACATGATACCATACACAAAGCACATTGTAGGTTGGCAAAGGCTGGCATCAAAGTGAAATATGTGACAAACACAACGAAGGAGCCACTACGTCTGCTGCATCAGAGGTTGACCAGTCTCGGCTTTGAAATTGACCGCAGTGAGATCTTCACTTCCCTGTCCGCCGCAAGACAGCTGGTGGAGACAAAGCAAGTGAGACCATTCCTTCTGCTTGAAGACTCGGCAAAGGAAGATTTCAAGGGTGTGTAGTATGATCACTGTAATCTGAAACTTTGGGTTGAATTACATTCAAATTTATTTAAATTGAATTTGAACTGAATTTATCCTTTTTTCAGAACATGGAATTGGAATGTATCCTAGTATTGAACACCTTAAAAATGTATGTGAACTGGAGTTATTAAAAATTAATGGAATCCAGGTCTGACCACATTCTCCATAAATTCTAACAATGTATTCTGTCACGATTACCTTTATTTGATGTTACAAAACACAATTATTATTATGATTACAAATAATTACCAGTTAGTTGCAGGAATCAGAAGCAGACCAAATATTACAGTGTGTGTAGTTGTAGAGCACAGTGGCACACTGATTAGAGCAACGGACTCTCAATCGAGACAATCCGGGTTCGAATCCTGTGCTGCCGTGTCGAACCTTGGGCAAGTTCGTTCATTCTACGTTGCTTCAGTTCATTCAGCTGTATGGATGAGTACCTGGCTATAGACAGTGGTGAATATTTGTGTATGAATAGTTTTCGCGCATTAATTGCAGCATGGCTGAATACTTCCCAGAGATGTCTTGATGGTGTTTGATTGAACATGTCTGCCAGGGAGTAACGTGTAAAGTGCTTTGAGCAGTCCTGAGGACTGGATACTGCGCTATGTGAAAAAATACCTTTTACCTTTATTCAACTCCAGGTAAGAAGCTTGTATGTTGTTGCAGGAATCAGTGAGGATGACCCGAATGCCGTTGTTGTGGGTCTTGCGCCCAGCTGCTTCAACTACGACTGTTTGAACCAGGCCTTCAGACTACTCATGGACGGCGCACCTCTTATTGCTATCCACAAGGCTCGCTACTACAAGACGAAAGATGGTCTATGTCTTGGTCCAGGTAAGTCAGTGTAATAGTAAAGTGCATTATATTCATGATGCAAGACCTTTTTTCAAATTGATTGATGTCAGGCCTGCCAATGTGTTGGTACTTGAGAGATACATGCAGAACCACTCACTACATTTTGCTTTTGTAGGTGGTACTATTTCTTTAATAATTATAGTTAAATATTTTCATACGTAAACTATTTAAATGTTCTGTGAAATCTGTGATTTCTGCTCATTCTAGAAAGGAGCTAAGTGTAGACATGTAACTATTTAACAAAGATGTGCTTTTAGTCATGTTTTTAATACCAGTATAGTCAGTTCGTAGTTGTTAAAATATTTATAAGTAACATCAGGGATTGCAGATGGGATGTTGAAAGAATTAATAAACCAAATTCAACATGACACATTGCGGTTACTAGAACTACTCATACTGGGAGTGTAACCATGTGTTTGTTACTGTTAGTCACATGACACATAACAGTTACTAGAACTACCCATACTAGTAGTATAACCATGTGTTTGTTACTGTAAGTACGTAACAATTGTATGGTTGCAGGTCCTTTTGTGCAGGGGATGGAGTATGCAGCCGGTGTGACAGCTGAGGTAGTGGGAAAGCCAGAGAAGACGTTCTTCCTTGAAGCCATCCGTAATCTTGGTGTTAGCCCACACAACACAGTCATGATTGGTGATGTACGTTACAAGTATTGCCACTACAATAATTATTTTTGTTGTGTACGATGTAATTATGTAAATGTTATTTTACATCTGTACAAACAACAGGTGTCACAAATATTCACCATTTTAATTAAAACAACAAATTTGATAAGTGTTCCATATCACCTATTTAACTTACTTGCAGTGTTATTTGCAGTCATAAAACACAAACTTTAAAAACGTAGTGTGTTAATCATTACACCTAGGCTACAATTGCAGTCAGTCATAGATTCGTCAACTTCGTGTCGTTGTGTTTTGAAGGACGCCTGTGATGACGTCAGTGGCGCCATTGATGCAGGGATGCTGGGAATCTTGGTACAAACGGGTGTGTTTGTAGTTCACTACACATATTAACAATTACTAGTGTATAATTAGTCAATACTTTATACATGCCAAAATGCATGCATATTTGTTCACACACACAAACATTGATTTATGTGAAATATTGTTCATGACAATGTAGAATAATCACATATTCAGATAAGATATACGAGCATTGTTTCACGGACATGTGACTCTTTGAGCAACAAAACTATGTCACTGTATTACTTCTGCAAACAAACATAGTCGGAAAATTTTGAGTGATGGTGTGTTAGTACATCCATACGTGTAGCTGATAAATACACAATGTGGCGATGGCATCGCGATTGTTATGACATACTGCATTGCCTTTGACTTTCTAAGACTAACGACAACATTAGTAATCTTTTACACACGCAAGCGACGCACGCACACACATACGCACACACTGATAACCATATACAATTATTTATTTATTATTGTTGTTTTGGCTGTTTCAGGTAAATATCGTGAAGGTGATGAAACGAAGTTCTCTCCGAGTCCAACAGCTGTGTGTCCGGACATAGCCGCAGCCGTTGACTACATCCTAGAGCGCTGTGTCTGATCTAAAAAAACACGTTCCTTAAAATACTCAACGTACTAGAATGCTTACGGTTGACACACAATGTTATATGTGTATTCATTGGAGTTGTGGCGCTACCTTTTTATGCCGGTTAATTTTATCGCGACTATGTCGGAGGTTTGACAACACCTCTCAGTAGTCAATAAGTGTGTCAAGTCCGCCGACTATTCTAGTAATCCGTGACCAATATGTGTCGCAGAATTTTACATTAATTTTTCATAGCGATATTTAGTATAATGAATAGGGTGTTGCTGGTATATTTCTAATAGTTTGATGACAGGATTATTATCGACAACTGTTTTCTTTTTACATCGCATCTACACTCATGTGGTCTGCTATTGAAAAAGTTGCCTGTTTTTGTTTTCTCCCTATTGTACATTTTAAAATGACACAGAAAAGGTGTAGAGTTTCGTGTGTATTGCACTGACATGGTGTTAAAAGGGCCCTGTATAAATTGCGCTATTCCACGGCAGAAGTATTTTGTCGGCCGACGCTTGGCGTCTGCGGCTATTTATAGAACAGTCTCGTGCAGACGATATGTTCTATAAATAGCCGCAGACGCTAAACGTTGGCCGACAAAAAACTTCTGCCGTGCAATAGTGCCCCTTTACGTATGTCATCATTTTGTGTGCCATAAAATGTTCTTAGTGTGCCATAAAATGTTCTCATTAATTATAGATTCCTTTTGTAAAATAAACTGATATACATTGAACCATGTGTTGAAAGAAGTGTCTACATGCGTGAATGCATCGTCATCAAATAATAAATACGCAGTGAAGGTGTGCATTGTTTGGCAGTGTCATAATCGTAATTACGTCATCCACGATGTTTACGTCGCAACCAGAACCTTCAGACAACGTTTTCGGTTACCTGTGGCTACAGTTACAAAGTACTTCATCTGAAGCATTTCTATAGGTATTCCACTAATATAATCCGACGTATTGATTAATGACGAAATCACGACTACAACTGTTGGAATTAAGCTGGGAGATGGTATTGTCAACTCCGACCTTTTTGTCCAAACTCATCGTTTGTGCCCAGGTCCAAGATGCATTATGCTTTACGTTGCCTGGATTTTAAATGATAACATTACACATTGCAACAAACACTATGCGACCCTTTTACATAATACAACGCAAGTCAGGTTGGTACCAGGTTTATATCTACATCTCATAGATATGTAGAATGCGCGTTTGCTTACACATTGATTTATTGTTGATTTACTTAATGTATACATTTTACCGCGTTTATGGTTGTCATATTTAGCTTATTAAATATGTGTAGTAACATAGCATACACAATTCCAATATTAATTAATAGAACGTGTTTATAATGTAATGTTTTTTTTTACAATTCTGAACATTTCGCGGGCATAACATACAAATTGCGAACACTTTCGGGCTTATTAAACGCAATTTTAGTATACGTCAACATGTTTATTAAGAATATTATATTTTAAAATGATGACCTGATTTAACGTAATGGGAATCATAGGCGTGTCTGTGGGGGCCCGGGGGCACGTGCCCCCAGACCTTTGCAATTTGGCATGTCCCCAGGCCTTTTTGTATGGGCCCCCATGACTGAAGCTAAGTTACGGCGGCGCAGCGACGACATTTTCAACAGCACACCCCCCCTCCCCCATCCCTCCCCGACTTTCGATGTTAGCAGTCGAGCCGAGACAGCGGCGGAGAAATTGAAGTTATCGCGGGGCGGCAGCAAAATAATGTCTATACCATTTGGTTCGACTGCCAGTGGAGGTTTTTGTGCCCCCCCCCCCCCGACTACCCTCTCTGGACACGCTCTTGGGAATCAAATGCGATTCGGCGTTGACCATATGGAAATCCCTCCTGCACCGCTGTTACCGCTACATCGATGTACATCAAACGGCATCGATCTGGCAAACCTCTCTCAAGAAACCAATTACTGCCACGCCGTCATCGCTATCGGCCGTCGGTCATCGCATCGCGGCATCGATTTGACCTTTTCGGCGTGGCTAGTGTCAGTGCGCCAGCAGCACTTGTGCATTCGGTTACTTAGCAATAAAACGAGTATCGAAATTGTTATGGTATATGGCGGCCAAGGCTGTTTCCAGTGGTGATCGCTGCTGTGAGCAGCAGAGGTCTCACAATGGCGACCGCTGCTGGCGAAGTGGACTGGCGGCTGGTGGGGCAGGAGACGGCGTTGTCTAGTCTCACCTGTCGACACCTATACGCGAGACACGGCAAGAGCGCCGATATTGTCCTTCTGTGTATCCGGGGTTCGTTCTACGCAATGGAGGCGTGGTGTTCACATATGGGTGAGTGTCGTGGTGTTCACATATGGGCGAGTGTCGTGGTGTTCACATGTGGGCGAGTGTCGTGATGTTCACACATGGGCGAGAGTCGTGGTGTTCACACATAGGCGAGTGTCGTGGTGTTCACACATGTGCGAGTGTCGTGGTGTTCACCCATACGAGTGTCGTGGTGTTCACACATCGGCGAGTGTCGTGGTGTTCACACATCGGCGAGTGTCGTGGTGTTCATGTATGGGCGAGTGTTGTGGTGTTCACGTATGGGCGAGTGTTGTGGTGTTCACGTATGGGCGAGTGTCATGGTGTTCACATATGGGCGAGTGTCATGGTGTTCACACATCGGCGAGTGTCGTGGTGTTCTTGTATGGGCGAGTGTCATGGTGTTCACATGTGGGTGACAGTCGTGTTATTATGGCACAAGTTTACGGGGTAGCCCTATCTCTCTATCTCAGTACCTCTGCCTGTATGGAACGATATTAGGGCCATAATTCCACAATGCTACATTGTTGATTTCTGACTTTCGATTATCCTTTTACGCCGAGATTGTCGAATTATGACTTTCGATTATCCCTTTACGCTGTCATTGTGCAAGATTTTTGTCAAATAAATCACTAGAATGGCGTTTGGTCAAATATTTCTCCAAAAAATTTTCTCAAAAATATTTTCTCGAAACGAAGTTCTCCAAACGATTATCTGGCACAAATTGGACTCAGTGACCTAAGCTAAGCTAAGATGTGCTGCCCCCTAGCGAACTACACCAACTTGCAAATACTGAAGTATCCCTTGCAAGTCAGGCCTTGCTGTCAGTCACCAACGTCACGTCGTAGTGTACAGAATACTTATATGAAGCATTTTTCACCCACATTATGACCTGTTATATCAATCATGTTGGAGTTTAAAAGAACTCAAAGATGAACGGAAGAAACGAAGTGCCAAGCACTGAAGCAGTCTGCCAGAAAACGCGAATTGATTGTCAGGTAGGTAATAGGTTGGTACTGTTTGTGAGCGATAATTCATGATGTTTCGAAAACTGTCAATACTAATATTTATTCGTACTATAACGTGTACAATTGATTGAATATTATTAACGATATAGCCGAGCATCGGAACCGTGTGCCTCAGCGTTAAAGATCCGAGCATTGAACGGGCATGCGCCAGTCATCACGTGTTTGCTCTCGCTTCCGCTAAATATGGCAATAGAGCATAGCGTAGTTTTATTTGGGATCAACGTTGGCGATACGGAACATCCTTTGAAAATCACATTTTATAAACTAATTATGACCAATAATATATTAAGTTGTGCAATTAATTAGTTTGGCTGGCTAAAAAGTATTTTTTATAATATTGAATGCTATTTGACATTTTAAAATCATGCCATGCTTGTCGTCATACAAACTGATTATTAAGTCATTTTGAACTTCTTTTGATATAGACAGAATGTATTGAACATTAGATTAAAGTTGTATTCTGACAACGTTCATCTTTTAAATACAAATTTCCAGTGAATCGTCATGCCCATTATTCCATATAAATTTTCGTTCACACAATATGTAATTCTAAGATCCAAATTAAAATTACGTATGCATGTCATGCTTATTTTTTGCAAAAGCGTAATTTATCAAATAACATCAAATGCTATAGTGACATATACGGTAGCAAGTATACTCAAATAAATAAATATTGACATTATTGTTTAGGTTGTACATACACCTTAAACTTGTGTAACTCAGAATGCAACTTTAATCTATGACGAGTAGTTTTTAACATATGACTGATAATTAAAATATAACATTTCAAATGGAGCCTGTGACCTTAAGCCAGTGGCGTTTTAAAGATTGATTTAATATTTTCATTTGATATTTTAGAATTATTTTATTGTTAATTAAGATAGCCTAAAGTAAATATTAGATAGTCCAATTACTAATTATATGTAATGTATTAACATATATTTAAACTGGCTAATAGGTTTATAGTGTCAGTACTTAGACACTGATGCTATTCTGCAACTGTGATTGTATTTATAGCATTACTTGACATGTTCTTTCACATATCTGTATGCACTATTTCAATAAAATCTTCTTCTGGTGTTTCTACTCTGCTGTTGTCATAACTCATCATAACTAGTATATTATTATATGTAGAACACGTAATAGAGGCGTACCCAGGATTGATATATTTGTGGGTTCCCAAAGGGGTATCACAGTAACGGTGGATGTTGCCTGCCACCTTTCACTGTACACTGCTGTATAGTGGAGGGGTTTCTGGGCAACGAGAAAACTCCCCTGGGCACGCACCCGCATAATAACATGAACAATAATAATAATGACTTCTTTATTTACATACATACATATTTTACAAAACTACTATTGCCCACACATATAGGGCCTACATTAAAATAGTTCTGTATGTCCTTGCCAATACTTATGCTTTTCGTGTAATTATGATACCATAGTTTTATTCCGTTTATATTTTGTTGGCAATTATGTGCATGTATATGCTGTAATTAGACTACACTGCTTTGAGCAATTGCTTTTACAAATTACTATGGCTATAGGTGTACTAAAAGTATATTTTATTTATAATAATATGCTTTATTCGCAGACTCCACACAACATACAAATGCATTAGTGTTCTATAGTTGTGATATTGGCAATAGTTACATATGGCCAGTAAGTAAAATATTGCTGCTACTTGAACCATCAATAAAAAATATAATTTAGAACTACAACTGGCATGTAAATCTATGTCAAAAGTTCTAATACCAGGAACACAATAAGCAAATTACTGTAAATAAACATTTCAGTAGCACTATAATATCTGTCAAATCCTAACACCATTTGGAACATATTGTTGTAAGAGACACATTTTCTAATAGCATATATTTATGAAAATTCCATCATAAAATAGTAAACAAAGTTTTGTTTATATCATTTGAACACATAAATGTTCTTATAATCATGTTGCGTCGTGCAAATGACTGGCGGCATTACCGAGATAATTATAGTATATATTCAATGTATATGTTCTAGTTGTCTCCAGCTCTTGGCAATGTTCTATTAACTGACTATTCTGTATTATTGTGGTTACAATGTAATGGTCTTATAAGGTCTCATTCTTTATATGCTGGCACTGAGGGTGGTCACTACCAGGGTGCTTGTCATCCCCAGTGGTTCTTTTACGTCCCAAATTGAGACGGGACCGACATTAATGTGATCAACGAGCCACGAGGGATACACAGTCCCCAATTTTGAGAGCCAGATTTTTACCACAAATATCATGCCTGCTCGGTCCAGGTTTCAAACTTAGAGCACTGGCATGCCAGACGGATGTGCTAACCACTACAGTAGCCACACTCTCTGTATAATTTGTTTCTGCTGTTGGAATAAATAAAATGCATCCTTACCTTACCTAAAGATGGGAGGGTGTGTTTCTATATTTCATAAAAACCTTGGAGTAACATACACTATCGAGAGGGATGCGGGGGTACCAGCCCAGCCTGATCACAGTGTTTTCTTCTATATCATGAGCAGTCTTACTCCCAAACCACTATACTTTATCTTAGTCACATATTGAACATAAGTTGGGATAATGTCATTGTTTTTCATTTTATAGGTTAATGAAGAGGAGCTCAGAATGAAACTGCCGCAGAATAACATGTATAGGGATCAGGGACGTACATGGTGGTAAGCACCAACTACCCAAATTTACACTGGGGAGTCTAGAGGAATACTTATCCCAGTACGGAAAGAAGCTGGAAGAAAAGGGCAGGTCTCTACACAAAGAAAGGTGAGTTATCTTAACATTAAACTAAAAGGACTGTAAGGATTAAAGATATATATGCGAATAACCACATGAGCTTAGTAGTTTGTACATCCCTGTCAAATATGATACTGCCTCGATGAAATAATAGTTTTCTTTGTCAATGGATACCAGCAGGCTTATTTGTAAATTTATGTCTTAAAATGTAAGAACAAACATTCGAAACATAACAATAAATTATTCAGGATCAGTATTCTGGAATACCCTGCCTCATAAACTTAGAATACTCCTGACCATTAACCAGTTTAAAAGAAACCTAACAGCTCCTTACTCGTGAATTATTATTGATATTACATTATATATGTGTCTGGGTAAATATATATAGGTGAAGCACAATACTGGGTCAAAAAAGAGGACTGGACAACAAAAACAAAAAGTCTTAGCTGCTAACCAAGATACATCTACACCTAAAATTAAAGAAGATAAGATATCTTTACTCACTGTTATGTGGCACAATGCCAAGTGAAGTTGATGATCTAAAATATGAGAATGTGAAACCTTTCAGAAATCAAAAAATTGCTTGACTGATTTATGCTAGTACCTCATCAGAATCCAACCAAAACTTTTAAAATGTTAAGAATGGTCAGAGCACTCTGGACGTGAAATGGTGGACACTGTAACTTACGAAATCCATGACATTGTTCACAACCACAATTTTTTTCAAACAACAATAAACCGGCAGGATGCGTTTTTTGTGTCTCTTCTTTCTTCATGGGCCTAAGATACAGCACAAATGTTATCAACAGGAACTGTCTGCAAAGAAGCTGGTTATGGAATAAATATAGCGTAACTTACATGACACCAATTTGGCCCGGTATTGTTCGACTCCACAATTTTTTTTTATATATTGTACATTGTTTTCTTCAGGTTATTGCGGTATATGCGTACCACCACAGACAACACACAAGGAAAGTGGTTTGTGTCAGCTGTTGTGTGGGCAGAGATGAGGAAATCTACCTTTTATAAAGTAGATGTGACCATGAACAATGATGCGGTGGTGTAAGAAGCACAATGTGAATGTGGTGCTGGGCAGGGCCCTACAGCTCACTGCAAGCATGTTGCAGCAATTCTGTTCGGCCTGACACTACTGTCAGACAGGAACTATCTTGACAGAAGTGACATGTACACAGGTAAGACGTTTAAAAAAACACTTATTTTCTGCATTCAATGTACTATGTACAAATATTGGGGCAACTGTCAATGCACAAACAATGGCTTTTAGTTTATCCCAATTTTGTACAAATAAGCTGGGTAGTTTCAAGAATGTGACACGCTCTTGTCAACATATCAGCAACAATAAATAAATGAAAGGGTTAAAATGCATATAAAATTCATAAATGTACACTTTGACTTGACATGCAGGTCCTCCAGACGTTCCATCATGCTATACCTTTTAAAGGAACTCCTATCAAGTCCAGCAGATTACATGCAATTCGTGGGAAGGACAATGCGGACCTTATAAATGATCCTTGATCAGAGCAACTGCAGAACAACGACTCTACTCCAGACAGGTTCACTCTATTTGACGAAACAAATCTTATACAGCTTGTATTCCTTTTACAGACCAATTGAAAAATAGTTACTTGTCAAAACATTGGCATTAGTGCAGTCATTGGCTTTATGTATAAAGCAAATAATACAATGTTGCTTATATCTCTACATATACATATTTCAGGAAAGTCAACCAATGCCAGTGATGCAGCAGTTCCCTCCTGCCAGTCCACATGCCCTTGCCAACGACCACAACTACTTGAAGTTAACTCCACAAGATCAGTACTTGAAAGATGAAATAGTTAGTTATTTCCATGCTTTTCAATTCAACATACATACATACATCTGTATTTACACAATGTGCTCCATTGAAACAATGCACATGGTTACAGTAGAGCGCAGTTGCTCAGTGACTAGAACGTTGGACTTTCAATCAAGAGAACTTCTAGACAAGTTAGTAATTTCAAAGTAGTCGGCCTCAACCACGCATATTTATTCGTATGAATATAATATTATGTTGCTTATTATGTTCAGAAAACCACCACCCCTCAATACTGTGAAAATGTCCATAACAATAACATGTAGGCCTTCGTAACATGTATCAATAGCTTGCGACTGATTTATGTGAGATAGCAGAGAATTACTGTTACTATACAAAGAATTGCAGCTCATGTTTTGTTAAGTTACAAATCCTTTTGTACATGTAAATTATAGAAGTTCTGTTTTTAGTTGTTTTTTATTTTGGTCTTTCACAAAAAAAAAGCACATCCAAAACATTACAATTGATCAATAACATGCATTTTGTAATTTATACTTCTATATTCATACATTTTGTAGAACAATTTTGTAAATTTGTTTTTCATTTCATTTAATTAATTAACTTCATCTTACTTTGCGTGATTCAATTCAAATACAGTCAGGGTTGGCAGCTAGCTTTCTGACAGAACAGTTTACAAATTGTTTGCACGTTGATGACACTGAAGCCACAGAGGCTTCGCTTCAAGGAACATACTTTCCCAGTCAAAAACCTCCAGTTAATAACCACAGTTGCCAGTAGTTGAAAGTCCATAATAATTTTTGTTTGTTAAATCAAGCCAGGAAATCCATAATAAAATGCCTTTGTTGCTCTCATAAGAGATATAACCAACAGCTGGAATCTGTCAAACCATGTTCATTTTCACAAATAATCCGACTCATTCCATATTCCAATTCATGACTTTGCTTGACAGCTTCAACACAAAGTCGTGAACTACCACAACACCACTGCAGCCATCACATGTGACAAGATCTGTGGTGGCTCTGTCGAGCATCAGTGGTCGTAGCAAAGGCAGCTCAGGTGTCCAGTCACTTCCTGAGGCTAGATGCAGCTGAGGACAGTTAGAACAAACGTAAGTATTAATTGATGCTGCTATGCAAACGTTTTATATATATACATGTATATATATATATAAATCATAGCATAATAACTGGAAGATATGCAAACATATGTGATTGGTTTTAAAAATTATGTTTAATTCTGACCAATCTTATGTGGGTAGTTACACCATCTTTGGTTGATAAGGCTTTTGTGAAACTTTCAATTACATTCTACATTTCATTTGCAGTTCACTTTTTCAATTTAATGTTCTATTTATTTAATTTGGAATATTTGTTGCAAACATAAATTCGTATATACAGTGCAAGTAAATACACTTGAAAGTTGAAACAATATAATATAGCCAAGCCTCAGTGATTGTACTATCATAATAATCATGCCTGTGCAGTGTCAAAATTTTTCATTAGTATCCCCCCCCCCCCCGTCTTCCGATATCACCACTCCAGCCGAGCGGCTGAAGTTATAGTTATGGCGGCTCGGTAGCGACCAAATTTAGATTACACCATTTGGTTCAGCCAGGCTCGATTTCTGGATTCACCCCTGTATGAGATAGTTTTGTTTGTCTGCATGAGGATTTTGCAGTAATGGGTGTCTTCGTTAAATTGCATATTGTTGTTAGAAATGCATGTGAATTAAAGTAAAGACAATGTAAAGTACAAACATTTTATTGAAACAATTTGATAAGATTTACTACAAAATTATGAAAAGTACATAGGTACAATCACTGCACTTGATATGTATAATGTAATAATTTATAATATCACATACACATCACATGCACATAATATGCAAAGCAACAATAGAAACAAAAATTAGGAAGAGGTTAACAAAATGTCAGATACATATAAAAAACAAACAGTTACTTTTATCACGATTCTTTGTTGCAAAAAAACAACACTAGTTAGTACATATGATATCAAATGCTAGTTGTAGTCGAGTCGAGCGTTGCAATTCTCGTTGAATTAATACACGGCTACGCGTTCTTGTTGCTAACTTCGATAGTGCAATACATACCTTTGTACAACCTCTTTGGAATCTTCATCTTGATACGCCAAAGCATGTATGTGTTGTTATTGTTTTCGAATGCATGAGATGCCGATATCGCGTAAAGCAGGTGACCGAAATGGTGCAGTAGCTCGACAGCGCAATTGGCTTTCGCCAGCTATACCAGGTGTAACGACAACATTTTTTTTGACAATTAAAAAAACAAGTACGCATTTGTTATTAAACCGACTGTGAGCACTAGTTAAACTATTCACACATTACACATCTGGACTTAATAGAACAGGATTGGCGATGGGCAAACAAACTGATTGAGCACCTTTAAGCAAAAATTGTACTTTTGTATAAAAAAAATTCACACAAATCATCAAATAAGAAATCAATTATTTTTTAGTCCAAGATTGATTTAAGTCAGTGATTTAAATAAAACGATTTAACAACCATGACAACCGATGATACATTATCGGAAAAACAAGTTATTTGGATGGGGTGCTATATAATAAATTATTATTATTATTGCATTATGTTCAGATTTCGGAGATCAGCGAGGAGCAGGCCACTGAGTTGGAAAGGGCAACTATGAAGTAAGTGGAGGATGTCAGACTACATCATCTGACCTCATAAGACTTTGGTGCCATCTGCAAGGCCACAGAGAGGAGAGATATGGAATTACTTTTGTAGACATTAGAACACCAGCTGTATTGCATGACCGTAGTTACGAGAATGTGGCAGTGGAACAATTTGAGAAAAAAAAGTTTAAAGTTCAGACTCAGGCATGTGGCATATTTGGCAGTAATCGACACAGATACAATTTTGGAAGTTAAATTTTTTTACACAGCAAGAGAAAATAAAATTTCTCCCTTAACAGTTCCTTACCTGAAAGAAGCTGACGGGTCTCTTTATTTACAAGAAAACCATGACTATTACTACCAAATCCAAGGGCAACTGTTTTGTTCAAACAGATTGTTGTGTACACTTTCAAGGGACTGGTCGTGCTAACAGTGCATAGAAATTAAAAATAGTGAGAGAAAAAAACTACTAGAATTTTACTCTTTTTTGTGTGTGTCTGCAATCATAAATAAGTTCCTGTATAGGAATTATTACCAATATTAATTTTAATGCAAGTCTGTGAGAGGTCCAACCTGAATTGAACCTAAAAGGTAAAAAAGTCAAGTTCTTATATAGCGCGGTATCCGGTTATTTATACAGCTGAGTAAACTGAAGCAATGTGGAGTAAAAAAAATGGGCCAAAAGGCCCTGAAGTCCCTTGAACTATATTGTGAATTTGTAATTATTAATGAAATATTTTTTGGTGAATCATAGTTACAAATCATTAAGAGTTATGATGGAAGTAAAGTGTTGACATGTTTAGTAGCTCTCTAGACTATATGCATACCAGTGAAGATACACCTGGAAATAAAGTATTCGAGTAGACCATTTTGTGAATATTTTATATATTACGTAATGTGTTATTAAAAAATACTGTCGGATTTTATCCGGATACTCTGCTATTTAGGCCAATTTCCAGTGGTTGTAGAAACCTTGCAGGAAAGTTGGTGAGCTGCAATCTTGCATGTAGCGCAGTAAAACATTGTTTAAGAAAATGCACACGCATTATCTGTTCTACTTTTGCCCCTACAACCCTCCCCCAGAAAGAAGACAGATATGAACTATGATAAAACTTATTTGTTAACAAGATACATATGCATAACGTACATTTTGACTTAAAAACAGTAGTAATGAGAGTTAAAAACAGTTGTAATGACATAATACTAATATAACTGAAGTGACGGAATAACTGCAACATGTATAGTAAAACGTGAATAATATTCCTTATAATATTTGCCTAAATATTCTTTAACCTTTCCGAGTATACCTATGTTATTTTACTTTTTATATTATTTTATACCTAAGCTATTTTAATCCTAGATCATATCTTTATATTGCATTGATAATTATGTCTACTGCTGTTTTAAAGGTTCTCAGGTTCTACATGTGCAGTAGGGATTCCCATTACACATTAGTTACAGCCCACAGTTTGACACAGCTTAAAATGTACATGCAATTGTTCAGTGATCTAGTGGGTGCTGTCTGTTGACACAAGCCTCTGTCAGTGACCAATTACAGTTTCCATCAAATAATAGCAGACAGTCCCCCACTGACAAACCATGAAATTTATCCAGGTACAGGGTGTAATACAAATATTTGACAGAGTGGCCTCAGTTTTACCAAACATTGTACTCAGTTAAAAGTTAGTTTTGTGCTGGCGCATCTTCACAAGAGTAACAAAGAATTTATCTTCCACCGACAGATGGTATCACACCATGATAATAACGTAGGTTATATGCTGCTGGGCCAAGTGATTGTAAGACAAAAAGAAACTTCTCGAAATGTTCCAGGCCTGTATAAAAGTGCATTCTTCATGATCGTGAGCGAACTTCCTTGCACTCCACATCATCAAGTCACTGGTTTGTGTTGTTGTACTGACAGTGTAGACTCTAGGTGTCTGTGTAGATGTGTCACTTGGGACCTCTGTGAGTGAACTTCCTTGCACTCCACATCATCAAGTCACTGGTTTGTGTTGTTGTACTGACAGTGTAGACTCTAGGTGTCTGTGTAGATGTGTCACTTGGGACCTCTGTGAATGAACTTCCTTGCACTCCACATCATCAAGTCACTGGTTTGTGTTGTTGTACTGACAGTGTAGACTCTAGGTGTCTGTGTAGATGTGTCACTTGGGACCTCTGTGTGCGAACTTCCTTGCACTCCACATCATCGAGTCACTGGTTTGTGTTGTTGTACTGACAGTGTAGACTCTAGGTGTCTGTGTAGATGTGTCACTTGGGACCTCTGTGAGTGAACTTCCTTGCACTCCACATCATCAAGTCACTGGTTTGTGTTGTTGTACTGACAGTGTAGACTCTAGGTGTCTGTGTAGATGTGTCACTTGGGACCTGTATGTGCAAATATGAAAGGCCAAAGTCAGACCATGTCATTCAGTCTCACACCACAATCATTTTGTTTTGTAAGCCATTTGGCATACATGACACATGCATAGGTCTCCCCCGGGTGGAGGTACTGCCATAAATGGTGAGTTTGGAGAGGGAGGGTTCCTTGTGTTGTGTCCTCCTAGGGGATACATATTATATGCGGTTGCGGGCAACAGACTTTTTAGTTTTCTATTTTATAAGGAAACTCCCATTTTATCAATAATAAAACTCCTGTTTTTTAGAGCCATTCATCACTTGACGACTTGAATGTCACAATATTTGATCAAAATTATTCAAATTTACGGTAATACTTGCATTTATCATTATGGTTTACAAGAGGTATTCCTTTAAAAATGTACGCCATTTTAATGGCCATTTATAGTTTTTGATAATGAATATACCTATTTGACCTCACAACAATGAAGACTATACATGCAACCAGCAGTACTGCTACTAAGAATAGCTCTACTACATGTATGCATGTAGACATAAGACTAATCTGGAATTAATGTGAAACAGTTTACATTTGTAATATTTTGTTTGTATTCCTATGACATCATTTGGGCCATTGAAGAACTTTGAAATGTGTAAATATTGAATGTGACAGAGGAGATATGTGTACTGTTATTTTGTTTTCAGCAGTGATGACACAAGTGTGGAGTCTTGTTAGTGAAGAAGTTGTATATGCAACACCACAGAAAAACAAAAAAAGGTATTTGAAACATATATGTAAGAAATATATTTTCGTGTGTTTCCATTATTATGTAGTAAATGCTAGATTAAAGCATGTAATGTAACGCAAATACATTATAGTAGAATATAATATTCATCAAGAACAATAAATTTACCACACTGAGTAATCGTCATATAATTTCAAAAGACAAATAAGAAATCCTATTACAATGTCATTATTATAATGTTTCTTCACTGCAGAACAGCATCATGAGATAGCTATGCTTTTTAGTTCGGGTTTGAGAACTAACGAAGTAAGTCGTGTTGTTTGAGGTCTATTGTAATTTACTTTCACCTCCACCTCCTCTCTTCCTTCGTAGCCATGTTGATTGTAACAAGCAATCATGGTTTATTCTCGTTTGCTATCAGTGTGTCACTTGGGCAGGTTGCTCCCTCACCTTTGATGTCATTGTGTAGAGTAGCAGTGTCTTCACTGTATAGTTATCAACTGTTTGTCATTGTGTAAATCAATAAGTTTGCATTGCATTGCCATAGCAAACGTTTATGTATGCAATGCTTTGTATGTGAATTACACATTTCTGGTATGATTGAATTGCATACCAGTTGGCAATAAAAGTTGCCTGTTACCAACCTTCATTATATGTATCCATTGTTTCTTTATTACGACATCAAACGAGCTTTGGCCACATTAATGGTTTTTTACTCCTCCATGACAGATGACATCAATATATATATATCTTTATTGTAATTGATAACTTTGGCTTTTTCTGCAAAATGTTTCCTTTTCATTGCAGAAAAAGACATACATGTATATATATATGTATACAAATTAAATTTATTTTATAAAGGTGTTATACACATGATAAAATGATATATCATCATTTCATAAACATCAAAATAATGTCTTTTGCATTATCAATTACCTCGGTACACATTTTAAAATTAACTGACTGTATCAGTGTGAGTGTATACACATTGTGTTGTTTACCCAATTAAACCAATCGGGCAACCTTAAGACCCGTATACATACCATCAGGTGATGGAAACCTATCCCTTATAGCCCACACAACACAACTGGGTATGACAACCCTGTTGCCACTCCCCAAGTGGTCAAACCGCCATAAAACAAATTGTCTGTAAGCTGCATGATAAAAGTTGTCATTTGTTGGCTGGACATTGTATGCAAACAAGTCATTCACATCTCGTAGAACTACAAGAACTACCGACCTTCGCAGCTCTACATCATATATGTCTCTTTCAGAAGGCAACTACCATGACTGTGACGGCAGTATAGTTGTTCTTCTGGTCGTGGCATTTGTCGACATTGACCGCAGTGACACCAAGGGATGTCCTCACTATCTGATGGAGGTGTTGGCTCAATCGGAGCGATGTCACCAGGCAGCAGATCCCGTAGGTGTGGATGGAGACTCACAGCAGTTTGGATGAAGTCACATAGTGCATTGTGATTAACATCTTCCAACTGTAAATGTTTAAAACACGCATTTTATTGTCAATACTAATAAAGACAATGTACAGCTATCCATATTTATAAACATAAGTTTTTAGGCAGTACATTTTTAGAACCGGTTACATTGTCTTTGGATAAAAATCCAATTTATTCATGTACAGATTTCTGTAAATCACAACGACGCTGGATCAATAGATTTCCTGCCTCAAAATATGATAATGGTTTTGTTTTATTAACTTTAGTGAATGCCAATTATGTTCTTGAGCAAGAGATTGTTCAGTATGATATGAAGTGAACACCAGTGGCAGCTAATAACATACAAAATACCTGTTCAGACAGGATGGTATCTTGTTCTGTGTTCTCGCCTACTAGCTGTTTAACACTCGATGCTTGTCCAGATTTGAATAGGCTTCTTGATGACTTCTGTAACAATATGTACCCATTTTATTTCAAAAGCATTTCGGTAAATGTAGTCTAAAATGTAAACAAAATCAATATAGTTTCTAAAAATAAATGTACCAAGGATTTATCATTAAATGTTGAATATGTATGGTACATAACAAATAAAAATTTGATTAATTGCATATCGCATACAATACAGCTATATAATAGGAACTAACATTCTTTACAACTTGTTTTTGTTTCTTTGGTTTTATTGCTGGCTCCTCCTGTAACAGTCAATAAACTGCTTAAAATCATGCATCCGTACAATAATGTATTGTATTGTAAGTAATGCATGTGTATACATTAACTGCATTTATGAGATGATTTATTCACTGAGTTCCAGAAGAACTTACTGTCCTACTTTTATGCTTTAATTTTATGGAACAAGGAAACTATTGTTAAATTATTATTTCTGGTGGTCCTCGCTATAAGCCCCTACTGGTTTATAGAGAAACTCCATGGTTCCAATATTTTTTTGTTCTTCTGTTTTTATAATCCATTGTACATATGTTCACTAATTTGTACTTGTAACCGAAATAAAGTTCATTTATTCATTCATAAAATAGAGGAGTTATGCGTAATGGACACAATGTATATTGCTAGCAATTGTAAGATTGTGGGCTAATGTGGTATGTGTGTGGCTGAGGTTATGTGTTTGTTGTATATTGGCCTTGCTGATACAAGTCCTCAGCCACAGACTGCAAAGATTCATTGAGGTCATCTGATACAGGAACACAGATTGTTGATATATCCTGGTCTTCTTCCTCATCTTCCACAAAGGCCACCATCAAGTCCTGGTTTATAATTAAGTAATAAATAAAAGTATGTGTGTATGCATATGATATACAAAATAATGTTGTTGATGTAAAATTTTTGGAAGAAATATTTGACCAAACGCCATTCTAGTTAATTATTTGAAAAAAATCTTGCACAATGACAGTGTAAATGGATAATCGAAAGTCAGAATTTGACAATGTCAGCGTAAACGGATAATCGAAAGTCAGAATTCGACAATCTCGGCGTAAATGAATAATCGAAAGTCAGAAATCAACAATGTAGCATTGTGGAATTATGGCCCTAATATCGTTCCATATAATCCTACAGTGCTTTTAGTTTAATGTTAAGATAACTCACCTTTCTTTCTATAGACACTTTCTCTTTTCCTCCAGCTTCTTTCCGTACTGGGATAAGTATTCCTCTAGACTCCCCAGTGTAAATTTGGGTAGTTGGTGCATACCACCATGTACGTCCCTGATCCCTATACATGTTATTCTGCAGCAGTTTCATGCTGAGCTCCTCTTCATTAACCTATAAAATGAAAAACGATTATATTATCACAAATTATGTTCAATATGTGACTAAGATAAAGTATAGTGGGTTTGGAGTAAGACTGCTCATGATATAGAAGAAAGCACTGTAATCAGGCTGGGCTGGAACCCTCGCATCACTCTCGATAGTGTATGTTACTCCAAGGTTTTTATGAA
This sequence comes from Paraescarpia echinospica, assembly GCA_020002185.1. Taxonomy (NCBI): domain Eukaryota; kingdom Metazoa; phylum Annelida; class Polychaeta; order Sabellida; family Siboglinidae; genus Paraescarpia; species Paraescarpia echinospica. The sequence continues at coordinate 72,651,857 of CM034532.1, forward strand.
ATATAGAAACACCCTCCCATCTTTAGGTAAGGTAAGGATGCATTTTATTTATTCCAACAGCAGAAACAAATTATACAGAGAGTGTGGCTACTGTAGTGGTTAGCACATCCGTCTGGCATGCCAGTGCTCTAAGTTTGAAACCTGGACCGAGCAGGCATGATATTTGTGGTAAAAATCTGGCTCTCAAAATTGGGGACTGTGTATCCCTCGTGGCTCTGTGATCACATTAATGTCGGTCCCGTCTCAATTTGGGACGTAAAAGAACCACTGGGGACGACAAGCACCCTGGTAGTAACCACCCTCAGTGCCAGCATATAAAGAATGAGACCTTATAAGACCATTACATTGTAACCACAATAATACAGACTAGTCAGTTAATAGAACATTGCCAAGCGCTGGAGACAACTAGAACATATACATTGAATATATACTATAATTATCTCGGTAATGCCGCCAGTCATTTGCACAACGCAACATGATTATAAGAACATTTATGTGTTCAAATGATATAAACACAACTTTGTTTACTATTTTATGATGAAATTTTCATATATATATGCTTTTAGAAAATGTGTCTCTTACAACAATATGTTCCAAATGGTGTTAGGATTTGACATATATTATAGTGCTACTGAAATGTTTATTTACAGTAATTTGCTTATTGTGTTCCTGGTATTAGAACTTTTGACATATAGATTTACATGCCAGTTGTAGTTCTAAATTATATTTTTATTGATGGTTCAAGTAGCAGCAATATTTTACTTACTGGCCATATGTAACTATTGCCAATATCACAACTATAGAACGCAATAATGCATTTGTATGTTGTGTGGAGTCTGCGAATAAAGCATATTATTATAAATAAAATATACTTTTAGTACACCTATAGCCATAGTAATTTGTAAAAGCAATTGCTCAAAGCAGTGTAGTCTAATTACAGCATATACATGCACATAATTGCCAACAAAATATAAACGGAATAAAACTATGGTATCATAATTACACGAAAAGCATAAGTATTGGCAAGGACATACAGAACTATTTTAATGTAGGCCCTATATGTGTGGGCAATAGTAGTTTTGTAAAATATGTATGTATGTAAATAAAGAAGTCATTATTATTATTGTTCATGTTATTATGCGGGTGCGTGCCCAGGGGAGTTTTCTCGTTGCCCAGAAACCCCTCCACTATACAGCAGTGTACAGTGAATGGTGGCAGGCAACATCCACCGTTACTGTGATACCCATTTGGGAACCCACAAATATATCAATCCTGGGTACGCCTCTATTACGTGTTCTACATATAATGATATACTAGTTATGATGAGTTATGACAACAGCAGAGTAGAAACACCAGAAGAAGATTTTATTGAAATAGTGCATACAGATATGTGAAAGAACATGTCAAGTAATGCTATAAATACAATCACAGTTGCAGAATAACATCAGTATCTAACTACTGACACTATAACCTATTAGCCAGTTTAAATATATGTAAATACATTACATATAATTAGTAATTGGACTATCTAATATTTACTTTAGGCTATCTTAATTAACAATAAAATAATTCTAAAATATCAAATGAAAATATTAAATCAATCTTTAAAACGCCACTGGCTTAAGGTCACAGGCTCATAGATTAAAGTTGCATTCTGAGTTACACAAGTTTAAGGTGTATGTACAACCTAAACAATAATGTCAATATTTATTTATTTGAGTATACTTGCTACCGTATATGTCACTTTAGCATTTGATGTTATTTGATAAATTACGCTTTTGCAAAAAATAAGCATGACATGCATACGTAATTTTAATTTAGATATTAGAATTACATATTGTGTGAACAAAAATTTATATGGAGTTGATGAAAATTATGTATTATATGGGGCATGACGATTCACTGGAAATTTGTATTTAAAAGATGAACGTGGTCAGAATACAACTTTAATCTAATGTTCAATACATTCTGTCTATATCAAAAGAAGTTCAAAATGACTTAATAATCAGTTTGCATGACGACAAGCATGGCATGGTTTTAAAATGTCAAATAGCATTCAATATTATAAAAATACTTTTTAGTCAGCCAAACTAATTAATTGCACAACTTAATATATTATTGGTCATAATTAGTTTATAAAATGTGATTTTCAAAGGATGTTCCGTATCGCCAACGTTGATCCCAAATAAAACTACGCTATGCTCTATTGCCATATTTAGCGGAAGCGAGAGCAAACACGTGATGACTGGCGCATGCCCGTTCAATGCTCGGATCTTTAACGATGAGGCACACGGTTCCGATGCTCGGCTATATCGTTAATAATATTCAATTAATTGTACACGAATAACTATTAGTATTGACAGTTTTCGAAACATCATGAATTATCGCTCACAAACAGTACCAACCTACCTGACAATCAATTCGCGTTTTCTGGCAGACTGCTTGGCACTTCGTTTCTTCCGTTCATCTTTGAGTTCTTTTAAACTCCAACATTGATATAACAGGTCATAATGTGGGTGAAAAATGCTTCATATAAGTATTCTGTACACTACGACGTGACGTTGGTGACTGACAGCAAGGCCTGACCAAAGCAATTATATAATTGCTTTGGCCTGACTTGCAAGGGATACTTCAGTATTTGCAAGTTGGTGTAGTTCGCTAGGGGGCAGCACATCTTAGCTTAGCTTAGGTCACTGAGTCCAATTTGTTCCAGATAATCGTTTGGAGAAAATATTTTGGAGAAATATTTGACCAAACGCCATTCTAGTGATTTATTTGACAAAAATCTTGCACAATGACAGCGTAAAGGGATAATCGAAAGTCATAATTCGACAATCTCGGCGTAAAAGGATAATCGAAAGTCAGAAATCAACAATGTAGCATTGTGGAATTATGACCCTAATATCGTTCCATATGCCTGTGCGTGTACGTGTGTGTTTGTATCTGTGCAGTTAATCGATGTTGCTGTGTGTCCCCGCAGGCGGTCCGCTGTACCAAGGCGACATTGAAGACATCGGCGACAAACTTCACGTGGTGTGTCCGTGGCATGGCTACACATTCGACGTCCGCACTGGCCGCAACGACCTTGGCATACGGGTGTGTACAACTCTGACGGCAAACCGGCGACGATGTACAGGGGTTGGTTGTTTTCAATGGGGAAAAAACTCATTAACGTTGCGTAGGAATAATGTATACGACTCGTGCATCACTCTAACTACCTCGTGCAGTTTGACTATAATAATGTCATGGGAATAAGCTCAGCCTCTTTGTATCTAATCATTATAGGTTGCTTTCTTGTTGCAGCAAGAAGTCTTTGAAGTGAAAGTCGAAGACTCACAGGTCTACGTGATGTATAAGTGCGACCTGTCACTAGACCCCTTCTCGTGACCTGCTGTGCAACACATATGCAAGCTCTACGTCGACGTCAAACCAGCAGTATTTCCAGTGCCAACAATATGTTATTACGCTCATGCCAAGCCTACGCTGTTAGCAGTGATTCAGATATGATTAATTAACACTGTCTGCCTTGGATACCGTTTGTGGACAGTGGACACCATTACCAGACCTGGGTTCAATATTGAATTGATCAAAAAATTCATAAATTCGAATAAAATCAGAACAGATTGAATTGGAATTGAATCCCACAAAGTAAGATGAATTAAATGAATTGATCGAAACAGAAAATAAATTTGCGACGTTTTTCTATATAAACTGACCCGTATAAACTACAAAATATATGTTAAATTGTATCGTTTTCGGATGTCTTTTTGGTCAACGACCAAAATAAAACAACCAATAGCAGCTATGTACCCCAGTTTTACTACCAGCATACAACAGAGCTGCTAAGTGCTAATTGGAATCGCCACTAATTGACCACCAGAGACCAAAATTACTGTTTGTTGAGGGGTTGAATTAACATTTGCCAATGTCCAGAGTTCAGCATTCCCTTTGTTCTTTAGCCAGGCTGCAAGGTGTTACTATATTGGACACTGGTGCAGGTTGTCTGACTTGAGTCAAGGTAACCCTTCAAGAACACTCAGATTGCAGTACTTGGCACAAACCTGCTTGGCACTGTCTCTTCTGAGAACAGGGCAGGTATTTTATTATGGACTTCCTGGCTTATGCTTTATTAAAGAAATTAAAGGACTAATGTTTGCTTCAGTGGATTTTCAATGGGGCTTCATTGCCCATCAATATCTAGAAACAATAAGTCACAACAAAACAGCATTTTGCCGACTTGAATTATAATTGAATTGAATAAAATTAATTGCATTGAAACTGATCCTTCTTGTATACTGAATTGGAATTGATCCTTGGTAAATACATTTGAACTGGAATTGAATTAATAAAAGTGAATTGAAACGAGGTCTGATCATTATACGTCTCATAAGTTGAGATGTTTACATGCGTGCAAAAAGGTTCATGATCCTGGCAGGTACAATGCCACATTAACGTTGTATATAGTCACAATAGTGCGATGTTGCTTCAGAATGGTATTATGCACTTATAATGAAGAAGAGATTACCGCATCTGTGTGACTGATACCTATGTTGAGATAATTTTAGAAAAATTATTTCCTTGATTTATGTCACAACTTAGTTGGAATCCAAAATAAGGGTTCGCGCCAGCACTGTGGTGGATTGATATTTGCTCCAGATAGCTAACAGAGATCCTTAAACTTAATTGTTGGATTGGCCTGCCATGGAGTTGAGACATATTATGTAATTGGAGGACAAATAGCGGGTACCAAACACACAGCGGAATCTGTATGAAAATCAATGTTTAATACATGCCCCGTATAATGTCAGCTGTCCAAATGTCTGTAAGTGATCAACAGAGTGCTTTCTAGAGTTACAGCAGTACAAGCATCGCCATTCACCCAGTGGTTCACACGTACATACAGTGTCTGTGGGAACAGTTTGGCACAATGGCTAACATAGTGTTCACCAATAAATGTAATATCTTCAAACAGTTCTAAGATATCACTCGTACAAAACATGTAAGCAATAAGTTATTTACATAGTCAGTCTCTTTCACGTGTGTCTCACGTCTCTCCTGTCATTATTGCAATGAATTCCTCTTCATTAACTACAACAGAACAGTGAACTTTTCACCACATCAAAGTAACACAATAGTTTGACATAATTCAATTTTTCTATTATATATTAGCTTAATTTGAACTAGTTTCTTTTTTACAACAACCATGTGATCTGGAAATAGATATTGTGCAGCAGGTCACACATTCATGGTACCAAAGTGCAGGGTACCGGGTAATACAATCGCAATCATAAAAAATCAACAATATGACAGGGTTGAGTTTTTGAGGGTTTAAATGTTTCCTTGATGTGACATTGTAAAAAATGATTATTGTTAGTTTTTTGTGTCATGAATTATAAAATTATATTTCATTGGCCAGCTTGATAAATGTGAAAGCATTAATATCAGGCACTAATAGACCACATATCTAGCACCCTGCAGCAAAACACTCGCACTCATTCCAAACCTGTCACTTCCTCATGTTCAATCAAATATATCTGACCACTATAATCTTAATCTCTGTTAACCAACGGTAAATTGAGTATCTATCTTTCTTAAGTCTTAGGTGTTGTTTCTCCATACAGTTCTTAAGTAGGTGTATCCTTCGCTTCGCACTAATTATAAAGACTAGAAAAACAACCCTGCTACAGTGGCACTACACACAGACGAAGAAAACGATTTCTCGACGTAATTGTACCTGACGTTTACCAAAAGTCACGTGAAATTGAACAGTGTTTTCACAATGCAGTGCATGTTTTCAACGATTGTTGCAAGTTATGTCAAACTGTTGATTGGTATATGGTTTCCATACAGCTCGGAACTATCGCAGAAAACACGCGTAACGTTGAAAACAAGCTTCTAAAGGCCTGGACACACTGGCATTTTTCGCCGGACCCGACCAGATTATACCAGACCATGCCACCACACCAGACCAGACTCACCCTGACTGCAGTTTAAATGACTGACTGCACTATACTCGAAGCCAGCGTAGCGTAATAATGACATAAACTTGAAAACTTTGCAATACGTCGGACTGACCCCTACTACCACCGACGTAACCAAACGTTTTCGAGTTTACGTGATTATGACATCATGCTGATTTCACGTAGGTCTATGGCGCAGTCGGTGTAGTTTATACACTGCAGTCAGGCTGAGGCGCCCTATAATTATTGGCCAAAGATCACGTTTCAATAGAAGACGGTCCCATTGTTAACAAAAAGTACGTCAATGGAGTGGTTAGTCTGCCACTGACGCACGTGCTAGCCTCCCAAATGGCGGACAAAAACTCTTAGGTCTTAGGTGTTGCTTCTCCACACAGCCCCTTCTGGGGCTAACCTAGGAGTTGTGCAGTGCGCATTGCAAAGGGTGCATGAAATTGAATTTGACAAATAATTTTAAAAGAAGAATAAAACAAATAATTATGTAAAACAAGTGCAATAATTTGTGCAGATTAAAAACAGTCTGTCTTTATCTATAGTCTGGTAAGGTGAGCTGGAGCAACAAGGTGGATGGTACTCGGAGCTTGTAAGAATGGGTGTAGTGTGGGTAGGCTTATTGTTTATGGGGGGAGTAGATTCCAAGCTCTTATAACTCTAGGATAGAATGAGTATGCATAAGTATTTATCCGTGCATGTATTTGTATGTATTTGGTTGGATCGCTGTTTCGTGTACGGGAGCATGGGACTATAAGATGTTGTGGTAGGGTAATGTTCAGGAGGTTGTGTTTTATTTTGTAGAAGAAGGTAAGTTGGTGTTGTAATCGTCTTCTTTCTAGAGTCTGCCAACCAAGTTTGTTTATGAGGATGGTTACACTTGTTGTGCGGCGGTGGTCATTTAAAGTAAATCTAGCTGCGCTTCTTTGGATTTTTTCAAGGGTATCAATGTAATTTTGTGTATGGGGATTCCAGGCTACAGCTCTGTACTCTAGTTTTGGCCTTACTAACATATTGTAGGCTCTTTCCTTAACTTTAGATATTGCAGGGTGGAGAGAGCATTTAAGGAGGCCAAGTGTTCTAGCGGATAGAGATGCAGTGGTGTTAACATGCTTTGTCCACGACGGTTTGGAATCTATTGTGATGCCAAGATAGGGGTGTGAATCGACTTGGGAAACTAGTTGGTTTGAGATGGTGTAAGTGAAGTGGCTTGGTTTGCGTTTATGGGTAATTCTGAGAAGTTGACACTTTGGGATAATGAAGTTCATTTGCCACTTGTCTATCCAGTCAGCTAGTTTGTTTAGGTCTGTTTGAAGGATGTTATGGTCTGCAGGTGTTTGGATTTCTCTATATAGGATCGCGTCATCGGCGAAGAGTCTGATAGTTGAGTTAATTGAATTGGTGATGTCATTTATGTACAGTAGGAAAAGGACAGGGCCAAGGACTGAGCCTTAGGGTATGCCGGAGATGACATTTGCAGGAGCTGAGTGGGAACCATTTATTGATACAATCTGGGTGCGGTTTGATAGAAATGACTTTATCCATTGTAGTGTTTCACCTGTGATACCATAGTAGTTTAATTTATTGAGAAGTCGTTTATGGGGAACCATGTCGAAAGCTTTGGAAAAACCGAGGAGGATGACGTCTATTTGTTTCTGGTCGTTCATAGAGGAAGCGCAGTCATGGACTGCTTCCACGAGCTGTGTTTGGCAGGTAGTCCAGTTCGGAATCCATGCTGGTGTTGGAGGATAATGTTGTTAGCACTGAGGTGTTTCCACATGTGACTAAGAACGAATTGCTCCATCACCTTGCACAGAATGCATGTCAGGGAAATTGGTCTATAATTTATAGGATCGCTTTTGCTTCCTTTCTTGTATACTGGGGGTGACAAGAGCTGTGGTCCAGGCTTGTGGGAGTTTGCTGAAGGTGCGTGATTGCTGGAATATGTGTTGTATTATTGTGAATATTTTTTTGGCAGTTTCCTTTAATACTTTTGCTGGGATTTCATCTGGTCCTGATGCCTTGTTTGGTTTTAGAGCTTCAAGTTGTTTTATGATGCCATTTATTCCGATATTAAGTGTTTGGATTGAAGGGAATGGTGATGGGCCTTTAGTTGCAATAGGAAGTTGTTCTTCTAACAAGGTTCAGCCCGATCTCTAAAAATGTTTGCTTTCTAGAAACGGGAGACTGCATGATGCAAGATGTAACAGCAAACATCCAATTATGTTACTCTTACATCGGATTTAAAGAGAATGGATGAAAATGTGATCAGGATAGAAGCCACATGGAGCTAAATTCTTATGCAATCAAATAAAAAACATGCCAGTATTATTGGCATTGCTAAAATGACTGCAGTATAGCTGCCTGTCTCAGTTACTGTTCTGCTGTATCTGTGAAAAACATGTCAGTATTTTTTACTTGACATCAATATCTACTGGTAATTCATAGATTTTACTGAACTATTATATAAGATTTACTGTTACGCTAGCAAACTGTTTTGATAAAAATAGATACTAACTTTCACCATCACCATCAAGATCGAACTCGTCAATCATTCCCTTGAGTTCTTCATCTGTCATCGCCTCTCCCAACTCCCTGGGGACAGACGAAGGCACAGAATTTTACTGACAGGCTCCTGTTTGGCAACTAACAAATGCAACATCAAAAGACAATCTAATCTGCACTTCAGCTTCCTCCTGGAAACCCTTCCATTCTGGATGGAAAGGTTTTCTGCTCCACACAGTAATCAAGCTCTGTATGTGATTACAGCTGACTGCTAGCGACACAGTTTTGAGATGAGGTACTGCCGTTTTTGTGTTGTTTTAGTACATACCATGGGTAACTGTCGTGACAGTTACGAAATGACCCACAAAACTGTTTTCTACCATATTACCACTACAGACATAAGTTTAGCAACATGTCTCATATGACAACCATCACAGCACAGTGTTCACCAGAAGAAGTGGTCTGTCACTGACAACTCACTCAGTTGTTACTATCAGTTTACCTGGCAACACGTCTTAGCTTGCGTAGACTGATCTTTCCCGTGCCATCGTCATCAAACAACTGGAAGGCCTTCATGATGGACTCCCTCGGATCTCTCACCAGGTACATGTCTGTCACTAGAACACAGGTACATATCTGTCACTAGAACAGAGGGACATGTCTGTCACTAGAACACAGGGACACGTCTGTCACTAGAACACAGGTACACGTCTGTCACTAGAACACAGGGACATGCCTGTCACTAGAACAGAGGGACACGTCTGTCACCAGAACACAGGGACACGCCTGTCACTAGAACACAGGGACACACCTGTCATTAGAACACAGGGATACGTCTGTTACTAGAACACAGGGACACGCCTGTCACTAGAACACAGGGACACGTCTGTCTGTACACACTGCTGACATCAACAGACTTGACCATTTTATTAAAGAAGTGGTGTATTCCTGAATATGAAGTACAACTAATATCTATGTTTGTGTTCACACATTAGCATGGCTTCTTTGTGAATACAGCAAAGTAACTGTCATTCAGTCTGTTTCCTCCTGCACACTTCTTTCCACAAGATTCTGTTGAATGACCCAAGTCAATCAACAGATGTGATGTCATTGTCATTTAATGTGTTATCATCATCATTTATTTGATTAGTGCATTTGTTGGGAATTGTAACAGAAATCTGTATGCATGTAGCACTAAGGACATTTCCAAATGCTAAATAACCTCATTTGTGGAGCGCAGTAGCGCAGCTGTAAGAGCTCCGGACTCTTGACTGAGAGAACGCGGGTTTGAATCCTGTGCAGCGGTGTCGAACCTTGGGCAAGTTTGTTTATTCTACATTGCTTTAGTTCACTCAGCTGCATGAATGAGTACCTGGCTATAGACAGTGGTGGGTATTTGTGTATGAATGGTCTTTGTGCATTAATTGCAGCATGGCTGAATGCTTCCCAGAGAAGTCGAGAAGGTGTTCGATTCAACAGGCCTGCCAGGGAGTAAAGTGTAAAATGCTTTGAGCAGTCCTGAGGATCCTCCGCTACATAAGAACTTACCTTTTTTATAATTTGAAGAATACTGTGATGCTTCTGTGATGCAACTTACAAATGTCTAAATAATATAATTATGTTAGTTTCAAATTTGACTCAGACAATTAGCTAGAAATATGGGTCCTTTGTGTTAATGTTGATAGACCTGTTGAATTAATGCACTGGAAAGAGACAGTTGTAAGGATAACTAATTTACAAACATCACAGACACGTCTATCATAACTATACAGCTGTAATGTGTTTACTACACAAAACTTCAAAATACCAGTGTTTACGTACTATTGTATAACAAAAAAAATGTTCATCAAAAACATTGTGTGTTAGAAAACCAATTATAACATTTGTTACAAAGTTGATAGCAAGTCACTTACTGACTTCATTGAAGTTGTCAAATGTGATTTTTGCAGTTCCTTCGTTGTCATATTCCTTCAGCACCTTCAGCACGTCTGCCTTGTGGACATCAAAGCCCAGCGCCCTCATTGCAACCTGAAGTTCCACGCGATATTCACATAAAACAGTTAAATAACATTGTTGAAATCTACTTTATAACATAATAAACAGCCAGACATGTACAGCAGTCACCAATTCTCTTAAAATGCTGAAGTGTAGAAAATGCAATATTACATTGTTTGTTTAACAAGTTTGTGAATACAGACAAAGAATTGAATGATCTTAAACATCTCTAGCAAGGCTACCATACAAACATTTTAATTAGCATGTCAACTAAAGTAACTAGTTACATTATGTTTTATTAGTGCATTTTGTCATAAAATGAGATACATTAAATAACAGTCATCCACACTTTAAGCAGTTGTAAATTACTAAATACACAAATATTCTAGGTTACTGACCTTAAGTTCATGGTAGTCGATGGCTCCATCTTTGTCTGTGTCGAACAAGTCAAAGGCATCCCGTATCTCCTGTTTCTGTTCCTCAGACAATTCCGGCCGTCGCCGTCGCTTCCCTGCGCTTGTAGTTGTATCTGTCCTGAACACAAACACATCCATCCATGTGAAATGTCTTAGTCTGGTTCACAATCACGATAGTTACCATCTTTCAAGTAACAGTATAACCCTCCTGGATTTTCCAGGAATTTCCCTAATTTGGGTAACTCATGCAGCGCCAGCTTGCAGTGTCCTAACATTTTAGGAGAAGCATAGAACACACCACAGAATATCTAACATTATTTCTACATGCATTCACACATCACACCATATCAGGGGGGCATGCTCAACATTTTTCACGCATCGTATAACAGTATTTATAACAAATCATGAAATGCATGGAGAAAACAGTAATAGAAATGGTGTTGGAATAATCCTGAGAGAGGATCAAACGAAGGAAGTACTGGAGATCAGTCAGATAAATGAGAGGGTAATGCTACTCAAACTGATATGCTCATACACGGAAGAGGTCACAACGATAAAATCGGCTTACGCACCACAACAAGGACGACCTGAGTCGGAAAAGGACCAATTTTATGAACAACTGGAGAGAACCACCCGGCAAGTTGAGTCGGTGATTATTGGTGGTGACCTAAACGGACATGTTGGAATGAATGGAAGATACACAAACTCACACGGTAACAGAGGTGTCGGTGACAGAAACGAAGAAGGAGACAGAATAGTGGAGTTTGCTGACACCTACGATCTGGTGATCGCGAATACATAATTCACGAACACACAAAGCCAGCTGATAACATTTAAGAGCGGCAACAGGGAATCACAAATCGACTACATCTTGACCAATCGAAGACATCTGAAGGACATCATGAACTGCAAAACAATACCGGGGGAAGCTGTGGTATCCCAACTTAGATTGGCCGTGATGGACCTAAGAATAAGATAAGACCGAAGAAGGTGAGTTGCCTTCGACGAGAGAACGAAGTCAGGATCAGGTGGTGGAGACTCAAGGATCAAACGGTAGCTGACGATTATGCCAAGGATGTCAGCAACAACAGGGAGGATGACGAAGAGTACGATCGGACAACCCTTTGAAATACAATGAGAGAGATGGTAAGACATCACTGTGGGGTCACGAGAGGTGGCAAATCTATGCAAAAATGGGAAACTTGGTGGTGGAACCAAACAGTCCAGGAAGCAACAGACAAGAAAAAGAGAACATTCAAGAAGTGATAACAAACGAACAAAGATCACGCTGAGTACAAAAAAGCAAAGAAAGCAGCGAAGACTACAGTAGCAGTGGAAAGAGTGAAGGCTGTACAAGACCTGTATGAGAGACTGGAGACCCGAGAAGGGGAAAAAGCAATCTATAGACTGGCAAGATCTAGGGACCAGTCGACCAAAGATAACTACCAGGGTTACTTTGTTAAAGCAAAAGATGGTGCCGTACTTATGACACCAGAAGAAAATATCAAGAGATGGGCGGAGTATTTCAGGGACCTGCTCAACGATTCAAGACCATATATTAATCACAGAGACATACCACCGACCAACGGTCCGCTGTGTGAAGTAACATATGGAGAGGTAGATAGACAGCTGAAAAAAATGAAGAACGGTAAGAGCTGTGGACCAGACGGAATACCTATTGAGGCACTCAAACACCTTGGCGGTTGGGGCGTGTTTCAACTGACCAAAATCTTCAATAGTGTCATGCAAAGCGACAGGATGCCTGATGTTTGGAGAGAGAGCATCCTCACGCCTGTCTACAAAGACAAGGGAGATCACATGAACTGTTGTAACTACAGAGGAATCAAGCTGCTTAGCCATACCATGAAACTCTGGGAACGTATCATCGATCAAAGGCTCAGAGACATTGTGAGCATTTCGGATGGTCAGTTTGGTTTTAGGCCTGGGGTTGGAACCACGGATGCCATAATTGTCATCAGGACCCTATGCGAGAAGTAACGAGAGAGCAATAAGCCTCTAGACATGGTGTTCGTCGATCTTGAAAAGGCGTACAACACCGTACGTCGCGAAGAACTATGGAGATGCATGAGGAAGAGGAACATCCTGGAAGCTTACATAAGAATAGTGCAGGACATGTACCAAGGCGCTACCACGTGTGTGAAATCAAAGTGAGGGACCAGCGAAAAATTTGAAGTCAGCATTGGCCTCCACCAAGGTTCAGCGCTTAGCCCGTTCCTATTCATCATGCTGGTTGACACGGTATCTCAGGAAGTGTGCTCTAAGCCACCATGGGAATTACTCTATGCAGACGACCTGGTAATCAACGACACGACAGTGGTGGGTGCCCAAGATAGACTTCAACGGTGGAACAATGTTTTGATGGACAATGCGCTGAAGATTAACGAGGCCAAAACAGAATATCTGGCAACAAGGGAGATCGCCGAACATATACAACTGAATGGAGAAGCCTTGAGGAATGTAGACCATTTCAAGTACCTTCATCAGTACTAAATAAAGATGGAACAATCGACAGAGACGTGGACCTATGCGTGCAAGCTGCGTGGTCGAGCTGGCGGAAACTGACCAGGGTCTTGTATGATAAGAAGATGCCCCTAAGACTCAAATCGAAGGTGTACGAGGTCATCATGGTACTGAACCTCCCGCCAATCGATGAGGTCATATGAAGTGGCCATCTACGATGGTTTGGTCATGTGCAACGACGAGATGAGACCAATGGTATCCACAGTATGATGAGCTTAGCTCTACTAGGTGTCAGAAGGCGAGGATGCCCAAGGAAGACGTGGAAACAACAAATCAAAGAGGACATGAGGAACGTAGGTTTTACAGTGGATATGGCCCTAGATCGCATGGAGGACTAGGCCGACCCCTTGTTGATAGGGATAAGGCTGTCAAGGTGAGCAAGAAATGCATTGAAAAAGGCACTTGCAAGAAACCGTTGAAATGGTGTGTTTGAAACACGTTGTATCAAACATTAATTATGTTTTATTTTTGTCTAAATTTTTTTTAAATAAATGTGTAAGATTCAAATAGGATATAAAGTACCATTTTACAACACTGCGTGATTTTGTCCACCTCGTCCACATGGGCCCATTAGTTAAAGGTATTAACAATAGGCCAATAACAATATCTGTACAATTAGCTAAATTACATTTCATCTTGTCACTGTCAATGTTAAGCACCAGATTTGTAAAACTATTAACATTCTTGCGCAGTAGGGCAACAAATGTGTTGATAGCATTCTTCATCCATTATATAACCAACATCATTTTGTTGACGATTCTACGTCATAGTTTTTTTTAGAATGAGACCTCCACTTAGTGAGTCAATGACAGGTTTTTCAGTGTAGGATCTTTTACTTCCCCTGTCCTAGAGAGCAGATAAAAGGGACCAGCGGGCAATGGCTTATAAAAGACAGGCAACATAGGATGAATCAAAAGACAGGCAACATAGGATGAATCAAATTGCCCAAGTTTCGACACCGCGGCCGAACCAGAGATCAGCGACTATATTTAGCGAGATTTTATAGCACAGTTTCTGAAGTGGGTCGTACTGCAACCCAGTAACTTACTTATGTCAGTGATGCTCATGGCTCAAGGAGCTGGCTGGACCATGTGCTCAGCACTCACTCCAGTCACTCGTCAATCTCTGATATGGTAGTTAATTATGATTGTGTCTCTTCTGACCAACTACCTTTATGCTTTATCATCTCTGTCAACTGTCAACTTATTACCTACTTTTGAAGCATCCACTCAGGAGCTCAAATGGTGTTAAACAAGGTGGAATCCTTTCCCCCCACCTTTTTAATGTGTACATGGACAACTTAAAGTATAAATATTAACAAATTACAAATTTTATGTCTTTATGCAGGCACCATAATTGAATCACTTGATGTATGCAGATGACCTCTGTATTTTGTCACCTAGTATTTCTGGGTTGAGAAAACTAAGATTGTTGTGCCAAGTATGGTGAAATGTTTAACATAACATATAATACCGACAAGTCGTATTGTATGGTTATTGACAACAAACCTCAGGACATGAAAAATATTCATCCTGTCATTCTCAATAATCGTCTGTTACCTCACACTATTAAATGCAAATATCTGGGTCATATAATTAATAATAATAATCTTACTGACGATGATGACAATGTCAGACAGAAAAGATACATATATGCTCAGGCCAACATCTTAGCAAGAAAATTTCACCTTTGCAGCTCTATCATTAAAACGTCCCTATTTCACTCTTACTGTGGTACTACGTACACCTCAAGTCTTTGGTGTAAATTAAAAAAACAGAGTTTGAAAGGTATCACTGTTACATATAACAGTTTTAGAATTTTACACAATTTTTGTTATCATGCTGTAGTTCAAGTTTTATGTTTGCTACAAACTGTGTTAAATATTTTAATGAACATATGCGTTCATCCATATATAGCTTATTATGTCGTCTTCAACAGTCTAAAAATCCACTTTTTTTTAATTATTTTTATACTGATATACATTTTAGAAATCCTATGTTTAAATACTGGACTACCGAATTGTATATTTAAAGTTGAATGCACATTTTATATACACTTTTCATTAACCATCCATTTTTATTCCATGTGTGTCTATATCTTTGTATTTTATTTATTTACTTGTATTATATGCATACATAAGAGCTTTTGTCTGAAATAAACATTGTTATTATTTATTACTAGTCTTAAATGTTGTTTCTCCATACAGCCCCTTCTGAGGCTAACCTAGGAGTTGTGCAGTGCGCATTGCAAAGGGTGCGTGAAAGTGAATTTGAAAATAATTTAAAAAAGAAAAGTAAAACAAATAATTAAAAACCCAGTCTCTGTCTGTATCTATAGTTTGGTAAGGTGGGCTGGAGCGACAAGATGGATGGTACTCAGAGCTTGTTGAAATGGGTGTAGTGAGGATAGGCTTATTATGTCTGGGGGGAGCAGATTCCAAGCTCTAATGACTCTAGGATAGAATGAGTATGCATATGCATTTATGCATGCATGTATTTGTATGTATTTGTTTGGATCGCTGTTTCGTATATGCATGGGACTATAAGATGTTGTGGTAGATGTTCAGGAGGTTGTGTTTTATTTTATAAAAGAAGGTAAGTTGGTGTTATAATCGTCTTCTTTCTAGAGTCTGCCAACCAAGTTTGTTTATGAGGCCGGTTACGCTTGTTGTGCGGCAGTAATCATTTATAGTAAATCTAGCTGCGCTTCTTTGAATTTTTTTGAGGGTATCAATGTTATTTTGTTTACTGGGATTCCAGGCTACAGCTTCATATTCTAGTTTTGATCTTACTAACATATTGTAGGCTGTTTCCTTAACTTTAGAGAGTGCGTTTAAGGAAGCCAAATGTTCTAGCAGATTGAGATGCAATGGTGTGGACATGCTTTGACCATGACAGTTTAGAATCTATTGTGATGCCGAGATAGAGGTATGAACCGACTTGGGAAACTGGTTGGTTTGAGATGGTGTAGTGGCTTGGTTTGCGTTTATGGGAAGTTGATACTTTGGAATATTGAAGTTCATTTGCCACTTGACTGTCCAGTTGGCTAGTTTGTTTAGGTCTGTTTGAAGGATATTATGGTCTGCAGGTGTTTGGATTTCTCTGTATAGCCTATAGGATTGAATTATCGGTGAAGAGTCTGATATCTGAGTTGATTGAATCAGTGATGTCATTTATATAGAGTAAGAAAAGGACAGGGCCAAGGACTGAGCCTTGAGGTACTCCGGAGATGACATTTTCAGGAGCTGAGTGGGAACCATTTACTGATACAATCTGGGTGCGGTTTAATAGAAATTAGTTTATTCATTGTAGTGTGTGACCTGTGATACCATAGTAGGTTAATTTATTTAGAAGTCATTTGTGGGTATCCTTGTCGAAAGCTTTGGAAAAATCGAGGAGAATGACGTCTATTTGCTTCTGTTCTGGTCGTTCATAGAGGAAGCCCAGTCATGGACTGCTTCCACAAGCTGTGTTTCGCAGGATAGTCCAGTTCGGAATTCCTACTGGCGGTGGAGGATAATGTTGCAGAATGCAAGTCAGGGAAATCGGTCTATAATTTACAAATAACAGGATGATGATCGGTTTTGTTTTGCTGTAATAGCCTACACTATTGACTATAATATACACATTGAATTGAATTTTATTTATTCAACATAAGTACAAAGTGTAATTTCCAATAAGGTGTAAACATGCACATATGTAAGCTAATCCACCATAAACAGTTACAGTGGAACAATGAAACATATGATATAGGCTAAGCATTGAAAAACAAAATTTGAAAGGAAATGCATTCATTTTAAAGTCTTTAATTAACATTCCTCACCTAAACACGACACTCATCCTCTCTATCCTTTGAGCCTTTTGGCGTTCGTGAGATAAACGTGAAACCTGGAGGAAACGAAATGTGTCTGTAGCAAGACGCAACTTGCTTCGTTTGTTTACCTATTAGCCCAGTTTAAAATGGCGCTTCACGAGATATATACGGTTCTAGTGTAGATGTACTCAGTAGTTTCGAATTTATATCGATTTGACTATCCGTTATTTTTATATATGCAAACATAAAAGAAGACCATTGCTACAGTGAAAATTGCATTTATTTTAAACAAATAGTTAGCTGATGTGCATTTGTTTTAAAAACATACCAAGTAAAATTTTTATTGTTTGTTTCGCTAGATGTTGCTGAAATGAAACCAATCTGATCAACGCAACTCGTTCTCCAGGCAACTCCACGCCGTCTACTTGAATAGCCTGCCATAGAATTCCTGTGTCTAAAGGCTTGTTCGATCGGTAGTTGCAGTAGTGGATTAATCAAGAGGCACACTTGACACGTGCCTAGGGCCTACGAAGTCCAAGAACCCACAAAAATACCCGAACTTTTTTTTGTAGACTGAATATTCCCGAAACCCAGCTGGCAAGACACGATTTCGCCAATGATCGCTATGCTGCACAAGTTTCATTGGTACGTCGTTGACCCAATGAGTTTCAAAAGCTGGGAATAATCCTAATGTAGACCCTATACATCGAGTTGGGAGACTGGCGAACGAAAGAGCTGAGTGCGACTACGGAGTGGCGCTGACCCCCTAGCCAACTCTCTCTGGATATGTCCCTGGGTCTTCCTGTGTGCCGGGTGCGTAGGGCCCACGAATGTCTTAATCCGCCACTGGGTAGTAGAGACTGCTGCAATCGTTACTGGTGAATATCGACAAGACAACACGATAAGGTTTGAGATATTTTATTAAACGATGTTGTTCGATCGATAGTCACCAAGCTGGTTCCAGAACCAAAGAACTTGTACTATGAAAACGGGCTAACATAATTATCTGAACCTACCGAGTCTGACATATACAGATGGAAAAGAGGAGACATAATCCAAGTACTGTATACAGAATTCTCAGTGGAACCGATGCTATCAAAAAAGAATACTTCACAATTACCTCTAACTGTACACGATATAACAACAAGAAATTTTACATCACCACGCATATTCCAAGACTGTAATAACCTTCCACAGCAACACGTAAAAGCATAAAATAAGACTGGAAGATGGATAGGTTTATAAATTCTAAAACCTCAAAAAATCACTAGACAAGTTATGTTCTCAAAACCAGAAATATGACGCATAAAGACGAGTATGTAAAACAGGCTAAAAAGCTTTACTTTAGGAGCCAAAGATCCAGGCAAGTAATGGTGTCGTATTTGCTTCATTCACCATACTAGCAGGGGAGAACGGGGAGAATTGGCACGTTCAATGAATAAGTAGGACATCTCAATAATTTATTTACCTTCATTGTACATATTCGTGCAGCAAATTTCAATACCATACGCTGTTATGTGGAGAATAATTTTGGAAAAGAGGAGACATAATCCAGGTACTGTATACATAATTCTAAGTGGCACCGATGATATCAACAAAGAGGACTTCACAATTACCTCTAACTGTACACGAGATAACAACAAGACATTTTACATCTAGTAGACGACAGTTTTTAATTTGTCATTAACAAGATTTAACAAGATTGCCACCCAGAGAATTAACTCTAGGTGGCAGGTGGACAAGAAGCCCTTTGGCTTATCGAGACCCTTTTATCTATGTGTATCCCGCCCTTCTGAAGTATGTGTCAATTTTATTTTAAAACATATTCACGCTACTAGCACCCAAACAATCAGCAGATAATATGTTCCATTCATTTACAGTCCTTTGTGAAAATGAGAACTTTCTTATATCTAATCTACACTGTTCCTTTTCTAATGTAACTTCATGTCCTCTAGTCCTTCTATCTTTCTTAACTGAAAAAAAATTCTATCAACATTTTCGTAATCATTCATTATTTTAAACACTTCTATCTGATCTCCTTTCAATCTCCTGGTCTCTAGTGTTGTTAAGCCGCATTTTTTAGGCATATTTCGTAACTAAGATCCCTCAGTTTTGGTATCATTTTAATTGCTCTCCTCTGTACTCTTTCTAGCATATATATGTCCTTCCTGCGATATGGCCTCCACGCTTGCATACAATAGTCTAAATGAGGCCTAACTATTGTTTTGTACAGCGGTATTATTAGCTCTTTTTCCTTATACGTTATGTTTCGCCTAATTAATCCAAGGATTTGATTTCCCTTTGAAGCTGCAATTCCGCACTGCTCTGAAACCTTCATATCAGCACTAATGGTTAACCCTAAGTCCTTTTCTTTTACAGTAGTACTTAGTACAGTACCCCCCATTGTATATTCTACCTCTTCGTTCCCATGTCCTGTGTGGAGGCGTTTACATTTCTCAAAATTGAACAGCATTTGCCATTTTTCAGACCATTTGATCAACTTGTCAAGATCATCTTGTAAATGTTGTCTATCTCCATCACTTTTAATCCTTCTAAACACTTTTGTGTCATCCGCAAATTTCAACACCTTGCTTGTTATTTTATCATCCAAATCGTTAGAAGAGGGAGTGGTTCTTTTAGAATGGAAAGAAACAAACATTATGCCGTTATTTAAAAAAAGGTTCGAGAAACAAGTCAGAGAACTATAGACCAGTGAGTTTAACATCGGTGATTTGCAAATTATTAGAAAGAATAATTAAAGATCACATGGTGGATTTTCTTGTTAAACATAACTTGATAAACCCATCTCAAAATGGGTTTCTAAAAGCGAGGTCATGCTTAACAAATATGTTATATTTTTTTGGAAAATATCAGTAAGTGGGTAGACGAGGGATCACCAGTAGATATAATATATATCTATTTAGATTTCCAAAAAGTTTTCGACAAAGTGCCACATCAAAGATTACTGCTTAATCAAAAAGCCCATGGTATAGGAAATGGAATAACTAACTGGATAGAAAATGGCTGATTGATAGAATGCAACGGGTAGTAGGTGAGGGTTATGCTTCAAACTGGAAATCGGTATTGAGTGGGGTACCACAGGGATCAATACTAGGACCTATATTATTCTTAATATATATCAACGATTTGGACGGTAATATAACAAGCAAGGTGTTGACATTTGCGAATGATACAACAGTGTTTAGAATGATTAAAAGTGACGGAGATAGACAGCATTTACAAGATGATCTTGACACGTTGATCAAATGGTTTGAAGTGGCAAATGTTCTTCAATTTTTTGAAATGTAACACAGGACATGGGAACGAAGATGTAGAATATACAATGGGATACTGTACTAAGTACTACTGTAAAATAAAAGGATTTAGGGTTAACCATTAGTGCTGATATGACGGTTTCAGAGCAGTGCGGAATTGCAGCTTCAAAGGGAAATCAAATCCTTGGATTAATTAGGCGAAATATAGCATATAAAGAAAAAGAACTAATAATACCGCTGTACAAAACAATAGTTAGGCCTCATGTAGAATTTTGTATACAAGCGTGGAGGCCATACCGCAAGAAGGACATAGATATGCTAGAAAGAGTACAGAGGAGAGCGACTAAAATTGTACCAACAATGAGGGATCTTAGTTATGAAATACGTCTACAAGAATGTGGTTTAACAACATTAGAGACCAGGAGATTGAGAGGAGATCGGGTAAGTGTTTAAAATATTGAATAGTTATTAAAATATTGATAGAAATATGTTTTTTTCAGTTAAGAAAGGTAGAAGGACTAGGGGACATGATGTTACATTAGTAACGGAGATTAGATATAAGAAAGTTCTAATTTTCACAAAGGACTCTAAATGAATGGAACAGTGTGGGTGCTAGTAGCGTGAATATGTTTAAAAATAAAATCGACACATACCTCAGAAGGGCGGGCGGGATAAACAGATAAAATCTCGATGAAGCAAAGGGCTTCCTTGTCCAACCGCTACCTAGAGTAAATTCTTTGGGTGGCAATCTTGTTAAAGAATATGGAAATTTCGGAAAGTTTGGCGGTTTTTTGTTTACAACCAAAGGTACTTTATCGAATGTGGTGGTTTTTTATTTTTGAAAATTGAACATTCGCTTAACGACACGTAATTGGCTGTTTTAATTAATAAAAAATTATGTTCGTTACATCTTGACATTGAACAATTGACGATTATTACACTATTTTTGTAGATGTGTGTGCATGACGGCGAGAGAGGAATGTTATGGTGATGACTGTTGGAAATACTATCTTTATTAGTGTCCCATTTCACCCCGGCGAAGTCCCAGTTCGCCACATTGTTTCACAAAAATATATAATTCTTTAGAATAAAAAATCATATATTTTTTGTAAATTCTGGGAGTACGCCATTGAGACTATGGCGTTAGGCAAGCAAAATCCGTCGTTATCGTTGAAACTCAATGTGTGAGGCAAGCAAGCATAACAAATATATTAAAGTGATGTGGAACGCAGTAGTACAGTGACTAGAGCATTGGACTCTCATTCGAGAGAACCCGGGTTCGAATCCGGTGCTGCCGTGTGGAACCTTGGGCAAGTTCGTTCACTCTGCGTTGCTTCAGTTCACTCAGTTGTATGAATGAATACCTGGCTATAGATAGTGGTGGATATTTGTATACGAATAGTCTTAATTACAGCGTGGCTGAATACTTCCCAGAGATGTCGAGATGGTGTTCGATTGAAAAGGTTTGCCAGGGAGTAAATTCAGTGTAGAGCGCTTTGAGCAGTCCAAATGACTGGATACTGCGTTATATAAGGACGTACCTTTTTATTACTAAAAATCATAGTATGTAGGAATATTGTGAATTATCATACAAGGGATGACGTTAATGCAAGCCACTTTCTAAACGTGTCAACTGATCATTGGCTATAACTAACTACATATTTGTGTGCATGTCATCTTGCTCGAGAGCACGATAGTGCAGTGCCTGGTTGGCACATCCGCGTGGCATGCCAGCGCTCTGCATTCAAAACCAGGACCGGGCAGGCATGATATTTGGTGTAAAAATCTGGCTCTCAACATTAGGGACTGTGTGTATACCTCGTGACTCAGAGATCACATTAATATTGGTCCCGTCTCGATTTGGGATGTAAAAGAACCAACGACGACGACAAGCACCCTGGCATTGACCACCCTTGGTACCAGCATAGAAAGGTCGGTTTGGCAATATTGTTCTGAAAAAGGCTGACTATTTTAATGGGATCTCATAAGACGATAACACTGTAACCACAATAATAGTCAGTTAATACAACGTACGTTGAAGAGCGCTGGAAACAGCTAGAAAACGTGTGGAAAGAATAATGTCTCATATGCGACGAAGCGGTGGATGTCTTGTAGCAGCGATAAACGTTACCCCTGGTACGTACAAGTGCGGCGGTGTGTGTGTTCGTCGTTGTAATTGTCATATCAACAAACTATAGATTGTTCTTGGTGAAGTAGACTATGTGCAACTGCTGGCCATGATACGAGTTGTTACGGGTACGATTTGATTCGATAGCGTACGAAGTTGGCGTTGTTGGGT
The DNA here is from genome assembly GCA_020002185.1 of Paraescarpia echinospica. Classification (NCBI taxonomy): domain Eukaryota; kingdom Metazoa; phylum Annelida; class Polychaeta; order Sabellida; family Siboglinidae; genus Paraescarpia; species Paraescarpia echinospica. The sequence continues at coordinate 72,674,670 of CM034532.1, forward strand.
CGGTACGCTGCACGCGTGTGTTTATTTACACTTGCAAGCAGGTTATTGACAATGTTTGAAAAGTCAGTGATAATAAGCTAGCTCGTGCCATGCGTAACTCATTATAGAAATCAGTAAAAACATTCTTAACTTAATGTAGTGCTGTTCAAAACTGTATTATTGTGCGAAGTGGAAGGCACCGTTACCGGCGTAATCAGATTGGCAGATATATGAGGTAACTCGCATGATGATGATCATGGATAAAAAGTGATGATGGACTGAGTCTGGGTGATGCCAGTGTCATATTCACAGTGATGGAGAGATGGACGGTCACCTGCTGGACGCAGTGAAGCGAGGAGATATAATGATGGTGAACTGCTTGGTATCGCATGGCGCCGATGTGAACGCCCCGTATGAGTTGACACTCCCCCTGGTGACGGCGGCTGACAGAAGAAACACCCGGATGTGTTTGGCTCTCGCGAATCACGGTGCGTCTCTTGACCGAGTCGTCGCCGACTCATGGTCACCATGCTTCGGACACACGCCCCTCAGTCTAGCCGTGTGCTGCGGCTTAAAGAACGCCGTGTCTCACTTGGTGATGTTTGGTGCGAATGTTAACGTGAAGATAGACTGGTCAATCTGCACATACAACCCAACACATGTTCCGTCAAAGAGTTCTCTCTTGCACGCCGCCGTTGCAAGAGGAGATCGAGCTATCATAGACAGTGTCTTGCAGGCCGGTTGTAGACTAAACACCGTATCGACGGATGGCAATACCCCATTACTCCTTGCCTGCAGACGTACAGACCCTGGCATTGCCGAACATTTAATTGTTGCTACCAAAATATGCGAAGAGAAGCTCAACCTAGACGCAATGAACCACCTGACAGGAAAGACGTCACTACTAGAGGCCGTGGCGCGCAATGATATCTCACTAGCGCGCAGTCTTTTGACCGCCGGATGTGACGTCAACTTGCGCACCTGCGGTGGGATGACTGCTCTGCACTACGCAGTGACTCTTCGACGGGAAGTGATGTTGTGTGACGTACTGCTACCGGTAACGGGATGTGACGTCAACGTACAGGACGATGCCGGCTTGACGCCTCTGCACGTGGCAGTCACCTACCGTGACCCATTGTTTGTCGAGTTGCTCCTTGACGCGGGCGCAGATTATGATGCGCTTTCTTCCGACGGACTCGGCCCCCTGCACATTGCCGCCAGAGGAGACCACTGTTGCGTAATAGAACTGTTAGTAGGACGAGGCGCGGACGTGAACAGCGCGACCCCAGAGGGCGAGACTCCTCTGATGAGTGCCGTAGAACGTGGGAACATCGACGCATGTAGGACATTGCTGTCTTGTGGCGCAGCCTTAGATGGTTGTCCTGGCAAGGACAGCGCACTGGTCTGCAGTCTCTATGGGCGGAGTGAAGACATCTCGGCTTTGCTGATTGCATCCGGGGCCAGCGTTATCGTCACCCACAGCAGGTGGGTTAGCTAGACCATAACTTAACATGCCATTAGACAGTTCCTCTATTTCAAATACACACTACACCACATTTAGTCGTGTATTATATGTATATACGCACGCACGCACGCACGCACACACATCATTGCATTGGGCTGTGACCTTGTGCTTTATTTCTGATATTGAGACTCGGAGTTTATATTATATTCCAACTTGTAAGCTGTATCCCTTTGCAATTTTAATGTGTTGTGGGCAGGGGTATGCGTACCCCTGGGAGTAAGCGAGACGTTTATAGCGCGTTCGGAAGGGGTTGGCTAAACCTAAGAATGTCACCATACTGTGTTTTACTCGTGTTCGCGCGTTGCATTCACTTCAAGAGAGAGTCCATGTTCTCCCGTTCTCTAGAATTCACTACAAAAATAGGGGATCACCTTCCGGGATGTCTTAAAATGGTTCGGCGACCTGTTGGACCATGCTTATCTGTCGTTGGTATTTCGCACTCGAGTGAAGACCTGAGTGCACCTGGTGCGAACTTGCTCCGGAATTCGTTCAACGCGTAGATGTATTGTATCAGACTGCTCGCAGATTTGGAGGACATGTTAGTGTTCGTAAGCGACACCACCGCTTATGGTGCGTTCTGAAGCTCTTCTCCTGGTCACCTTCTGGTCTAAAATAAACGTAACCTGTTCGAATCGGGCTGATGTGCCCATGAGGTCATTGATGGCTGAGAATAAGAATTATCGGCGTTGTTCTGTATAACAAAACAATTGTGCGTTCGACTATTGTCAACGATGATGATGGTGATACCCGGGCGATCGTCTCAGCACTCGGCGGGTACACGTGGAGAAAAAGATTTGAAACCGATGGCATAAATGCGTAGGCCAAACTGATGGGACGTTACACTTTTTTATGTACGAATAGTCTTCGCGCATTAATTGCAACGTGGCTGAATGTTTCCAAGAGAAGTCGAGACTGTGTTCGATTGAACAGGTCTGCCAGGGAGTAATGTGTAAAGCGTATGTTGTAAGTGTCACCACTTACAACATACTGCTCTTCCGTCAATTTACTGCTGACGCTGTATTCATTTTGATCTGGACATTTCACCTCTTCGGTAGCTTTCCTCTCTTTCACTGCCTTTGAAACCTTGCTTGAAAACTTAGCTAAAATGGTTTTGTCTTGACAGATGTGCCCCCAAAAAGGAGCTTTCTGATCCAGGGACGGATGTGTTCTCTCTGATCAGGTTAATTTGTAACATGTCTCCTCTGGTAAAACAGCTGATAGCGCACACGAATGGCATAAACATTGACTGTGCACGTTTGCTATAATGATTGCAGTGCCAAAACCCCTGCACCTTGCTTACTATAATATTGGCAGTATAGTATAACGACTCCTCGCAGTCGGGCATTGAGACTTTTTGAGATGCCTGTGATAGGAAATATGACACCTCTAAGTCTACGAAAGGGCGCGGATGCTAAGTAAGAGAAGACCGTGCAACTCACGGAACTTCCACAATCTCGAGTTATTCGTTTGCTACGGTACGCTTGCCTGGTGAAATGATGACTGTTGGAGAGGTTGGTTTTCATACCTCAAATTGCTGCAGATAGCTTCCAGTGGTTTACGTTAGGAGTTGTAGAATCTCGGTGGACATTGGTGTTCTATCATCTGTATCTGATGTGAAAGCTGAGCCACGGACACACAGCTGTGCCTCACCCCATAAGAGTAACAATTGGTGAACATTGTGCAGTATTCGTCTAGTTCTATGTAATATTTTCTTGCAGACATTAAAGTAATCCAAAACTATAATTATATACCATAATTATTTTTGAATCATTACGCCATTATGTCTACTACAGCTTTGCTTTTGTCATACTTTAATAGTACTGTCTGCCTCGTGTTTACAGCCCGGAGCCGCCGATTCGTATGATGATTGTAACAGAACAACGACGAACTCTGGAGCTGTTGGTCGCCGCGGGACTCTCCTACTCGAAGCAAGACACCGCCACAGCGCCTCCAAGCAGGGAATCGGGCGACATTGTGTCATGGCTGGACTCCCTTCTGGAGACTCCAAAGTCGTTGAAAGAACTTTCGCGTCTCGTTATCAGGACGACACTCTCAGATCATGCGCAAGGCAGAGCAGTAGTCTCTTTGGTAGAAATGTTGGGCTTTCCTGCTGTGTTGTCTAGATACTTGCTGTTGGATGTGGATAACATGTGTCTTGCTGGAACGAAGCTGTATTAATGATATCAGTGTTAACATTCTGTAGTCAACGTAATAAAGTTATATCCAGAAAAACCTCTATCGTAATTCGCTCCTCGTCAGTGTTTGAGCTCATCTGGAATAAGGTCCGTTGATGTTCAGATCTTGTGTGTGTTAAAATAATTTATGTAGTTGGTTTAATAAAATATTGCACACTGCTGCCCAATTTCGACGACACCCGGTCAAAAAGAAATGTAATACTTAGTCCGAAGATATCACCAAACTAAAGAACAGATATGTGCAAATGAGCTAGCATGTTGTAATGAATATTATTGGGTCGATTCGATTTTCTACAAACAAGTCATGTAGCTATCATTTGAGGGGCTCTGATAGTGAAGTAATCTCCATGATCGCATTGTTTAGGCGATACCGCTGGTAACACGTTTGTGTCACCAATTGTTATGTAACGCTTGCCCAAAGACCACCACACTATAGAGCTTCGTAACACTTGCCCGAAGACCTCCACGCCCCTAAGCATGACGCACTTTCTGGATGGCCCTTTACGCAATACACCAACATTCTACAAGTAATGTAAACATATGGAACATTTACTTACTCCGTCTGAATTATCGACTATTCTGGATAAACGATTCCTGCACAAAACGTGGTATATTTGCTTTTGGACCTTTCTTTTCCGCCGGCTGGTCCAGATACCGATGTTTCCATTTTACCGGAATAACGATCGAAGTTCCATTGTATAATTTTTTTAATCCTTTGGGCCGAAGGTCCAACGGACTAATGCCGTCACTCTGCGTCCGCCGTTCGCCGTGCGCCGTTAGCTGCCATATCTCGGAAAGCATTCGGCAACTTTTTCTCTAATTTTGCATAGACATATCTTAGGGTACTGCCACTGTGCACGATAAATTTGTATTTGATTGAATCATTCTAAAGGCCCTGTAGGGCCCCCAGAGCCCCCAAAACTGGGAATTTTTCACATTTTGCCTAATTTTTCAAAAACTGTTCAGTAGCGTTTTCTCTAATTTTGCATATACATTTCATGTGGTAGTGTCACTGTACACAAGAAATCTGTATTTGATTGAATCATTGTAAGGGCACCTTAGGGCCCCAAAAAGGCAACATTTCCCTGCTATTTCTCTACTGCTGCCTCCATAGACCAGCTATAAATATGTGTATTGGACTAGTGGTCAACTCACTGTCTGCCATTGTTCCAGTGTCAAACTGAATGCCTCCATGTGGGCTGTAACTATAATGTGTAATGGGAATCCATTATATAGTTTTGAGTTTTTTTGATTTGCATTAGTACCTCATCTTGCGTGATTGGTCTGTTTATGTGTTCGTTTGACTTTCTTGGATCAAAAGGTATCTCACTAGCTGCAGTTCCATTTTCAGGTTTTTCACCGAGTGAAATATTTCCATATTTTTCACTGCTGTTAGTTGCTTTATTAAGTATATCCCAGTATTCTGCAGGCTTGCTATGTTTTAGGTTGCGCAAGTTTTCATGTAACTGTTTATGGTAACATTTTGATATTTGTTTTATAAAGTATTTATACCCACTAGCCACTTCTCTTAACTCTGCATTAGCTTTGTCATTTTAATTTTATTTAGTCTACCTTTTGCTCTCAAACAATCTGTCTTCTTAGTTTTACACATAAATACATAACCTGGCATAACTTGATAAGTCTTTGTAGCAGCATATTTGTACTTCCAGTGTATCATTGCAACATAACACACATACTATGTGCCACATTTAAATGTCATGCATGTAATATTTCCATGCAATCCATTTGCATATATAATGTAAAACTTCAACAGCCGTTTTCTTAATTTTCACTTTTTGACCCTTACCATGTTCAATGCTCCATAACTTTGCCAATTTTTGTAGCAGTCATAATTTTTGAAACCGTGTAAAGCACCCTACCCAACCTTTACAAGAATGTAAGAAAACAATGTTACAATTTGTCCGACTTATCACTCATTTGGTCAGCCGGGGTCACATATCGACGTATTAGTCCAAAGGACTTCAGGGCCTCTTGGCCCATTTTTTTAAATGTCATGACAAATGCATTGTAGTCTGGAGTATAACCGACGGATAACATGTGTTTTCCAAGTACATTTCTCTCCTTGATTGTGTCTGTGGCGGTTAGTTCCGGATACAGTTCTCTCCATGATTGTGTCTGTGGCGGTTGGTACCAGATACAGTTCTCTCCCTGATTGTGTCTGGCGGTAGGTTTCAGATTCTGTTCTCTCCCTGATTGTGTCTGGCGGTTGGTTCCAGATACAGTTCTCTCCTTGGTTGTGTCTGTGGCGGTTGGTTCCAGATACAGTTCTCTCCATGATTGTGTCCCTGGCGGTTGGTTCCGGATACAGTTCTCTCGCTGATTGTATCTCTGGCGGTTGGTTCCAGATACAGTTCTCTCCCTGATTGTGTCTGGCGGTTGGTTTCAGATTCTGTTCTCTCCATGATTGTATCTCTGGCGGTTGGTTCCAGATACAGTTCTCTCCATGATTGTGTCCCTGGCGGTTGGTTCCGGATACAGTTCTCTCGCTGATTGTATCCCTGGCGGTTGGTTCCAGATACAGTTCTCTCCATGATTGTGTCCCTGGCGGTTAGTTCCGGATACAGTTCTCTCCATGATTGTGTCCCTGGCGGTTGGTTCCAGATACAGTTCTCTCGCTGATTGTGTCTCTGGCGGTTGGTTCCAGATACAGTTCTCTCCATGATTGTGTCCCTGGCGGTTGGTTCCGGATACAGTTCTCTCCATGATTGTGTCCCTGGCGGTTGGTTCCAGATACAGTTCTCTCCCTGATTGTGTCTCTGGCGGTTGGTTCCGGATACAGTTCTCTCCATGATTGTGTCTGGCGGTTGGTTCCAGATACAGTTCTCTCCCTGATTGTGTATGTGGCGGTTGGTTCCAGATACAGTTCTCTCGCTGATTGTATCTCTGGCGGTTGGTTCCGGATACAGTTCTCTCCATGATTGTGTCTGGCGGTTGGTTCCAGATACAGTTCTTTCCCTGATTGTGTCTGTGGCGGTAGGTTCCAGATACAGTTCTCTCCCTGATTGTGTATGTGGCGGTTGGTACCAGGTATAGTTCTCTCCCTGATTGTGTCTGGCGGTTGGTTCCAGATACAATTCTCTCCCTGATTGTGCCTGTGGCGGTTTGTTGCAGAAGTGGGACGTTGATAAAGCCTAATCCTTTATAATTATTATAATGTGTAGAGTTTTGGTAAATTGGCTATGGTGCGTGATCTTAGTTCTTCCCCGAGTACTCATAACATTCATCTTTCACATATATTTTTAATTATGAACCGATATGAACAATCCCAGTGGTTATACATACTGCCTAATGATTGATGCCGGACACGACTCCAAGTCCTACGTTCTGATGACAACGTTACGCTTAGTTGCAAAGCAGCTACGCTTAGTCATACGAGGAGGCGTTGTCAGCTTTGTGATTGGTTCAACTATGTAATCGACAGAGTGGCAGTTGGTCGGTTAGACCTGACACCGATCAGTAAACACAATCAGTAGTCGAGGAACACTTATTTCCCAGTGTCGTTGCATACTATATTGCCTAATTGTCAGTCGTCGACTGTGACTGGACAAAACAACAACGGTAGTTATGTAACGTTGTGAACACACCGGCTCAGCGACAGCGTGCTTCAAAAGTAGATCTACTCGTTTATTTCAAGGTAGCTGTTTGTTCAACCAAACTGAAAAGAGGTAGTCATTAACACATCTGCTTGTTACACCAGTGTGTCGTACGATTGACAAAAAATGGTCAATGGTCGGTGATCAGTCGGCCATACCTAACCGATAAAACATCAGTTTGACTCGGCATTGTTGTCGAGAAAACAAAAGAAATATACACCAACGTGCAACGTTAGTGTTCATTAAAATATGTTTTCGTCATGGAATCGTCTGAAAGCTTCAACGTCAAAACGGAGATAATCAGTACAGTGACCATACTGACTATGATCACAAACTGTCTCGTGATCGCAGTCAGATTTAACAAGATTGTCATCCAGAGAATTAACTCCAGATGGCATGTGGACAAGGAAGCCCTTTGGCTTATCGAGAGTCCAACCCTTTTATCTACATATATCCAGCCCTTCTGAGGTATGTGTCGATTTTATTTTTAAACATATTCACACTACTAGCACCCACACAATCATCAGATAATCTGTTCCATTCATTTTAACAGTCCTTTGTGAAAATGAGAACTTTCTTACGTCTAATCTACACTGCTCCTTTACTAATGTAACATCATGTCCTCTAGTCTTTCTATCTTTCTTAACTGAAAAAACATATTTATATCAATATTTTCATAACCATTCAATATTTTAAACACTTCTATCTGATCTCCTCTCAATCTCCTGGTCTCTAGTGTTGTTAAACCACATTCTTTTAGGCGTTTTTCATAACTAAGATCCCTCAGTTTTGGTATCATTTTAGTAGCTCTCCTCTGTACTCTTTCTAGCATATCTATGTCCTTCTTGCGGTATGGCCCCCACGCTTGTATACAATATTCTAAATGAGGCCTAACTATTGTTTTGTACAGCGGTATTATTAGTTCTTTTTCTGTATATGCTATATTTCGCCTAATCAATCCAAGGATTTTATTTCCTTTTGAAGCTGCAATTCCACACTGCTCTGAAACCTTCATGTCAGCACTAATTGTCAGGCCTAAGTCTTTTTCTTTTACAGTAGTATTTAGTACAGTTCCCCCCATTGTATATTCCACATATTCGTTCCCATGTCCTGTGTGAAGGCATTTACATTTCCCAAAATTGAACAACATTTGCCACTTTTCAGACCATTTGATCAACCTATTAAGATCATCTTGTAAATGCTGTCTATCTCCATCACTTTCAATTCTTCTAAACACGTTTGTATCATCTGCAAATGTCAACACCTTGCTAGCAATGTCATCGTCCAAATCGTTTATATATATTAAGAATAATATAGGTCCCAGTACTGATCCCTGTGGAACCCCACTCAAAACTGATTTCCAGTTTGAAGCCTCCCCATCAACAACCACCCGTTGTCATCTGTCAATCAGCCATTTTTGTATCCAGTTAATTATATCATTTCCTATGCCATGGGCCTTTAGTTTAAGCAGTAATGTCTGATGTGGCACTTTGTCGAAAGCTTTTTGAAAATCTAAGTATATGATATCTACTGGTGATCCATCATCTACCCACTTAGTGATATCTTCCAAAAAACATAACATATTTGTTAAGCATGACCTCGCTTTTAGAAATCCATGTTGACATGGGTTTATCAAGTTATGAAAATCCACCATGTGATCTTTAATTAGTCTTGTTTCTCGAACCTTTTTTGAATAACGACAAGTTGAAAACTGTTGCAAGCGGTATGCTAATTTGTTCTACAATTTCCAATAGTAGTTTGGGTGGAATACCATCCACTCCAGGTGATTTATTATCCTTCATAGCCCTAATTTTTAACTATCATTTCTGGGGTTACAATTAACTGTCTTAAATAGTATGATTCTGCCCCCTTGAACTTAGCCTCTGGTACTGGCAGTGAACTAGTGCTTTTTTGGTAAACACTGAACTAAAATACTCATTCAGGCCTTCTACCATTAAGAATCCTTCTGATATTATATTTCCAGCACTATCTTCTAGAGGACCGACCTTATCCTGAACTTTCTGTTTGCTTCGAACATACGCATAAAAACTCTTGCTGTCATGTTTTATATTACAAGCTAATTTATGTTCATAGCTTCTCTTTGAATTTCTAATTTCAGCTGTAGCTTGGTTTAGTGCTTCTTTATAAATGTTGTAGTCTTCGTCATTTCCAGTACATCTATATGACTTCCACATAATTTGTTTATACTTAATTCTTCTAATGGCTTCTTTCGATAAGTGTTTCTTTTTGGACCGTTTCCCGTGTTTTTTAAGGAAACAAATTTGACGATGATGCAATCAATTTCACTCTAAGATATTCCAGCATTCTGTTGTTGTCTTATTCTTCAGTGTGTTATTCCAGTCTATCTTTGCTAAATATTTCCTTATGTCCTTATATTTTCCTTTGTGGAATTTTCTCCTGTACTGCTTTTTACTATTCCTTTCTGATTTTACTTTGATGATAAAATGTATCTGGTTGTGATCACTATTCCCCAGTGGCTCACATATCCTGACATTGTCAACTAATTCATTCTGTGAGGACAAAACTATGTCTATCACATTCTCTCCCCTGGTTGATTCTAGCACATGTTGAGAAAGGAAACTATCTTGTACTAAAACTAAAAACTTGTGGTCCTCACTAACCATACTCTGTAGAGATTTCCATTTTATATGCCCATGGTTGAAATCCCCCATAATAACACAGTCCAGTTTGCTCACTTCCCGTATAGCGTTTTGTATTTTTTCATTCTCTTCTATGCTTATGTTTGGACTTCAATAAACTAATCCAACCGTTAACGTTGAGTTTCCTGTAACTATGTTACACCAAACAGCTTCTTCGCAATCTGCTTCTCTGTCTAATTTTATTTCATAAGCCTGGATAGATTCTTTAATATATAAAATAACTCCACCTTTATCTATGCCTCCAGTTTCAGGCTTCTCTGCGAGTGCCCCCTACGAATTTAGTTTAAATAGATGCAACCTGTCCCACTGTCAACATATCTCAGCAGATTCTCTGAGAATACTGCTGCCCCCTTTCTACTTAGATGGAGGCCATCTCTCATGTACATATCTTCTCTCCCAACAAAGTACCCCCATAAATATATTAATCCCACGCCCTCTTCTTCACATATCTGCTCAACTAGTGCGTTGATCGCCATTCTCTTACAGTTTCTGTATGATGCCCCCCTTCCTCCCGTTACTGGCAAAATTCCTGAGAGAACAACCTGTTCCATTCTGATGGCACGATACAAAAACGATACAAAAACTGCGATGGCCAACTCTCGAACAGCGGAGAAAGAAAGCACGACTGAACAGCTTCTATATGTTCCACCTCCTATACGTATGGTGGTTCAGCTTCAACTCGCTGCACTGTCTCTGTTGGTTGACCGTGTGCAAGATGGTCGCTGTACTGAAGCCATTCCGCAACGAGCGGCCGTTCACTCGCAACTTTCTCCTACACTGCTTTTTACTATTCCTTTCTGATTTTACTTTCATGGTAAAATGTATCTGGTTGTGATCACTACTCCCCAGTGGCTCACATATCTTGACATTGTCAACTAATTCATGCTGTGAGGACAAAACTATGTCTAACACATTCTCACCCCTGGTTGGTTCTAGCACATGTTGAGAAAGGAAAGTATCTTGAACTAAAACTAAAAACTTGTGTTCCTCACTCCCCATACACTGTAGAGATTCCCATTATATATGCCCGTGATTAAAATCCCCCATAATAATACAGTCCCGTTTGCTTACTTCCCTTATAGCGTTTTGTATTTTTTCATTCTCTTCTAAGCTTATGTTTGGACTTCGATAAACTAACCCAACTGTTAACGTTAAGTTTCCTATAGCTATGTTACACCAAAAAGCTTCTTCGCAGTCTGCTTCTCTTTCTAATTTTATTTCATAAGCCTGGATAGATTCTTTAATATATAAAATAACTCCACCTCCCTTTCTTCCTATTCTATCTTTCCTAAACATTACATATCCTGTCAGTCCCTATTCGGCATCTGAAATATCGGTGGTGGTTCAGGATTCGGTTATACCTATTATGTGAGGGTCAGTATCTTCTACCATAATGTTTAGTTCATTTCTTTTGTTTACTATACTCTTTGCATTTAAACAAACACATTTATATCCAGCTTCAGAAGAGTTTTCTAGACTGTTCTTTGCTGATTTATTTGTGCTGTCTTTATCTATGCCTCCAGTTTCAAGATTTTCTGTGAGTCCCCCTGCGAATCTAGTTTAAATAGATGCAACCTGTCCCACTGTCAACAGATCGCAGCAGGTTCTCTGAGAAAACTGCTGCCCCTTTCCACTAAGATGGATGCCATCTCTCATGTACATATCTTCCCTCCCAACAAAGTGTCCCCATAAATCTGTCAATCTCACCCCCTCTTCTTCACACATCTGCTCAACTAGTGCGTTGATCGTCATCCTCTTGCAGTTTCTATACATTGCCCCCCTTCTTCCCATTACTGGCAAAATTCCTGACAGAATAATCCTTTTTCCAGGGACTTTCCCCCGTATCACATTATTCACCTGCGCGCTGCAGCCTTCTCTGAGTGTGTGGCCAAAGAAAGATAATTTGTGGCGCTCGACGAATCCTAGTAGCTGTCTGGTGGTGTTCATTTCCGACGGAAAGCTTTGGTCGGTAAGGCGATCCGTTCAACTCATCCTCAGCATCCTACGGTAGATCCATATTTCCGCCGATTCAATCCTTTTCTCATCGCCTTTCAACAATGTCCGACCTTCTGTCCACACCAGCGAGCGCATCACCACGTCATTTCCCACGATGTCATCCAACCTTCTACGTACGCAGAAATAACAGCTGCATTTGGCAATATTGAAAACACGTGCGTGCTCGATTCTCTGTCCGCTAGCCAAACGACTATACCACGAGCTTAGTGCCCTTCACTAAACCGATTACAAATGTCTCTATGGGTAAGGAAGACAGGTCCAGATAGCTTAAAGCCGCTTTCTCAACTGACTTAGCTCATCGCGATCGAATCCGGTTCTTTGGTGTCCAAATATGAATTGCAGGCGCGGATCAACTGCTCATAGGATCTGATTACAAACACATGGGATTAGCAAATGTTTGAATGTTTTCATTCGGCATTTCAAAGAAAGCAGCAGTGCATGCCAGAAGTGACGCTTTCGATTTCTTGTTACACTGTCTCTCCTCTCCAATATATTATACAATGTTCTTCTCCTGTTGTTCTCTTTGCATTATTATATAAATCGTTGCTTTGATTTGTATGTATTGTATGGAGGTACAATAAACTGAATAGAATTAACAAACGGTAGCGCCACGTTACGAACCTGGGTAATCGAAACTAGACCAACTCACTGCCAAAGATCCGACAGTTCAAATCACCATTGTGCCACCCACAAACGGGCCACCATTACTGACTGTATACTTTCCCTGAGCCTTAACAAATTGGGAATTCTTAGCTTTATGTTTTATGTATTTTATGTTATGCCACTGCATTTTATCATGAAAAAATTAAGGTTGATTACTTGCTTTTGTGTTTCTACATACAAGCCACTAGTAGATAGAACTTACCAATTTTGTGTTAGTTTTTGTTATTATTTGTTTTATTAGATTTTTTGAAACTTGGTTTCGCCAAGTTGATTTAGAAATCTGGTATCCCACAAAGCACTTTCGGCCAAAATGGGGCGAAGATTCGCAAATTGTAATTTGGAGTGCAGAAGGCCAGTCGGGCTCAGCATTTCAGTTTAAGGCAGAACGCAGTCGACGCCGTCCGTCTCTGTTTGCAGTCGTTCTTTCTGTCGTTGAAAGAACTTTCGCGTCTCGATATCAGGACGGCACTCTCAGAGCAGGCACAAGGCAGAGCAATGGTCTCTTTGGTAGAAATGTTGGGCTTGCCTGCTGTGTTGCCTAGATACTTACTGTTGGATGTTGATAGCATGAGTCTTGCTGGAACGAAGTTGTATTAATGATATCAGTATTAATATAGTATAATCAACATAATACATTTATATCCAGAAAAACCTCTGTCGTAACTCGCTCCTCGTCAGTGTTTGAGCTCATCTGGAATAAGGTCCGTTGATGTTCAGTTCTTGTGTGCGTTAAAATAATTTATGTAATTGGTTTAATAAATTATTGCATACCTTGCTGGCTAATTTTGATCACACCCGGTTAAAAACAATGTAATACTTAGTCCGATGATATCACAAAAACTAAAGAACAGATATGTGCAAATGAGCTAGCATGTTGTAATGAATATTATTGGGTCGATTCGATTTTCTACAAACAAGTCATGTAGCTATCATTTTAGGGGCTCTGATAGTGAAGTAATCTCCATGATCGCATTGTTTAGGCGATACCGCTGGTAACACGTTTGTGTCACCAATTGTTATGTAACGCTTGTCCAAAGACCACCACACTATAGAGATTCGTAACACTTGCCCGAAGACCGTCAATCCCCTAAGCATGACGTACTTTGTGGATGGCCCCTTATGCAATACACCCATATTCTACAAGTAATGTAAATATATGGAACATTTACTTACTCCGTCTGAATTAACGAGTATTCTGTATAAACGATTCCTGCACAAAACGGGGTACATTTGTTTTCGGACCTTTCTTTTCCGCCGGCTGGTCCAGATACCGATTTTCCATTTTACCGGATTAACGATCGAGGTTCTATTGTATAAAATTGTTTAAAATGTCACGACACAGACGCATTGTAGTCTGGAGTGTAACTGATGGACATGAACAATCCCAGTGGTTATACATACTGCCTAATGAGAGATGCCGGACACGACTCCAAGCACTACGTTCTGATGGCAACGTTATGTTCAGTTGCATAGCAGCTGCGCTCAGTTTTATGAGGAGGCGTTGTCAGCTTTGTAAATGGTTCACCTTTGTAATCGATAGAGTGGCAATTGGTCGGTTAGACGTGACACCGATCAGTAAACACAATCAGTAGTCGATGAGCACTTATTTCCCAGTGTCGTTGCATATTTTATTGCCTAACTGTCAGTCGTCGAGTGTGACTGGACAACACAACAACGGTAATTCTGTAACGTTGTGAACACACCGGCTTAGCGTCAGCGTGCTACAAAAGTAGATCTACTCGTTTATTTCGAAGTAGCTATTCGTTCAACCAAACTGAAAAGAGGTAGTCATTAACTCACCTGCTTGTTACGCCAGTGTTCATTAAAATATTTGTTCGTCATGGAGTCGTCTGAAAGCTTCAACATCAAAACGGAGATAATCAGTACAGTGATCATACTGACTATGATCACGAACTGTCTCGTGATCGCAGTGATCGAACGATACCCGGAACTTCGTGAAGATCGCACGACGCTGTTCATGGTCTCGCTCTCCACGTCCGACCTGGCGGCCGGCTGCACGGTGATGCCCATCAGCGCTGCGGTGTGTTCACGTGTCACCCCGAACGTGCAGTATATGACCATCCTGCCAGACCTTCACATGTTCTTCCTGTGGTGGTTCAGCTAAAACTCGCTTCACAGTCTCTGTTGGTTGACCGTGTGCAAGATGGTCGCTGTACATAAGCCATTCCGCTACGAGCAGCTGTTCACTCGCAACCGCTGCTACGGCATCATCGTCTTCAACTGGCTCGTCGGCGCCGCGCTAGCAGCGACCAAGTTCACAGCGCCTGTCCAGTTTACTCAGGTTGTGTGCGTATACAGGTTTCCACCAGGTCACAGTGTCACGACGATGACCCTCTTCGCATACGCCGTCACTGGCGTGATACCGATTGTCGTTCTTCTTTACGCCAAGACGAGAATATTCATTGTCGTCGTGCGCACACACGCGGGAATCTTTGCGCAAGTGCACGCCATCGACGGCGGAATCGGAAGTGCTGGACTGGTGACGCTACAGGCGATTCGCTCTGCCAGGAACATACTTGTTATCTGTTTCATGTCAATGGTACTCACTATTCCTATCATTGTGTTTTTTTTGCTGCGCCAAGTCGGATACAGATCGCTGATAACAAAGGAGTTCAGGTTTGCCTCCATCTGGCTGTTCAGTTGTAACACTTTTATGAATAGTTTCCTCTATATTGTTCTTCACCGCTCACTGCGCAAGAAGACGAAGTTACTGTTTATTGACATTTACCGGTTCTTTCGTGGTGAGTGAATTCACACCTTGTGGTATATATATATATATAAATATATATATATATATATATATATGGTCGATTCTCACGAAACCTGGACACATTTGTGTTTTTGTCTTATTTCATTAAATTTTCCGCCATTCAAACATAATTCGAAGGATACGCACAACTAATACGCTATACGATGTATACTAAACGTGGGCAAACAATATGTTAAAAAAATGGTTACGGTAGTGTGAATGACTAATTTTTGAGTCTAAATACCATTTCACAGATCCCACGCAAAATCCAATTTTCTGTGTGCATTAAACTGAAAAAGAAACATGCTTTATTTCAATATTAAATATTATATGCAAGCCTTAAAATGGATTACATATGTGTAACCCCGGTCACGTTATGCCGAGATCATCTTTCTCCGAAAAAACCATGAAAATGGTCAGAAAATGCGATGTCACGCGAAAGCCTTTTAATGGCAAATAACTCAGTAACACATATACGTTAGCAATATATATTTGACATACATATTGCCTTTAGGTTAGTTTACACGGGGTCGAAAAGAAATGATCCCCACTATAAACCTGGATGAGATACACCGACTTAACTTGTTAATCGATACTCGCGAATACGATACCGGTAAGAGCTTCGCACTTTCGACTGAGAGAACATGGGTTCGAATCTTGCGCGACCGTGTCGAACCTTGGGCAAGTTCGTTTACTCTACATTGCTTCAGTTCACTCAGCTGTATGAATGAGTACCTGGCTACAGACAGTGGTGGATATGTGTGTACGAATAATGCATTAATTGCAGCGTTGCTGAATGGTTCCCAGAGAAGTTGAGATGGTGTTCGAATCAGGTCTGCCAGAGAGTAAAGTGTAAAGCGCATTGTGCAGTCCTGAGGACTGGATACTGCGCTATATAATAACTTACCTTTACTTATACTTTACATCAATATGATTTAAATAAAGATTAATATTTCTAGGTACATTATTCGTGAAACAATTTTGAGAAATTATTATCATTGTGTGCCGTAGATATCGCATGATAACGAATTTGACAATGTTGCGAATAACGTATTGTGGAAATTGATGTTAAATGAGTACGCTTTATTGGTGCATAACTTAACGCATGTCCATGCTGTGTTGCGCAGAATATGCCAATCTTAACTATGCGTTTCGCGTGGTAACGTTGGATTTGTGTTTTGCGTAGTATCACCGGTCTCTCATAATATTCCTCCTGTAGGTATTTGTTAACATAGTTTAAGCACTAAAGTGTAATAGTATAATACTGATAACACAATACTATGCTTTGGAAACGTACTTTTGACTAAAACAACATTTCAAGTTGTTATTTCATTGTGTCTTGACATTTATCGCAATAATGCCTTTAATTATTATGATTTTGTTGTCGAGCATATAGTAAATAGTAAGATGTGTTTTTCACAAAACATAACGTACTGACTTTCTCATTAATGCATGTCACCATAAATTTTAGATTTATAACAGCACGTGTTCTCTGTGCATTCTCTTCCATGCACTATCTATGCGTTTCGCGGGGTATCAACTATTTCACAAACAACGTATTCCTGCTTTGTATTGGTAATAACGTATATTTTTACCAACGATGAGATCTGACGTGCAATAGCAGGAAAAACACACCAAGAACGTAAAGCTCATCGAGGTGAGTTCTGCAGTGGATTTGCTCTAACACGAATTCACTGACGACGTGCGAACCTTGGTGAACACTCAAGGCAATGGCAAGTGGGAACCATAAATCACACTGTTGTCTAGCAAGATATCATCAAGGAGGTCCCATCTGAACGATCGTCCTCCAAAAACACATTCGCCTTCCCTCGTCCCATTCTGATACACCGTAGTACGGCTGTAACACAGCTAAATTTAATGAGACTTGAGAGCAATATCGTTTTCTATATGATTCAGCACAAACGTGTATATAAAAAAATTCTATTACATCTGGAAGTGCCGATGGACTAAAGTAATTAATTATCACTTGCGGTTAATTGTATCTCTTGTCTGGCAAGTGGATTACATGATGTGTCAAAGTCGGTGAGTCTATGGAGACAATATCACCTCAAAATTATAGCAGTGTACTAGAATGATGCTACTTATTGACATCATCTGGTTGTAGTAGCGCCTGCGGATAATTGTGTCTTTGATGTGACTAGTGTCTACAGTTGTTTCTGAACAAACATAAGCATGAGTCGACTAAGATGGGCAGGACATGTAGAGAGAATGGGAGAAGAACTGTGTAAAGAGAGAGTTTGAAGGATCGGGAGAAGGATGGAGAACGAGAGCGAACGATAGAAAGGAATGGAGACGACTGATGGAGAGAGCAGTGCAGGATCAGTGAGAGAAAATAACAACGATCAGAAATCGAGCATCGGAATCGAGGCCAGTTTCACCCCTGACAAAGAGGGAGATAAGTTCAAATTCATATTTGTGGAGGGCATCAATGTGGATTTTTTGGGGGGAAGAGTGCGAATCGAGGTTTTTGAAGAGCCTGACGATGAAGTTATTTGGGTGTTTTGGCGAGCTTCAAGAGGGGGAGTGCAAATCGAGGTGTTGGAGAGCATCAACCCACCAAATATCCACCATGTTCCGACGCCAATGTTTTGGGTTTGGCTTTGTTGACTGGGCTTGAACAAATTCGTGACCTTAGGCAACACGGGATGCCTTTTATGTTCAACGCATGTGTCCATGGTTGATGATTCTGAGTGTACGTATACGGTTACACTTCTGTTTATTTGGTATACAGAATTATGTGTTCGTACTTCTAGTTATTGTGATAGAAGCCTAATGCGATTGAGTTTAGACTAAGATAAATGGGGGCATGCCATCCTCGCGTGCTAGGGGTTGCTGCTTCTGATTACGTCAGTGCCAGCCAGCAGTACCCCCTGGCTGATCGCTTTGCGAAACTCTGAATTTAAGCTCAGCCTATGAAATCGCTCACTAGATCAGTGGTTGTCGGCAGGTCAGGTGGTCATAATAAAACTAATTTCAACCAACGGTGGCTCCTGTTACATGCAATGTTTAGGAAGTAGAAGCAATTATTCGAATACACAATAGAGAATGTCTGCAAGCATACCGATCTCGATTCCCTTCCCTATCCCTAACGCGCTGTGCGTACTACGTCGTCGCTTGTTGTGTTTATGCGATCGATTAAAGGGATTCTTTGAGAATTTAAATCTCTTTGTAATGTACGCAATTATTAGGTAATCCTGTTAATATGATTATTTCATGTAATTATATGCCTTTATTTCATTAGAATTGTGTTTTAATGACCCTGACAATATATCGAAAAAATAACTCTGCGTACGCAGAATTTCTACTTTGGGCCCACCTTCACAATCCGTATAAGGCATGCTCATGAATATTCGGGAACGTCTGTTAGACTTCGATTAGCTACGCCGAGTTAATAGATGCAAGAAATACGTCATCAACATGTGTGTTTATGGATTAGCCACTAGCCACCGCCATGCGAATGAGTGGTGACCGATAAAATTATCAAAATGAAACGTGGACCAGCTGCTGTTTATGTCACAGATTCAGTAAAGTAAAGAAGGAAGATATATGGAATAAACGGAGAATGAACACAGCAACAGTTCATGACAGACGGATTGATTTAAAAGATAAAACACCACCTCTCCATGCACGAAGCCGCCGATGGCGACGCCGATGTCATACTGAATGATTGGCAATGTTTTTTTTAATTATAAAAACTATGGTACTATCATGTTCCTTTTTCACTAGGTACATCTGGCCATACATTTTGAAGTGAAGTTTTAATGAAACGTTTAGATAACAGAAACTTACTGAAGCCGATAAAAAACCATTTAATTTGCACCATAAATCCAGCTGCTATTTCCATAACTTAAGCAGTATAAATACATTATACATCAGTGATGTAATTTACGGTATTAAAATAGGATAGGTGGTTATGTACTTTCCTATCTACGTAAGGTTTATTTTATTTTTATTAGTTTTTAAAATGTATATATATAAAGAGCATAACATTATTGTCGACAAAATATAAAAAATCTATTGCATCAGTGTAAAAACTTATTTTATTTGCCACGGGAGTGCAATAATTATTTGTTCTGTCCATCATTTAGAGTAAAAGATAGTGAATTTGTTTCTGTCGAACTCCCGTTTCGACAAATAAAATGGCCATTGTATGATAGAAATAAAGTTATAAAATTACAAAACTTTAAAAGCAACACATATTCTAAAATACTGTTTTCAGTCATCATTGGTGTATTTAGCTCAAGAAGATCCCCAAGACCTTTTGAATGTTGTGGAACATTTATATTTTATGAATTTTCAAAATTATTGTAAAAGCAACTTTGTTGACACCTTTTTATACACTACTCCCAGTATAATTCACTTAACACAAACTTGTTTCTAATTTTTTTGAAGAATATGCTGTAGAACACAATCCAAACGTATATGATGAGCATAGGAAAGCATACATTTTATTATGTACTCCTACTTTTCAATATAATGACGGGATGATGTGCATTTGGATGCACAAATCGATCGATTGCACAAATCCATTTGAAACGTAGTGATGTACATATTCCCAGCAGAAGCCACACGGAATTAATGTGGCAGAACAAAGTCAGACATCTTCTTCACTACTGTGTCAGTTAACATATTGTCCTATTAATATCACTGCAAAGCTATCAGATGCACACATCCATTTGAAACTCGCAGTGAGGTACAACTTCCCAGAACAGAATGGGGTAGAACAAAGTCAGACATCATCTTATGTCAGGTGACCCATTGTCCAATTAATGGCAGTGTTAAGTAGAGCTCTTCAATTTTCTCTTTCCATCAGCTCAGCTATTTCCAATGTTCCTGCAAATAAACAAAGTTGAATTTATTAAATTGAGCCTAAATATGAGTTAACTACCTCAATACTGTGCAGATTAATTCAGTTTATATATTGGATTATGGGACTTATCACCAAGTGTACAGCTGGCTAACTGGAAAAGAGATACAAGAGAACCTTGTTATGTTGATTCAGTCAGACTAAAATCCCAATCCATTACTTTGGCCAACTTTTAATTTGCTTCTACATAATTACCTGTATGCATTGGTCATATACAGTGCACTCCAGATAACTTGAACTCACATAAGTGAATTTTTGCTAAGTTAAATCAATCGTTTCCTCGGTCCAAGGCAAAGGTCCCAATAAGGGGACCTTCTGATAACTTTCTAGTTATCAGAAATTCCACTTATCAGTATTGTCATAGGTCCCTGGAAGTTCGACCTTATCCAGAGTGCACTGTATATTTTGTTTTCTTGCCCAAATAATTAATGTTGTATATAATTATACATATGGGCCATTCTCGTGAAAAGTGCACAATAGCAGTAAAGTAACATGTCAAAAATAAATGTACAATTTGTTTTTAGCGAGTACTATTATTAACAAATGTGCTAATCACATGAAGCAGAGCAACTTCATCTGATGTATTATTAGATTTTTAATAATATATTCATGGATAAAAACTTATGTATACTAGAGTGCAAATCTGCTGTGTCTAAAATTCGTGCATCGCAAAATTCCGTGGCAACATGGTATTGTGTACTACAAACCTAAAATGTTTACATTAAATGATGACATGCCAGCCAGGTTTCCTGGCAATCGTAGCTGTAGCATTAAAAACAGTCTGTGAACGTACGAATCTCATATTTTTATGTTTCGGTTCAAATAAGTGGGGAAACGGGGACTTTTCAAAAACGGCTGACTGGAATTTAGAAAGGCAAGACCCGTAGACACACGTACCCAAATCACAGATTTAGATTTTAGGCAAACAAATTACATCCACGACCAGGTTAATCATCTTGCTATGGTTGCATATACTGATATTTTAGCGTGCATTTTCGTTCACTGCATGTCAAATATTGGACAATGCAGTTTTATTAACTAGAAAGACGAGACCTTTGCCTAAGGCTATGTTAGTTATTGTAGTTGAGGCTCGGCAGACTCAGTGACAGTCCCAACGGCAGCTGACACCGACTGCAGCCGTCCGCGTTAGCGGACGTTATAATTCTATTTAATCGAAACGTAACTCGGCTGACGGCATTGGGAAGCAGGGTAACTAAACAGTGCATGTTCCTACACTTATAAAAATAGCTGTCAATATGCATATGTCTACAAATTGCTTATTTACAATGCCATTGCTTGAATCAACTCACCTCGGAAACTAACATGTCAACTATGTGTGTGACGTCAACGGTCTTCGTGTGGTTCACTGCGCGTGCATGAATATTCATTATACGCGGGCTGCAGAATTAATCGTCCACGTGGCAGCAAGCTCAAAACGATTCGCGTAAACACAACTGTTTATCGGTTTTTGCGCAGATAACACCCAAATTATGCATAAACATGCAAGATATAAGTAGCAGAGAAAGTACTTATGGGAAATTAATACGTTTTCATACGGTACACCTCGAATGCATATTAGCTTACAAAGAATCCCTTCAAGTGTCGATCGGGTAGGTAAATACGTAACCGGCAGTGCTGATCGGTAAGCGCAATCCCTATCCATTTTACGTTCAAATTATGGATGAATCAAAGTAAACAATGTGACAGCATTGTATATACAACTGTTTTTTTTACTGATTAGCCGCTTCGTTTTAATTGCTGCTGTCTTTAAGGCATCAGAAAAAGTATTTCATAAGACCTGTCTCAGCATATAATACATAACGGTGGGGGCACAAATCGTGCGAGCAATCGTTTTTGTTGTTTTTACAGACAACTGATCAAATTCTTCAGTAAGATATCTATATGCTAAATCTCTTATATATATTCCGTTAAATATGTGCAAATAAACTGTTAGAAAAGTTGTATTGGATGAAGAACTTACGAATTTAAACAGGCAAATCCAAATCTCGTAAAAGGCGCCTGCGTTAAAAACTGTGCATCCTATATTCGCTGTGATGTGCTTAATTCCAAAATGATTTAGATGCATTTTGCCTGGTCTGTCCATTTGAGCTTGTGATTAGGACCACATATCCAACTGAAAAGGGCATAAATGTACAATACGTTGACACGTGAAACGCCGTGACGCAGACACTCCTGACGGTTACGCAACTCCAACAATCGACACCGATTGTGCAGCGCGTTAGGGATAGAGAAGGGAATCGAGAAATACGTAGTTTCATCTGGCGTCGGACATCGAATTTTATTCTTCTAGCCGACATTGTTAATTATACTGGTATCGTCATATTAATGTTTAAAAAAATCGTCTGAGGGAGGGGGTGGGGGGCTGAGGCAAGATTGAAGTAATTTCGTCTGATATTGGACACTGATATCGGACATCGACGTTCTGAGATGATCCCTAAGTGAATCAAATTGTAGACGCATCACGCGCACCGTGTACCTCCTATTAGATGTATTACAATAAATATGCCCACTCAAATCAGGCTACCTGCGCTATTGGGCCACATAATAAACAGCCGAAATTGACAGGGAGTTAACTTGTAGTAGGTCTACTAGGAGGTACACGGTGCGCGCGGTACGTCTACAATTCGATTCATTTATGGATCATCTCAGAACCCTTTAGGTATCATCTCAGAAAGTCGATGTCCGATATCAGACGAAATTATTTTCATCTTGCCTCAACCCCCCCTCCACTCCCTTCCTCAGACGAATTTTTTTAAACATTAATATGACGATACCAGTATAATTAATAGTGTCGATTAGAAGAATAAAAATCTATGTCCGATGCCAGATGAAACTGCCCCAGACACCCCTCCCCCAAACGAAAATAATTTCGCTTGATATCGGACATCGACGTTCTGAGATGATCCCTTAGCAAAAATTAAACTACAGTCTAGGAACAACGATCTGCTAACTCGTTTGTGCATTTTTGTATGTAGGTTTGGTATAATAATTAGAGACAATACTATTTTAGTTTACGATTTAGATATTTTATTATAAACTAAAGACACTAAATTTTAGTAGTGTATAACTGATTATAGTTATTTTTATATTATTTTTTATTTATGTAAGGCATAATTAACATGATATGTTCACCTATGAAAATATATCATGCCATTAATGCATAAATATTCATGAAATGTGCATTTCAAAGCCCACGGTTAATGATCAACTGAAAGATGCCATCAACATCCCTGTTTTTATGTGCGGAGGTAGATAAATTATCGTTTATATTTTCGATCAAGGATATTCAGATGAAACCATTCAAGAATGAAATGGGGAATGGTAGAAGAGGTAAACACATCATGCTATGAAGTGGTTCGTTTTTGGTCTCCGGTTTTGGTGCGAGAACTTAGATTACTTTCTGTAAAATGATTGCCCGTAAGCCCACATTTATCAAAGTCTAAACTCACTCGCATTAGGCTTCAGTAGTACCTTGGTCGATCTGGATAAGCCGCCGTGGTGGTTTGGGGCGGGCATAGATAAGAATGGAATACGACACTAGTCGTCTGCTGCTGCCGGAATACGGTAGCGATGTAACCAGACACCGCGTAGCTAGCCGACACGAGAAGAGGGCAGCCGAAGTCAACATACGCATAGATAAGAAAGGACTGTGAAACAACATGTATATGACATTGTGGAGAGTGAGAATCATGGTAAGTAGGTCATAAATTAATAATATTAGTATTAGTAAAAATAGGTATATAATCGTTGAACACTTACGTGCATTCTGAGACACAGGTGTCGCAGTCACTGGTCACACTGGCATCATCATCATCATCATCAGCGTCATACCTAAAAAGTAAATATAGACAAATGTTACACATAACTAATGAAGTGAGTATAAATAAGCGTAAGGAAGGCTAATTAAATGGAAAGAAGAAGAGGTAACGACGTATCAGAAATAGGGGTTAGATACACACGTCACAGTTAGTTTACGTGAAGAACACCTAAGAACACTGTGTAATTATACATATGAAGTAAGTACCTAGTCGTATAAAGCGAATGAATCAAAGCAAACAGAGAAAGATATATCTATATACTGTAATGAAAGTACTTACATTTGCGCACCGCAAACATCACGAAGGCGCCATTGCGCACGAAGTTCGTCCCAAGGTATTGCCAACATAGTTGTAGATGTGAATGGAATTATTTGAATGTAACAAACGAGATATATATATATATATATAGGATAAATGATATGCAGACACACTGTATGGAAAGTTGTAAAGTACAAACCCATATCAGTCATATGACATAGGAACCAGCTGGCAATGAGGAAAGTTTTATGATATGCGGACACACTGTATGGAAAGTTTTGCTGTATGGAAAGTTTTAAAGTACAAACCCACATCAGTCATATGACATAGGAACCAGCTGGCAATGAGGAAAGTTTTATGATATGCGGACACACTGTAATGAAAGTTTTGCTGCATGGACAGTTTTAAAATACAAACCCACATCAGTAATATGACATAGGAACCAGCTGGCAATCAAGACAACAATGCATGCGGAATTCGCCTTATCGGAACACAGACTATACAGGCGAGGACGGGTCCACGATATGAACTCTGTGTGTGAGCTCACACAGAGTTATTATCGTGGATCCGTCCTCGCCTGTATAGTCTGTGAGTGAGCTCACACACAGAGTTCTTATCGTGGACCCGTCCATATAAAAATAACTATAATCAGTTATACACTACTAACATTTAGTGTCTTTAGTTTATAATAAAATATCTAAATCGTAAACTAAAATAGTATTGTCTCTAATTATTATACCAAACCTACATACAAAAATGCACAAACGAGTTAGCGGATCGTTGTTCCTAGAGTGTAGATTCATTTTTGCTAAGGGATCATCTCAGAACGTCGATGTCCGATATCAAGCGAAATTATTTTCGTTTGGGGGAGGGGGGTCTGGGGCAGTTTCATCTGGCATCGGACATAGATTTTTATTCTTCTAATCGACACTATTAATTATATTGGTATCGTCATATTAATGTTTAAAAAAATTCGTCTGAGGAAGGGAGTGGAGGGGGGGGGGGGGGTTGAGGCAAGATGAAAATAATTTCGTCTGATATCGGACATCGACTTTCTGAGATGATACCTAAAGGGTTCTGAGATGATCCATAAGTGAATCGAATTGTAGACGTACCGCGCGCACCGTGTACCTCCTAGTAGACCTACTACAAGTTAACTGCCTGTCAATTTCGGCTGTTTATTATGTGGCCTAGTAGCGCAGGTAGCCTGATTTGAGTGGGCCTATTTATTGTAATACATCTAATAGGAGGTACACAGTGCGCGTGATGCGTCTACGATTTGATTCACTTAGGGATCATCTCAGAACGTCGATGTCCGATATCAGTGTCCAATATCAGACGAAATTACTTCAATCTTGCCTCAGCCCCCCACCCCCTCCCTCAGACGATTTTTTTAAACATTAATATGACGATACCAGTATAATTAACAATGTCGGCTAGAAGAGTAAAATTCGATGTCCGACGCCAGATGAAACTACGTATTTCTCGATTCCCTTCCCTATCCCTAACGCGCTGCACAATCGGTGTCGATTGTTGGAGTTGCGCAACCGTCAGGAGTGTCTGCGTCACGGCGTTTCACGTGTCAACGTATTGTACATTTATGCCCTTTTCAGCTGGATATGTGGTCCTAATCACAAGCTCAAATGGACAGACCAGGCAAAATGCATCTAAATCATTTTGGAATTAAGCACATCACAGCGAATATAGGATGCACAGTTTTTAACGCAGGCGCCTTTTACGAGATTTGGATTTGCCTGTTTATATTCGTAAGTTCTTCATCCAATACAACTTTTCTAACAGTTTATTTGCACATATTTAACGGAATATATATAAGAGATTTAGCATATAGATATCTTACGGAAGAATTTGATCAGTTGTCTGTAAAAACAACAAAAACGATTGCTCGCACGATTGGTAACCCCACCGTTATGTATTATATGCTGAGACAGATCTTAAGAAATACTTTTTCTGATGCCTTAAAGACAGCAGCAATTAAAACGAGGCGGCTAATCAGTAAAAAACAGTTGTATATACATTGCTGTCACATTGTTTACTTTGATTCATCCATAATTTGAACGTAAAATGGATAGGGATTGCGCTTACCAATCAGCACTGCCGGTTACGTATTTACCTACCCGATCGACACTTAAAGGGATTCTTTGTAAGCTAATATGCATTCGAGGTGTACCGTATGAAAACGTATTAATTTCCCATAAGTACTTTCTCTGCTACTTATATTTTGCATGTTTATGCATAATTTGGGTGTTATCTGCGCAAAAACCGATAAACAGTTGTGTTTACGCGAATCGTTTTGAGCTTGCTGCCACGTGGACGATTAATTCTGCAGCCCGCGTATGATGAATATTCATGCACGCGCAGTGAACCACACGAAGACCGTTGACGTCACACACATAGTTGACATGTTAGTTTCCGAGGTGAGTTGATTCAAGCAATGGCATTGTAAATAAGCAATTTGTAGATATGCATATTGACAGCTATTTTTATATGTGTAAGAAGCGTATGCACTGTTTAGTTACCCTGCTTCCCAATGCCGTCAGCCGAGTAACGTTTCGATTAAATAGAATTATAACGTCCGCTAACGCGGACGGCTGCAGTCGGTTTCGGCTGCCGCTGGGACTGTCACTGAGTCTGCCGAGCCTCAACTACAATAACTAACATAGCCTTAGGCAAAGGTCTCGTCTTTCTAGTTAATAAAACTGCATTGTCCAATATTTGACATGCAGTGAACGAAAATGCACGCTAAAATATCAGTATATGCAACCATAGCAAGATGATTAACCTGGTCGTGGATGTAATTTGTTTGCCTAAAATCTAAATCTGGGATTTGGGTATGTGTGTGTCTATGGGTCTTGCCTTTCTAAATTCCAGTCAGCCGTTTTTGAAAAGTCCCCGTTTCCCCACTTATTTGAACCGAAACATAAAAATATGAGATTCGTACGTTCACAGACTGTTTTTAATGCTACAGCTACGATTGCCAGTAAACCTGGCTGGCATGTCATCATTCAATGTAAACATTTTAGGTTTGTAGTACACCATACCATGTTGCCACGGAATTTTGCGATGCACGAATTTTAGACACAGCAGATCTGCACTCTAGTATACATAAGTTTTTATCCATGAATATATTATTAAAAATCTAATAATACATCAGATGAAGTTGCTCTGCTTCATGTGATTAGCACATTTGATAATAATAGTACTCGCTAAAAACAAATTATACATTTATTTTTGACATGTTACTTTACTGCTATTGTGCACTTTTCACGAGAATGGCCCATATGTATAATTATATACAACATTAATTATTTGGGCAAGAAAGGAAAATATACAGTGCATTCTGGATAAGGTCGAACTTCCAGGGACCCATGACAATACTGATAAGTGGAATTTCTGATAACTAGAAAGTTATCAGAAGGTCCCCTTATTGGGACCTTTGCCCTGGACCGAGGAAAAGATTGATTTAACTTAGCAAAAATTCACTTATGTGAGTTCAAGCTATTTGGAGTGCACTGTATATGACCAATGCATACAGGTAATTATGTAGAAGCAAATTAAAAGTTGGCCAAAGTAATGGATTGGGATTTTAGTTTGACTGAATCAACATAACAAGGTTCTCTTGTATCTCTTTTCCAGTTAGCCAGCTGTGCACTTGGTGATAAGTCCCATAATCCAATATATAAACTGAATTAATCTGCACAGTGTTGAAGTAGTTAACTCATATTTAGGTTCAGTTTAATAAATTCAACTTTGTTTATTTGCAGGAACATTGGAAATAGCTGAGCTGATGGAAAGAGAAAATTGAAGAGCTCTACTTAACACTGCCATTAATTGGACAATGGGTCACCTGACATAAGATGATGTCTGACTTTGTTCTACCCCATTCTGTTCTAGGAAGTTGTACCTCACTGCGAGTTTCAAATGGATGTGTGCATCTGATAGCTTTGTGTATCAAAATGCATCGCAGTGATATTAATAGGACAATATGTTAACTGACACAGTAGTGAAGAAGATGTCTGACTTTGTTCTGCCACATTAATTCCGTGTGGCTTCTGCTGGGAATATGTACATCACTACGTTTCAAATGGATTTGTGCAATCGATCGATTTGTGCATCCAAATGCACACCATCCCGTCATTATATTAAAAAGTAGGAGTACATAATAAAATGTATGCTTTCCTATGCTCATCATATGCGTTTGGATTGTGTTCTACAGCATATTCTTCAAAAAAAATTGAAACAAGTTTGTGTTAAGTGAATTATACTGGGAGTAGTGTATAAAAAGGTGTCAACAAAGTTGCTTTTACAATAAATTTGTAAATTCATAAAATATAAATGTTTTAAAGTTTTGTAATTTTATAACTTTATTTCTATCATACAATGGCCATTTTATTTGTCGAAACGGGAGTTCGACAAAAACAAATTCACTATCTTTTACTCTAAATGATGGACAGAACAAATAATTATTGCACTCCCAATACAAAATAAAATAAGTTTTTACACTGATGCAATAGATTTTTTTTATTTTGTCGACAATAATGTTATGCTCTTTATAGATCTACATTTTTTAAACTAAAACTAATAAAAATAAACCTTACGTAGATAGGAAAATACATAACCACCTATTTTAATACCGTAAATTACATCACTGATGTATAATGTATTTATACTGCTTATGGAAATAGCAGCTGGGTTTATGGTGCAAATTAAATGGTTTTTTATCGGCTTCAGTAAGTTTCTGTTATCTAAACGTTTCGTTAAAACTTCACTTCAAAATGTATGGCCAGATGTACCTAGTGAAAAAGGAACATGATAGTACCTTAGTTTTTATAATTAAAAAAAAACATTGCCAATCATTCAGTATGACATCGGCGTCGCCATCGGCGGCTTCGTGCATGGAGAGGTGGTGTTTTATCTTTTAAATCAATCCGTCTGTCATGAACTGTTGCTATGTTCATTCTCCGTTTATTCCATATATCTTCCTTCTTTACGTTACTGAATTTGTGACATAAACAGCAGCTGGTCCACGTTTCATTTTGATAATTTTATGGGTCACCACTCATTCGCATGGCGGTGGCTAATCCATAAACACACATGTTGATGACGTATTTCTTGCATCTATTAACTCGGCGTAGCTAATCGAAGTCTAACGGACGTTCCCGAATATTCATGAGCATGCCTTATACGGATTGTTAAGGTGGGCCCAAATTAGAAATTCTGCGTACGCAGAGTTATTTTTTCGATATATTGTCAGGGTCATTAAAACACAATTCTAATGAAATAAAGGCATATAATTACATGAAATAATCATATTAACAGGATTACCTAATAATTGCGTACATTACAAAGAGATTAAAATTCTCAAAGAATCCCTTTAATCGATCGCATAAACACAACAAGCGACGACGTAGTACGCACAGCGCGTTAGGGATAGGGAAGGGAATCGAGTTCGGTATGCTTGTAGACATTCTCTATTGTGTATTCGAATAATTGCTTCTACTTCCTAAACATTGCATGTAACACGAGCCACGGTTGGTTTAAATTAGTTTTATTATGACCACCTGACCTGCCGACAACCACTGATCTAGTGACCGATTTCATAGGCTTAGCTTAAATTCAGAGTTTCGCAAAGCGATCAGCCAGGGGGTACTGCTGGCTGGCACTGACGTAATCAGCAGCAGCAACCCATAGCGCGCGAGGATGGCATGCCCCCATTTATCTTAGTCTAAACTCAATCGCATTAGGCTTCTATCACAATAACTAGAAGTACGAACACATAATTCTGTATACCAAATAAACAGAAGTGTAACCGTATACGTACACTCAGAGTCATCAACCATGGACACATGCGTTGAACATAAAAGGCATCCCGTGTTGCCTAAGGTCACGCATTTGTTCAAGCCCAGTCAACAAAGCCAAACCCAAAACACTGGCGTCGGAACATGGTGGATATTTGGTGGGTTGATGCTCTCCAACACCTCGATTTGCACTCCCCCTCTTGAGGCTCGCCAAAACACCCACACGGAGGCTGCATCCCCGTCGAGGCTCGCCAAAATAACTTCATCGTCAGGCTGTTCAAAAACCTCGATTTGCACCCTTCCCCAAAAAAAATCCACATTGATGCCCTCCACAAATATGAATTTGAACTTATCTCCTTGTCTGTCAGGGGCGAAACTGGCCTCGATTCCGATGCTCGATTTCTGATCGTTGTTATTTTCTCTCACTGATCCTGCACTGCTCTCTCCATCAGTCGTCTCCATTCCTTTCTATCGTTCGCTCTCGTTCTCCATCCTTCTCCCGATCCTTCAAACTCTCTCTTTACACAGTTCTTCTCCCATTCTCTCTACATGTCCTGCCCATCTTAGTCGACTCATGCTTATGTTTGTTCAGAAACAACTGTAGACACTAGTCACATCAAAGACACAATTATCCGCAGGCGCTACTACAACCAGATGATGTCAATAAGTAGCATCATTCTAGTACACTGCTATAATTTTGAGGTGATATTGTCTCCATAGACTCACCGACTTTGACACATCATGTAATCCACTTGCCAGACAAGAGATACAATTAACCGCAAGTGATAATTAATTACTTTAGTCCATCGGCACTTCCAGATGTAATAGAATTTTTTTATATACACGTTTGTGCTGAATCATATAGAAAACGATATTGCTCTTAAGTCTCATTAAATTTAGCTGTGTTACAGCCGTACTACGGTGTATCAGAATGGGACGAGGGAAGGCGAATGTGTTTTTGGAGGACGATCGTTCAGATGGGACCTCCTTGATGATATCTTGCTAGACAACAGTGTGATTTATGGTTCCCACTTGCCATTGCCTTGAGTGTTCACCAAGGTTCGCACGTCGTCAGTGAATTCGTGTTAGAACAAATCCACTGCAGAACTCACCTCGATGAGCTTTACGTTCTTGGTGTGTTTTTCCTGCTATTGCACGTCAGATCTCATCGTTGGTAAAAATATACGTTATTACCAATACAAAGCAGGAATACGTTGTTTGTGAAATAGTTGATACCCCGCGAAACGCATAGATAGTGCATGGAAGAGAATGCACAGAGAACACGTGCTGTTATAAATCTAAAATTTATGGTGACATGCATTAATGAGAAAGTCAGTACGTTATGTTTTGTGAAAAACACATCTTACTATTTACTATATGCTCGACAACAAAATCATAATAATTAAAGGCATTATTGCGATAAATGTCAAGACACAATGAAATAACAACTTGAAATGTTGTTTTAGTCAAAAGTACGTTTCCAAAGCATAGTATTGTGTTATCAGTATTATACTATTACACTTTAGTGCTTAAACTATGTTAACAAATACCTACAGGAGGAATATTATGAGAGACCGGTGATACTACGCAAAACACAAATCCAACGTTACCACGCGAAACGCATAGTTAAGATTGGCATATTCTGCGCAACACAGCATGGACATGCGTTAAGTTATGCACCAATAAAGCGTACTCATTTAACATCAATTTCCACAATACGTTATTCGCAACATTGTCAAATTCGTTATCATGCGATATCTACGGCACACAATGATAATAATTTCTCAAAATTGTTTCACGAATAATGTATCTAGAAATATTAAACTTTATTTAAATCATAGTGATGTAAAGTATAAGTAAAGGTAAGTTATTATATAGCGCAGTATCCAGTCCTCAGGACTGCTCAATGCGCTTTACACTTTACTCTCTGGCAGACCTGATTCGAACACCATCTCAACTTCTCTGGGAACCATTCAGCAACGCTGCAATTAATGCATTATTCGTACACACATATCCACCACTGTCTGTAGCCAAGTACTCATTCATACAGCTGAGTGAACTGAAGCAATGTAGAGTAAACGAACTTGCCCAAGGTTCGACACGGTCGCGCAAGATTCGAACCCATGTTCTCTCAGTCGAAAGTGCGAAGCTCTTACCGGTATCGTATTCGCGAGTATCGATTAACAAGTTAAGTCGGTGTATCTCATCCAGGTTTATAGTGGGATCATTTCTTTTCGACCCCGTGTAAACTAACCTAAAGGCAATATGTATGTCAAATATATATTGCTAACGTATATGTGTTACTGAGTTATTTGCCATTAAATGGCTTTCGCGTGACATCGCATTTTCTGACCATTTTCATGGTTTTTTCGGAGAAAGATGATCTCGGCATAACGTGACCGGGGTTACACATATGTAATCCATTTTAAGGCTTGCATATAATATTTAATATTGAAATACAGCATGTTTCTTTTTCAGTTTAATGCACACGGGAAATTAGATTTTGCGTGGGATCTGTGAAATGGTATTTAGACTCAAAAATTAGTCATTCACGCTACCGTAACCATTTTTTACATATTGTTTGCCCACGTTTAGTATACACCGTATAGCGTATTAGTTGTGCCTATCCTTCGAATTATGTTTGAATGGCGGAAAATTTAATTAAATAAGACAAAAACACAAATGTGTCCAGGTTTCGTGAGAATCGACCATATATATATATATATACCACAAGGTGTGAATTCACTCACCACGAAAGAACCGGTACATGTCAATAAACAGTAACTTCGTCTTCTTGCGCAGTGAGCGGTGAAGAACAATATAGAGGAAACTATTCATAAAAGTGTTACAACTGAACAGCCAGATGGAGGCAAACCTGAACTCCTTTGTTATTAGCGATCTGTATCCGACTTGGCGCAGCAAAAAAAACACAATGATAGGAATAGTGAGTACCATTGACATGAAACAGATAACAAGTATGTTCCTGGCAGAGCGAATCGCCTGTAGCGTCACCAGTCCAGCACTTCCGATTCCGCCGTCGATGGCGTGCACTTGCGCAAAGATTCCCGCGTGTGTGCGCACGACGACAATGAATATTCTCGTCGTGGCGTAAAGAAGAACGACAATCGGTATCACGCCAGTGACGGCGTATGCGAAGAGGGTCATCGTCGAGTCACTGTGACCTGGTGGAAACCTGTATACGCACAAAACCTGAGTAAACTGGACAGGTGCTGTGAACTTGGTCGCTGCTAGCGCGGCGCCGACGAGTCAGTTGAAGACGATGATGCCGTAGCAGCGGTTGCGAGTGAACAGCTGCTCGTAGCGGAATGGCTTATGTACAGCGACCATCTTGCACACGGTCAACCAACAGAGACTGTGAAGCGAGTTGCAGCTGAACCACCACAGGAAGAACATGTGAAGGTCTGGCAGGATGGTCATATACTGCACGTTCGGGGTGACACGTGAACACACCGCGGCGCTGATGGGCATCACCGTGCAGCCGGCCGCCAGGTCGGACGTGGAGAGCGAGACCATGAACAGCGTCGTGCGATCTTCACGAAGTTCCGGGTATCGTTCGATCACTGCGATCACGAGACAGTTCGTGATCATAGTCAGTATGATCACTGTACTGATTATCTCCGTTTTGATGTTGAAGCTTTCAGACGACTCCATGACGAAAAAATATTTTAATGAACACTGGCGTTACAAGCAGGTGAGTTAATGACTACCTCTTTTCAGTTTGGTTGAACGAATAGCTACTTCGAAATAAACGAGCAGATCTACTTTTGTAGCACGCTGACGCTAAGCCGGTGTGTTCACAACGTTACAGAATTACCGTTGTTGTGTTGTCCAGTCACACTC
Organism: Paraescarpia echinospica; assembly: GCA_020002185.1. Taxonomy (NCBI): domain Eukaryota; kingdom Metazoa; phylum Annelida; class Polychaeta; order Sabellida; family Siboglinidae; genus Paraescarpia; species Paraescarpia echinospica. The sequence continues at coordinate 72,708,775 of CM034532.1, forward strand.
GACGACTGACAGTTAGGCAATAAAATATGCAACGACACTGGGAAATAAGTGCTCATCGACTACTGATTGTGTTTACTGATCGGTGTCACGTCTAACCGACCAATTGCCACTCTATCGATTACAAAGGTGAACCAATTACAAAGCTGACAACGCCTCCTCGTAAAACTGAGCGCAGCTGCTATGCAACTGAACATAACGTTGCCATCAGAACGTAGTGCTTGGAGTCGTGTCCGGCATCTCTCATTAGGCAGTATGTATAACCACTGGGATTGTTCATGTCCATCAGTTACACTCCAGACTACAATGCGTCTGTGTCGTGACATTTTAAACAATTTTATACAATAGAACCTCGATCGTTAATCCGGTAAAATGGAAACATCGGTATCTGGACCAGCCGGCGGAATAGAAAGGTCCAAAAGCAAATGTACCCCGTTTTGTGCAGGAATCGTTTACACAGAATACTCGTTAATTCAGACGGAGTAAGTAAATGTTCCATATATTTACATTACTTGTAGAATGTGGGTGTATTGCGTAAGGGGCCATCCAGAAAGTACGTCATGCTTAGGGGCGTGGATGTCTTCGGGCAAGTGTTACGAAGCTCTATAATGTGGTGGTCTTTGGGCAAGCGTTACATAACAAATGGTGACACAAACGTGTTACCAGCGGTATCGCCTAAACAATGCGATCATGGAGATTACTTCACTATCAGAGCCCCTCAAATGATAGCTACATGACTTGTTTGTAGAAAATCGAATCGACCCAATAATAGTCATTACAACATGCCAGCTCATTTGCATATATCTGTTCTTTAGTTTTTGTGATATCATCGGACTAAGTATTACATTGTTTTTAACCGGGTGTGGTCAAAATTGGCCAGCAAGGTATGCAATAATTTATTAAACCAATTACATATATTATTTTAACGCACACAAGAACTGAACATCAACGGACCTTATTCCAGATGAGCTCAAACACTGACGAGGAGCGAGTTACGACAGAGGTTTTTCTGGATATAAATGTATTATGTTGATTATACTATATTAATACTGACATCATTAATACAGCTTCGTTCCAGCAAGACTCATGCTATCAACATCCAACAGCAAGTATCTAGGCAACACAGCAGGCAAGCCCAACATTTCTACCAAAGAGACCATTGCTCTGCCTTGTGCCTGCTCTGAGAGTGCCGTCCTGATATCGAGACGCGAAAGTTCTTTCAACGACAGAAAGAACGACTGCAAACAGAGACGGACGGCGTCGACTGCGTTCTGCCTTAAACTGAAATGCTGAGCCCGACTGGCCTTCTGCACTCCAAATTACAATTTGGGAATCTTCGCCCCATTTGGGCCGAAAGTGCTTTGTGGGATACCAGATTTCCAAATCAACTTGGCGAAACCAAGTTTCAAAAAATATAATAAAACAAACAATAACAAAAACTAACACAAAATTGGTAAGTTCTATCTACTAGTGGCTTGTATATAGAAACACGAAAGCAAGTAATCAACCTTAATTTTTTCATTATAAAATGCAGTGGCATAACATAAAATACATAAAACATAAAGCTAAGAATTCCCAATTTGTTAAGGCTCAGGGAAAGTATACAGTCAGTAATGGTGGCCCGTTTGTGGGTGGCACAATGGTGATTTGAACTGTCGGATCTTTGGCAGTGATATAGCGTTTTGTATTTTTTCATTCTCTTCTATGCTTATGTTTGGACTTCGATAAACTAATCCAACTGTTAACGTTGAGTTTCCTGTAACTATGTTACACCAAACAGCTTCTTCGCAATCTGCTTCTCTGTCTAATTTTATTTCATAAGCCTGGATAGATTCTTTAATATATAAAATAACTCCACCTCCCTTTCTTCCTATTCTATCTTTCCTAAACAGTGCATATCCTGTCAGTCCCAATTCGGCATCTGATACATCGGTGGTTGCCCATGATTCGGTTATACCTATTATGTGAGGGTCAATATCTTCTACCATAATGTTTAGTTAAGAGAGACTTATTCCGGACCGCTCCAGAGTCTGCGTTCAGATATTATGTTTCGCAGTCATCGATAGTTTGACTGGGGGCCTCGGTGCGTTGTAACTGCTATGATGGTTTAGTAGACACGAACCCTCATGTGTAATATTTTGTTTCGCGACTGCGTATTGATGCGTTGGCGACATAAAATATTGATGTTATTATTTTTACTATAACACCGAGGAGTATTTAGTTTGAAGAGATTGTCATGTCGAGTAGGACCGATTGTGAGCTCCCAGTCGTACAACAACATTCCCATTCGTACAAGTGTCGCTTAAGGGGCACGTTGTCACAAAAGGTTTGGGGTTACATTGCTAACGTATATATCAGAACAATAGTTGCAATTTTTAAAAATCATTATGATCAATTCCCTAATTGGTGTATCTATCTTTAGTCACATGTTACGTTAGGCTGACATGGACCACGATTCCATCAAGTACTTTTCATGTAGCATATTATTTAAAACAAAACATTAATTATGTTTAACATGAAACGTAATATTGCATTTTTATTCACTTGAGACATGAAGTCGATGGGTCGTCTGGATTATTTTGGGATGTTAACTGTTGCTAAAATATTACTAGAGAGTCTACATTTTATATTCTGTAAAATATATTAACGCAGAAATGTTTATAATCACTGAACGTTTTCTTTTGAAGTAGTGCACCAACGGCTTTATACTAAGTAACGCGGTTGCAAGCAACCGGGCGATGTTGACGTGATTTAGACAGATCAAGGCCGAATGATGTTGCTTGCGACGTACGCAAAAGGGTCGCAAGTATATACGATGCAGCGTAGTTGCATGCAACACGAAAAGTTAATCAGTTTTATCCTAAACCTTATGACCTTTCAGTGATTTGAATTTTTGACGTCAATTTAATATAATGTAATCTCAAAAATTGTGCTCATTTAATATATGACAATTCATTGAATAAAAAACAAATATATTGGTGGGGGTTGAGGCAATTTTATGGCATCCTTATGGGCCAACAAAATGTTTTAAATTACAGATTAATACAAAAATGCACTTTTATTAAAGGGACACTGTATAGATTGCGCTGTTACACGGCATAAGTATTTTGTTGGCCGACGCTTGACGTCTGCGGCTATTTATAGAACAGTATGGTGCAGGCGATATGTTTGCGTCGTTAGTTCTCGGGAGCACAAGACAAGCGTGCGCTGCATCTAGTGATTGTGTTGTTGATAAGGATTTATTTATTTAGTGTTGTTAGTTTGCAACAGTATATGCCATACGCTCTTTTTGCTCAGAGGCTGGATTTGGGTTGACTTCTGGTAGGTGACGTCTGCTTAGAAAATGCACAAAAGCCAAGTGTGAGCACCTTCAAAACAAATGTGTTGGAGAATGGACGCCCCTCTTACCTCACTCCCTGTGATAGTTTCATGCAGCTGAAAGAGAAAGTGAACTCCGGCGAGGAGCTACGAGATGGTCTCTCCAACTCATTCGAAGCCAACCCAGAGAAAAACACAGTGGTCAACAGGACTAAGAATGGTAACAAACTCGGTCCATCCATTCAAGACACGGTCTTTCTAAAGACTATGGATAAGGAGGTCTATAGAGATTAAGCACACACATAATTATTTAATTAGTCTTAAACTGTTTATGAAAATACTACTACATATTACATTGTTATTATTGGATTGTTTTTCTGCAATCTAGCACTAGTGTTGTATGTATGTGAAAAGAAAAAAAATGTTCATTTTTAGGTCTACCAACCACGCCACTACTGTTATTTATTATTTATGGTAGTGTATTAACTGTCTGCTTATAAATTGCACGTTGTATCTACAACAATGCTACATTACTGTTATCAGTGGTTGGCAGCGAACAGTGATTCAAGTTATATTGTTTCCGGTTATAACATTGTATATCTACTGGTAACAGCCTTGGTTCTGCTGCCAACCAGGAATTGTAAAGTTTGTATACATTTTGTGCTTAATTTATTTTCTGTATTATACAATTCCGAAATAAACCTACCTACAGATCTCCTTTCCCATGCCCAGAAGACCACTCCCTAACAACCGTGAACAAGCACCCATTCGTCTCACCTCTCTGCATCGCATCCTAGACAGAAAACCAGAGATGAAAGAGCAATTCGTCGCCTTCATAGGAAAGATCTTCGAGAACGACCACGCAGAACCAGCTCCGTCGCTGAAAGAGAACGAGGAGTGCTGGTTCCTGCCAACCTTCGGGGTGTACCATCCACGAAAACCTGGTCAAATTAGTGTGGTATTTGATTCCAGTGCACAGCGGTGTGGTGTCTCTCCCAACAACGTGCTCCTCACAGGCCCATACCTCAATAACAGTCTCCTGTGAGTCCTGATTCGCTTCAGAAAAGAACTAGTGTCAATAACTGTGAACATTCAACAAATGTTTCACTGTTTCCTCGTCAGAGAAGACCACAGGAACTACCTCAGGTTCCTATGGTACAGAGACAAAATCTTGTCAAAGGACATCATCGAGTACCGAATGAAGGTTCATGTCTTCGGCAACAGTCCCTCGCTAGCCGTCGTCAACTACGGGCTCAGAAGAGCTGCCCAGGAAGGCGAGCGTGAGCACGGTACCGACACTTCTACATTGACGATGGGGTCATGTCTCTGCCTACCGGCACAGAGGCCATCGACATCTTGCAGAGGACTCAAGCATCACTCAAAGAGTAAAACCTGCCGCTACCTAAGATCACTTCAAACAACCCAATTGTAATTCTCCCTGAGGACTAAGCTAAGGGCATAAAGGACATTTTTGTGTGAACTAAATTTCCCCTAGCGGATAGGTCACCGACTACAAGTGGTGCCACCTGACGGACAAGTTGTGAAGTAAATGTTCGAGTACTGCAAATATTCGTGTCTCTTGCACGCTTGCGTGCAATGGAGCCCCCTGGCGGATATATCACGAACTACAAACATCATCCCCTAGTGGACAAGTAAGCGAACCACATATGAGTACTGCAAATATTCGTGTCTCTTGTTTTTGTCGAGTGCTTACTCCTGGTGGATATATCATCATCAACTGAAAGCACCCCTGTTAGATAAGTTGTGAACTAAATAACTACTCTGCAGTCCGCGCTTGTGTACATTCTACTCAGCAGTCCGTGCTTTTGAATTTTCTACAATCCGTGATCTTTCGGCACGCCCACGTGACTTTTCGGCACATTATCTAACTATATAAGCGCGGTGTTTTGCCAATCGGACCGTCATTCGTATCACGACGACAGCACTCGAGCGGCAGACTCGAGCGACGAGGACGAGCCGACGAGCCGACCCATCATGCCGGTGATCAACCGTCCTTCCGTGCCGTCGGAACCAGACGTCGTGGACATCTCAGCTCTAGAAGCAACGGTAAGCGCCGACGCCGTTATCAAGATCAGAGGTCTCCTCATCGACAGAGTACGCCAGCACACTCCCTTCTACATCGGGTGCAGGTACTGCAAGAAACGTATGATTACCGACGATAGGGGACATTTGCAATGCGAACGACACGGTTACGTTGCCTCTGACATGCATTTCGTGGTGCGCATGTGCTTTGTCGAGACAGCGACGGGTCGATCTATATGGCTGACTTTATTCGACCAGTGTATGGCTCTACTCCTTGACGTGAATGCCGAGACGTTTGCTGTTATGGACGAAACGATGCAGACTTACAAACTGAACTCGTTGACGGGAACTCGTGTGTCTCTCACCATAAAGAAAACTCGACGAGATACTTACACAAACTTCAACGTCACTCACGTGGAGGTGATACACAAGGCTCCGTATCCTGTTTCAGCCTCTCTCTGCTGTCATCCCTGCCGATGTGACAACTTCCGCCGACACGACCGATGTGACAACTTCCGCCGACACGGTCGATATGACAACTTCCGCCGACACGACCGGTGTGACAACTTCCGCTCCTGACGATGTGACAATTTCTACTCACGCAACCATTGTGACAACTGCCGCTCCTGTCGCCACTGGTCCGAACTTTACGCTTGAGTTTCCGGCGATGGAAATGAAGAAAACCATTGCACGTCACATACCATGTGCCATCGTTGAACTCTCGAGACGACAGTGTCTCGCTTGCGAGATAGACGATCCTAGTCAATTTCATCACGATTGTATGTTACCTGATGACATTCTAATTTATATGCACTTTGACGAGGCTGTGGAGGCCGTTAATTCAACTGCAGTGATGAAAGACTGGTTGTGTGTTTTGTTAGACGCGGGTTTGAAGCTATCCGACCTGACGTCCGATCACTTGTGTACTATCGGGAGTTGGTTGCAAGAACCGTTTTCAGAGGAGTGGCGAAACAAATTAAAGCAAATTGTTCTGGCAGTAATGGAGGATGATCTGTAAATATGTCTTGTGGCTTTATGAGACCTTCGGTGACATTAATTCAACTGCAGAGAATGGTGCGCGACCTGTAAATACGTTTGTGTTGTATACGAATAAAATGTTCAAACCTTATATTGTGTCATTTTTTGAAGTATGAGTAGTATAAGTGCCGTGCATCTTAGTCTCTTTCATCAGTTGCGTAAAGTATGGACACGAGGTTAGTTCATCCTTTTACTTGTATCGTTGCTGGGCCGACGGGCTGTGGTAAAACGACGTTTGTTGTCTCTTTACTACGTCATTCTGCCACACTCGTAAACTCACCGCCCGAAAAGATCACGTGGTGTTTCGGTGAATGGCAGACGTTGTATTTCACGCTCTCTACGATACATCCGAACATAGAATTTGTCGAAGGTCTTCCCGATGTGTCGTCTTTCGATCCTAAAACGAGAAACTTGGTAGTTATCGACGATCTCATGTCGGAAACGGACGAGAGGGTCACCAAACTGTTTACGAAGAAGAGTCATCATTGCAACACGTCCGTAATATATTTAGTGCAAAATGTATTTCCCAAAGGGAAAGAGAGTCGCACTATAAGTATAAACGCACAGTACATGGTACTCTTCAAGAACCCTCGCGACAACACACAAGTGGTCAACTTGGCCAAACAGATGTATCCGGGTCGAATAAAGTACATGCAAGAAGCTTTCAGAGACGCAACGTCCGTACCACACGGGTATTTGTTTGTCGACCTCAAACAGGCCACACCGGAACACTTGCGCCTGCGTACTAATATCGTTAAGGAACCAAACAAATTTCAGTACGCCTACCTTCCGAAGATATAAATAGAAACACGCCGTGACACTCGTCATTCGTCATGTCGGCGCGAGTAAAGAGAAATGCGTTGTGCCTTTGTCTCCTCGCTAAAGCGGATCCTGCTTTAGCCAGAGCCATCATCGACAAGGGAAAACCCGATCTGGTACACAGTCTGTGCGAGTGTGCACAGAACATATTAAAAGGGAACGTATCACTAAAGAAAGATCACAAGACTAAACTGCGTCGGTACAAGAAGGACCTCAGAACCTTGGTCATCAGGAAAACCGGTCTTCATCAGAAGAAACGTATTCTACAGAAAGGTGGTTTCCTTGCGGCCCTACTAGCTCCCTTGGCTACGTCCCTTCTAGCCCCTTTGGTGACGACGTTGTTGCAGTCGTAACTACACGACTATGGAGCACACAAAGAAGATGGCGCTGGTCGATCCACGTATTTTGGATAACGTTCAACTGCAACCTCCTTCGACCAGTCCTATAGGGAGTGTTCGTCATCGACATCGAAGACGTCCGGTGTCGTCACGGCGCGCAGCTCATTCGGCTACACCGATGCAACACTTGCGTTGGGAACCGTATTAATAGTCTTGCACGACAAGACACCAGCATTATTTCGGCATGTCTCCTCGCGTAGGTAAGAAGACGAAGCGTTCACACGATGTATTGAAAAGTATTTACTACGACACGAAACTAACCGGAAGTTACGGAGGTGTTGATGCCCTGCATCGTGTTTCACGTGCTTCACATGCTTCACGTGCATCATCGAAAGAGGTGAAACGATGGTTGTCGGAACACGACACTTACACACTACACAAACCGGTGACATATCGTTTCAGGCGTAGACGTGTCGTAGTGGGTGGTATAAATCAACAATGGCAGGCCGATCTGGTAGACATGTCACGTTTGAAAAGGTACAACGACGGTCACACTTTCATTTTGACCGTGATAGACGTGTTCTCCAAGAAAGCGTGGTCTGTTCCTTTGAAGAACAAATCGGGGCCGTCACTCACGACGGCGTTTCGTCGGTTGTTAAAGGACAATGATGGCCCACTGTCATTGCAAACAGATAAAGGAAAAGAGTTTCTGAATAGGCAACTGCAAGAGTTTCTGAAAGAGAAAGGTATCCACCATTTTACGACACACAACGAAGAGCCCAAGGCGTGTATCGTGGAACGTTTCAATCGTACTCTGAAGACACGTATGTGGAGATATTTCACACAAAAAACAGACGTTAAAGTATCTGGACGTATTACACCACCTAGTCGATTCGTACAACGACAGTTATCATAGAAGTATTGGAATGGCGCCATCTGAAGTGAACGTGATCAATCAAGAAGAGGTTTGGCAAAGGTTGTACGGAAATGAAGGACACGGTAAAGTCAAACCGGTTTTAAAAGTGGGCGATCACGTGCGTATCAGCAAAGTCAAGAGACAATTCAAAAAAGGTTACTTACCCAACTGGAGTGACGAGATATTTACCGTCAAAACAGTTCATCTTTCCGATCCGCCTGTTTATCGTTTGATCGATGATGAAGACTTGCCGATAGAGGGAACATTTTACGAACAAGAACTACAGAAAGTGGTTGTGGCCAAGGATAAACTCTATCGTATCGAGAAAGTGTTGCAGCAGCGCAAGCGAGGAAGAAAGACACAGGTCCTGGTCAAGTGGGTAGGGTATTCCGACTCGTTTAACAGCAGGTTGGATAAGGCGTCACTCGTCGCGTATAAAGGTTAGTACACACCGGTCGAGCCGTCATTCGTGTCATGGAAGATACGACGGACGTTCGATTCGAAAACACAGAGCTCGAAGATACAGGAAGTAACAGCAGACGTTGGGTGTTGTTTGGAAATACGTGCCCGAAATCGGAAATCGTCTTCTTCTGCCAAATCGTCATACTGTACACCGTTATATTGGTCAGTATCTACAACCTTACTAAAGTAGACGGAAACTCTAATCTGTGGACGGCTTTGTTAAGCAGTTGTCTGGGGTACCTGTTACCTAATCCGTCTATGAAACGCGGTGAACATGTCGTCTGATTTTTACCTGACATTGCCCAGCAACGCGTGTATGGAGTTAAATCCCGACAACACGTTGACCCACTATGTCACGGCTTTGCCGCAACGCATCAGTTTAGTCGGTCAGTGGGAGTGCGGACTGGTGGAGATTCAATACCCGCACACTTGGTACAACGTGAGAAAGGAGGATGCGTACTTCGACTTGAGTTGCGCGACGGGGGAGCGAGGGATTTACATCGCCGGTGACGGCGGTAGTACTCGGATTCACCGGGAAGGCACCATTCCTCACGGCTTTTACAACAGCGCTTACGAGTTGATGCACAAAATCAACGAGGCGCTGGGGAAACTGTGCACCGATAAAGTCAAGGCCCGCCTGGAGTTCAGCCCCATCTCTAACCGGATGAACTTGCAGCTATCGCCGGGTGTTAAATTTAACATACCCCCTCAGAGTCATCTGAAGATCGTACTAGGCTTCGATTAGAGTGTGATCGCGAGCCCACCCAGCTTGACGGTCGGCAGTGCGGTCGGTCGCGTACCATTCGAGCAAGGTAGAGTGACGGCAACACCATTTTTTGAAACATGAGTCGTAATCGTTCTTACGAAGACTATTACGTCAGACAAGTCGGTAACGGGTTGCCCGTGTTTGTTGGTGCAAGAGTGCAACGAGGTCACGGTCTAGGTAGTTTGTTCGGTGGTCTCATTCGAAGTGCTATGCCACTCATAAAAAGAGGCGCACTCGCTTTGGGAAAAGGAGCGTTAAAGACAGGTTTGGGTGTGGCCGGTGACGTGTTGTCTGGACAGAGCATTAAAGAATCTGCAAAGAGGCGTGCGAAAGAAACCGGAAAGGACATGATCAGTAGAGTGTTGGGAAGCAGTGGACCTCCTGGCATACGCAACGCTCCTATAAAACGCAAGCCGACGAGAACCCTAGCCAGTGTCGCCAAGAGACGCAGACGACAGAAGACGCGTCGAGACGACATATTCGACTAGACATGGCTTTTGTCCACCAGTTGTCGTGTGAGGGAGTCAAAAGCGAATTGGACCTATTTAGTTTACCGACGACACAAACGAGTATCGAACACGCACAGTGGATCGAGCATCGACCTGTCGCCTCGATAGGTTCGGGTGGTCCTATCGAATTCTTATTGCCCGGATCGGGAGACGATTACCTGGACGTGGCCAATACTTACCTGTTGGTGCGAGCACGTGTAGTCAAAGGAAACGGGGACGATATCGAACAAGCTGCAGCTGTTGGACCAGTAAACAACTGGATGCATTCTCTGTTTAGTCAAGTCGACGTGTCTTTGAACGGTACCCTCGTCACACCTTCAACGAATACCTATCCTTACCGAGCGTACATAGAAACGTTACTGAGTCACGGAGCAGAAGCAAAGAAGAGTCAACTGACTAGTGCCTTGTGGTACAAAGACACGGCTGAACACATGGATGCCGCCGACGACACAAACACGGGGCTGCAAAAAAGAAAGACCTATATTTCCCGTAGTCGAATCGTCGATATGATGGGCCGTCTACACGTCGACCTCTTCTTTCAAGACCGCTATCTATTGAACGGCGTCGACGTGAAAATTCGACTAGTACAGAGCAAGAATGCTTTTGCACTCATGGCTGCTGGTGGTGACAATGCCGATTACAAGGTACGCATAGTCGAAGCAATTTTTTTTGCGCGAAAAGCTAAACTGAATCCTGCCGTACAGATGGGTCACATCAAAGCGCTACAAAAGGGAACGGCCAAGTATCCGTTGCGAAGAGTCGATTGCAAGGTAATTTCCATACCGCGAGGTGCCATGTCGCACACTCACGAAAACGTTTATTTGGGTGTCTTACCCATGAGAATAGTCTTGTGTTGTATAGACAACGACGCATACAACGGAACATTCGCCAAGAATCCGTTCCACGTAAAGCACAACAACTTGAACTTTCTTGCATTGTACGTCGACGGGCAACAAGTTCCGGCGAAACCACTCCAACCTAATTTCAACGATGGTTCCTACGTGAGAAGTTACAGTAATCTATTTGCTGGAACGGGAAAGATGTTTCAAGACGAGGGAAACAACATCAGTCGTGACGAGTTTGGCAAAGGATATACCCTGTTTGCGTTTGACATCACACCAGATTGTTGTGACGGTCCCCATTTCAATTTGGTATATAAAGGCAACCTACGAGTCGAGATGCACTTTAATCAACCTCTCGACCAAACGATCAACGTCGTCGTCTACGGAGAATTCGAGACGGTTTTGGAGATTGACCGCAATAGAAACGTCGTCTACGATTACTGATGGATACGGCACAGATAGAAAGACTCCTTGCGGCGGATGCTTACACTAGAACCGTTGTTCGAGGCGTACTACCTAAAGACGGGTTACCCACTACTCCTATGACGACCTATCCGGCAGCTTTCGTGTACAACACTCATTCGAGCAATGAACCGGGTCAACATTGGATCTGCATGTTTATCGCAAAAGACGGACGTGGAGAATACTTCGACTCCTACGGTTTGCCACCTCGACACGACGAATTCGTGGATTTTCTACAGAGCAACTGCGTGACTTGGACTTTCAACAAGAGAATGCTTCAGAGCCCGCTGTCTAACGTGTGTGGACAATACTGTGTCGTGTACTTGCTGCACCGAAGTCGAGGCGTACCCACGAAGACGTTTGTGAACACTTTCGGGAACGATTTAGTGAACAATGACTGTCGTGTTTTCGATGTTGTTAAGAGTGCCATGTAATGTTTGCATGTAATGTTGGCATGCACGTTCTTGTATTACCTTAATTAAGCAATAAAAAAGTCGACACCATATGTGCGTTTGTGAAATGCTTTATTCAGACACCCAAGAGAAAGTGTCAATCTTATAAAATCTTTTAAACCTTAACTATATACAAATTGATTCCATATGATAACGTTGACAAAACAATTGTTGTCAGTGAACCGGGAAAAGCGAGGTGTGTCTTGATGACTATGAAAACGAAAAACAAACACACTCATCCATAGCATCAACACGATTTTTATTTGAATATTTCCCATATGATCTCTCTTGCACACTGTTCCTGTAGATTCCAAATCGATAATGCTAATAAGGTTCCCAACGTGTGATTTGGAAAGGTGTCGCCGAATGAGCTGCGCGCCGCGACGATGAAGGTCGTCTACGATTCCGACGACGACCACTGTCAAACGGAATGCTGGTTTCCTTTGATATGTCATCGTCCACTGACGCTGTCTGCATGTAAAGCCATCGATCTGAGTTCCCGACTAAATCCATTGGTGTGTTGACATCCTTGAGACCACGAGCAAAGGTTTCCCATCCCACTGGTTCAAACGACTTCCATTTTCTCAACACGTCATTCACAAGGTCCACGATATTACTTCCGGGAACCGCCTTGTTTCTGTACATCATCTCGCCACGATCGTTCCAACTTACGGCCCCTTTCATTTTATCGAGTAGTCTTCGTGCTTTCTGCTTCATAGTTTTTGGAACGCTGTCAATTATTTCGTTTTCGATGCTCTCCTTTTCGACGACTTCATTTTCGTTAGCAGGTTGAACTTTGTTTTTCTCTTCACTGGGAATTTTTTCGATGACCACACGCACGGGTTCTTGGATACGTTTGTCGGAAAGATCGTTGTACTGATTCAACACCTGGTTATACAACACAACTTTTTCCCTCTCGTGTATATCGTTTCGTTCTAGTATGTCTAGCATTCCATTGTCGAGTCGTTGCAAGACCCTTTTGATAAGGTTAGCAGTCGAAGGACGTTGCGGTTGAATGTTTTCCAAAATGTAACAATAATGTAGTTAACATGTCACTAGTTGTAACTACAGTCACATTTAAATAATTAACACACACCCTTGAAAAATTCAAATTCAAACATATCGCTTACTTTGGTGCCATGATGATTTCATCACCACTGCATTATCTAACAAGATAAAGTCCTTAAAGAAAATAAACAAAATATATTAATATATATAAAGAAATGCTGTTTAAAAAATCCACCTCAAATGTTGTTGATGAAATGCCAGTGGTTCATGAAAATCTATGAACATAGAAAGAGACATGTGGAAGTTGGCAACTGTTCACTGACAATGAAACAAAGATAGAGATAGAAATGTTAACCTTCGTATACAATACACACAATACTACAAAGATCATTTTAAGTAAGACAAAAGATATATGTAGTGGAATAAGTGGTACATTACAAATGTAGCGACAGACAAATGAGGTATAATCAGAATGTTCATTGACTTCCTATTTACTCATTATTGTCATCAAACCTTGGGCATCCATCTAGATGTGCATCGTAGATAAATTTGTTCCCTTCAAAAAACAAGGGAAACGGACCAGAAAGAAATACTTATCGAAAGAAGCCATTAGAAAAATTAAGTATAAACAAATGATGTGGAAGTCATATAGACATACTGGAAATGACGAAGACTACAACATTTATAAAGAAGCACTAAACCAAGCTACAGCTGAAATTATAAATTCAAAGAGAAGCTATGAACATAAATTAGCTTGTAATATAAAACATGACAGCAAGAGTTTTTATGCGTATGTTCGAAGCAAACAGAAAGTTCAGGATAAGGTCGGTCCTCCAGAAGATAGTGCTGGAAATATAATATCAGAAGGATTCTTAATGGCAGAAGACCTAACTTAGTATTTTAGTTCAGTGTTTACCAGAGAAGACACTAGTTCACTGCCAGTACCAGAGGCTAAGTTCAAGGGGGCAGAATCAGACTATTTAAGACAGTTAATTGTAACCCCAGAAATGGTAACTAAGAAAATTAGGGCTATGAAGGAAAATAAATCACCTGGAGTGGATGGTATTCCACCCAAACTACCATTGGAAATTGTAGAACAAATTAGCATAGAACAAATTAGCATACCGCTTGCAACAGTTTTCAACTTGTCATTAGAAGAGGGAGTGGTTCCTTTAGAATGGAAAGAAGCAAACATTATACCGTTATTTAAAAAAGGTTCGAGAAACAAGTCAAATAATTATAGACCTGTTAGTTTAACATCGGTGATTTGTAAATTATTAGAAAGACTAATTAAAGATCACATGGTGGATTTTCTTATTAAACATAACTTGATAAACCCATCTCAACATGGGTTTCTAAAAGCGAGGTCATGCTTAACAAATATGTTATGTTTTTTGGAAGATATCACTAAGTGGGTAGATGATGGATCACCAGTAGAAATCATCTACTTAGATTTTCAAAAAGCTTTCGACAAAGTGCCACATGGCATAGGAAATGGTATAATTAACTGGATAGAAAAATGGCTGATTGACAGAAGACAACGGGTAGTTGTTGATGGGGAGGCTTCAAACTGGAAATCAGTTTTGAGTGGGGTTCCACAGGGATCAGTACTGGGACCTATATTATTCTTAATATATATAAACGATTTGGACGATGATATAGCTAGCAAGGTGATGAAATTTGCAGATGATACAAAAGTATTTAGAAAGATTAAAAGTGATGGGGATAGACAGCATTTACAAGATGATCTTGACAGGTTGATCAAATGGTCTGAAAAGTGGCAAATGTTCAATTTTGGGAAATGTAAATGCCTTCACACAGGACATGGGAACGAATATGTAGAATATACAATGGGGGGAACTGTACTAAGTACTACTGTAAAAGAAAAAGACTTAGGGCTGACAATTAGTGCTGACATGAAGGTTTCAGAGCAGTGTGGTATCGCAGCTTCAAAGGGAAATCAAATCCTTGGATTGATTAGGCGAAATATAGCATATAAAGAAAAAGAACTAATAATACCGCTGTACAAAACAATAGTTAGGCCTCATTTAGAATATTGTATACAAGCGTGGAGACCATACCGCAAGAAGGACATAGATATGCTAGAAAGAGTACAGAGGAGAGCGACTAAAATGATACCAAAACTGAGGGATCTTAGTTATGAAAAACGCCTAAAAGAATATGGTTTAACAACACTAGAGACCAGGAGACTGAGAGGAGATCAGATAGAAGAAGTGTTTAAAATATTGAATGGTTATGAAAATATTGATAGAAATAATATGGTTTTTTTTCAGTTAAGAAAGACTAGAGGACATAAAGTTACATTAGTAAAGGAGCAGTGTAGATTAGACGTGAGAAAGTTCTCATTTTCACAAAGGACTGCGAATGAATGGAACAGATTATCTGATGATTGTGTGGGTGCTAGTAGTGCGAATATGTTTAAAAATAAAATCGACACATACCTCAGAAGGGCTGGATATTTGTAGATAAACGGGTTGGACTCTCGATAAGCCAAAGGGCTTCCTTGTCCACCTGCCATCTAGAGTTAATTCTCTGGATGGCAATCTTGTTAAATCTTGTTAAATCTCTTTGAAGACATGACTTTGTGTAAGGTCGCTAACGTTCGGCAAGCAGATAAGTGAAAGAAACATTCCCTTCACCGATTGCCTAGACAAACACGCCGCATGGGGCAATCATCGCTATGCGACATTCCCGGTACGAATGAGACACCGACAATGTTAGAAACATAACACTAACCGGGAGAATGCATGCAGGAGAACGAAACCGTACGTGTTATCGCCACGATTACAAACACTTATCTTCTTTTCTCGGTACCATCACGAGTGATAACCGGTCGTCCGCGCAGCATCTCGCACCAAATTCCTCCTTCGAACTCGATCTGTATCGTATGATCGTATCCACTCTTCTGCCCATCCACTTCGTCATGTTCCATTGTATAATGTCTTTGTTCAGCTCCGTCGTTTTCCAGGGACTTTTCCCTGTATCACATTTTCACCAGCGCGCTGCCGCTTTCTGAGTGTGTGGCCAAACAAAAGACAACATGTGACGCTCGACGAATCCTAATAGCTGTCTGGTGGTGTTCATTTCCGACAGAAAGCTTTGGACGGTAATACGATCCGTCCAATTGATCTTCACCATCCTACAGTAGATCCACATTTCCGCCGATTCAATCCTTTTCTCATCCGCTTTCAACATTGTCCGACCTTCTACACCGTACGTAAGTAAAAACTGTCCACACCAGCGAGCGCACCACCACGTCACTACCCACGACACGTACACAGAAATAACAACTGTATTTGGCAATATTGAAAACACGTGCGTGCCCGATTATCTGTCCGCTAGCCAAACGACAATATTATGAGCTTAGTGCCCTTCACTAAACCGATTACAAATGCCTCTAACGACGAGGAAGGCTGGTCCAGATAGCTTAAAGCCGCTTCCTCAACTGGCTTAGCTCATCGCGATCGAATCCGGTTTTTTGGTGTCCAAATATGAATTGCAGGCGCGGATCAACTGCTCATAGGATCTGATTACAAACACATGGGATTAGCGAATGTTTGAATGTTTTCATTCGACATATCAAAGAAAGCAGCAGTGCATGGCAGAACTGACGCTTTCGATTTCTTGTTACATTGTCTCTTTGAATTGTTATATAAAGTTTTGCTTTGATTTGTATATATTGTAAGGAGTTATAATAAACTGAATAGAATTAACAAACGGTAACGCCACATTACGAACATGGGTAATTGAAACTAGACCAACTTGCCCAAGTTCAAATCACCATTGTGCCACCCACAAACGGGCCACCATTGCTGACTGTATACTTTCCCTAAGCCTTAACAAATTGGGAATTCTTATACTTTCCCTAAGCCTTAACAAATTGGGAATTCTTAGCTTTATGTTTTATGTATGTCATGTTATGTCACTGCATTTTATCATGAAAAAATTAAGGGTGGTGACTTTCTTTCGTGTTTCTACATATAAGCCACTGGTAGGTAGAACTGATACATTTTTTTATAGATGTTTTTGAAACTTGGTTTCACCAAGTTGATTTGAAAAAAATTATATCCCACAAAGCACTTTCCACAGAAAATAGGCGAAGATTCCCAACTTGTAATTTGGAGTGCTGTTGGTCAGTCGGGCGCAGCATTTCAGTTTAACGAAAAAATAACGTTATCAATTAAACATATATTCTACGATAAGGAGGGACATTTGTTTGGTTTCGCGGGACATCTGATAAAACGAGGGACTGTCCCGCGGAACACCTCTGACGTGTGCCGTCAAACACCTAAGGCAGAACGCAGTCGACGCCATCCGTCTCAGTTTCCACTCGTTCTTTCTATGTCATATGTATGTGTCTTAACTTTTTGACAGAATAGTGTGTCTCTTTTTGGAAAATGATATTGGTTGAAAGACAGATAAAAAGTAAGCAAAAAACAGCAAATAGACAAGTAAAGTGAGTCAAAAGGGGCAAAAATTTAACAAAAAGAGTAAATAGACACATAAAAAGTGAACAAAACGAGTAAATAGACCAAATAGACAGGTAAAAATGAGCAAAAAGATCAAAAATAGAAATAAAAAGAAACGAAAAAGACTTCCTAACATTTTAGCGTTTTAACGCTTTATCGTTGTAACATATTCATATATCAGTGCGTCAACGTGCTAACTTTCTAACACTTTATTTTTTCACCATATGTTACCATAGTAACGTTTTGATATTTTAGTGCGTACAATTAATTTCGCGGTCCATTTCGTTGTTTACATTTGAGCCATAAACACCTACATCATGAGCTTATCGACTACTCTACTGGCTGTCAATAAACCCACACCATCATCCTCCTTAGCACTGTTCCAGTGTTCAGATTGCATGAGGCATTTCACATGCCGGAACAACTGGAAACGGCACATTGCCTGCAGTCGCTGTGGAAGATCGACAAGCACCACGTTACTGAATGCAGTTGTCCCGGCGCCTCTCCGGCTCCGGCGACAAGCTCGACATCGCTGTCACCGTCTCGGGTTACTATGGAAAATACAAAGAAAATGGCCCTGGTCGATCCTCATATTTTGGAGTACATCCAACAATCCTATAGAAAGTGTCTTGCGACGACTCGACGACAAAATGCGAGACATATTAGAACACAACGATATACACGAGAGGGAAAATGTCGTGTTGTATAACCACTTGACGTGACAGTTTGGGGGCGACCAGTTCAGATAAGTAACTTCACGTTTGATGTTTCTATATGTTTGTCTTTTGAACATGTCGACTTTGCTTCGTTGAATGGTGTCTCCTCTTGTATGTCTATTATTTCGTGTTTCATATCTGTTGAACATTAATGATTTGCCTGTATGTTTGCATTTTGAACGTGCTGACTTTGGACCTCGTGTCCATCAATTGTATTGTATGTCATAGTTTGACATATTGACCTACCAATAAGCGCCACCTAGTGTCAGTTTGGGGGCGACCAGTTGAGAAAGGTAACTTTCAAAAATGCTATGATCAATAAACATCTATGTCGAAACCATCTAAGGAAAATCACGTGACATACCTTAATTCCAAGAGGCAGCCACCTGTTCGGGTTCACCTCCAAAGTTGCGGCCATGAGACTCGTATGAGCTATCGCTTCATTTAACAGAAAGCATAATGTATATGAAGCAGCCATCTTTCAAATGATTCACTCTCGGTTGCTCGCCACCCGTTGATATAAACACTGTGTGCAGCCATGAGAGATAGGCGACATCCGGCGCCACCCAACGCACACCGATGTAACTAGTTAAAGTAACGCCATCTACCATTGATTCCGGTTCTCTATTCGTCAATACACTTCCGGGAATGTTGGAACCGCAGATACGACCATGCCATCCACACGGTTTAGGGAATTTCCTATGCAAGGTGTTGCGTCATCTAGAAGAAACCACACCATTATGAAGCGGCCATCTTTTAACTAGTTAGAGTAACGCCATCTACCGTGGATGCCGGATCTCTATTCGTCGACACACTTCCGGGGAATAGTGGAACTGTACGGAAGGCCATGTCAGTCAAGTGATTTCCGATACGAGGACACTTACGGCGTTGCGGCCCCTAATGGATAATTGAAGTACTGCGTTACATGGTGACGCCATCAAGCGGGTAAAAATTAACTAATTAGCGTTAGATACAGAAAAAAGTTGGAGTTAATCGAGCGGAATAAAAACATAACATTTTCAGAAAATTAATCAACCCACCTACGCAGAGGTGGGTTGTTTAATTTTCGCTTGATTAACCCCAATTGTTTTTCTGTATCTAACCCTAATTACTTATTTTTGCTCGCCTCATGGCGCGGCCATGTAGCGTAGTACTCAAGTTATACACTAGGGTCGCAACGCCGGAAGTGTCGTCGTATCTTAAATAAATTACTGACATGGCCTGGAAGTGTGTCGACGAATGGAGATCCGATATCCACAGTAGATCGCGTTACTCTAACTCGTTACATTGGTGTCCACTGAGTGTCGTCGAAAGTCGCATATCTCTCATGGCCGCGCCCACTGTTTATGTTAACGGAAGTCGTGCAACCGGAAGTGAATCGTCTGGAAGATGGTCGCTTTCTAATAGTGTGATTTCTTCTAGATGATACGACACGTTGCAAAGGAATTCCTAAACCGTAGCATTTCTTAAAGTTACTTATCCAAACTGGTGGCCCCAAAACTGGTGGCCCCAAAACTGGTGGCCCCAAAACTGGTGGCCCCAAAACTGGTGGCCCCAAAACTGACGCGTAAAGGCACTTCTTGGTAGGTCAATAGGTCTAACTATGACATGAATGATAGGTTTGTCTTTAAGATTGATGCCTAAGGGCTCCAAATTCAGCACGTTCCAAACATACAGAAAAATCTAACGTTCAACAAATATAAAACACGAAACAACAGACTTTCAAAACGAAACACTTTACATAGGAAATTCCGTAAACCGTGTAGATGACATGGTCGCCTCTACGGTTCCAACATTCCTGGAAGTGAATCAACGAATAGAGATCCGGCATCCACGGAAGATGGAGTTACTCTAACTTTATTTGTAATTCGTAATACGTATAGAAATGTATACCTAAGTATCCATATGTACGTCAATTTGTACAAGAGAGTGATACACTGAGTAATTATCGACTGTAAAACAAGGCATATGCTATTCTGATTTGTGACATGTAAATTTTATTGGTGTTTATATTTATGGGGTGGCTCCTGTGCTAGCGATATCATATATCTCAATGGGAGTCTCCCGACCTTATCTATTACTTACGTTATCTATTGAATATGTATCGTATTTATAGGTCAAATAAATGTATTCTGAGTTCTGAGTTACATTGGCGTCCGTTGGGTGGCGCCTGCTGTAGCCTATCTCTCATGGCCGCGCACAGTGTTATATTAACGGAAGTCTTGCAACCGAGAGTGAATCGTTTGAAAGATGGCCGCTTCATATACATATGCTTTCTGTTAAATGAAGCAATACCTCATACGAGTTTCATGGCCGCACCATTGGAGGTGAACCCGAACAGATGGCTGCCTCTTGGAACGAAAGTCTGTCACGTGAATTTCTTTAGGTTTCGACATAAATGTTTTTCGATCATAGCATTTTCAAAAGACAAACATAGAAAATTCAAACGTGAAGTTACTTATCTCGACTGGCCGTCTCCAAACTGACACGTCAAGTCACTATTAGCGCTTCTTCGTAGGTCAATAGGTCAAACTATAATATGAATGATGGGTAGGACTATACAATTTATGCACACGGGTTCCAAAGTCAGCAAGTTCAAAAGACAAACATCCACAAAAATCTAAAGGTCAACAGATATGAAACACGAAATAACAGATATACAAGACGAAACACCTCGCATAGGAAATTCCCTCAATACCTGGTGATACAACACGACCTCTCGTACTCCAAAATATGGGAATCGACCAAGGCCATTTGGGGCGAGACCACATTAGATTTCCCCATAGGCGGCCATTATAACGTTTCCTACATTTCCTGTAAATTTTACCCAACAGTTTTCTTTAAATTTCTACACCATATTTACCCTCTGTTCATACACATGCTGTGCAAAATTCGTAAAATTCTCATACCTCAATTTTCCATAAACCACTTTCAAACCTGACACCCCTTCATTTCTGCTAGAACCAGACAGTGATTTGCCCTAATGACATCATACAGCCAAATGACACCTGTGTCTATACGCAGAAAAGCACAATTTGACAACTGTCATAATTTGACAGCTCTGGTACCACGCTGCAGAAAAACATAATTTCTACTCAATCAACACTATACAAGTACTCTCAGAAATTCACACAACCTGCATAATGCCATTTCTATTGGGAACTCTCTCGGAGGGTAATGGCGGACGAATCCTTAATGTGGTCTTACCCCATTTACTTTGTATATTCCATGGTCACCCGAGACGATAACAGCGATGTCGAGTTTGTCGCCGGAGCCGGACACGAAGTTGTTAAAGCGGGCGCCTGGTCAAGTAGATTCACTGATATGGTGCTTATCAATCTTCCACAGCGACTGCAGGCAATGCGCGGTTTCCAGTTGTTCCGACGTGTGAAATGCTTCATGCAATCTGGACACTGGAACAGCGCTAAGGAGGGTGATGGTGTGGGTTTGTTGACAGCCAGTAGAGTAGTCGATAAGCTCATGATGTAGGTGTTTATGGCTCAAATGTAAACAACGAAATGGACCGCGAAATTAATTTTACGCACTAAAATCTGAAAATGTTACTACGGTCACATGTTGAAAAGATAAAATGTTAGAACGTTACCACCATGACGCACTAATATATCAATATGTTACAACGCTAAAGCGTTAAAACCCCAAAATGTTCGAACGTTTATACCTTTTCCTCTCTTTTTATATCTATTTTTGCTCTTTTAGCTCACTTTTATCTGTCAATTTTATTATTTTTTTCTCTTTTTGCTCATTTTTAGCTGTTTATTTGCTCATTTTGCTTACTTTTTGCCTGCCTATTTGCTCTTTTTGTTAACTTTTTGCCCCTTTTTACTCACTTTTACCTGTCTATTTGCTCTTTTTTGCTCACGTTTAACCTATATATTTGCTCTATTTGTATTGCTCATTTTACCTGTCTATTTGCTCTATTTGCACTTTTACATATCTTTTACTTGCCAACAACAACTTGAGAGAGAGAGAGAGAGAGAGAGAGAGAGAGAGAGAGAGAGAGAGAGAGAGAGAGAGAGAGAGAGAGAGAGAGAGAGAGAGAGAGAGAGAGAGAGAGAGATATTAATACGTGAACTTAGTTATAAATATAGGGGTTACGGGGACTTTAGTTAATTTCTAACTGTAAACCTATGACATTATAAATGAAAGAAGGCTGCAAATATGTGAACAAAGACTGAAAGTATGCTAACATTGTATACCAAACTTGTTTATTTCACTAAATGCTCTTAATGACGTATACAATATAATTATGTAAATAATATATTAGAATATCGGCTGGTGAGAGACACTCATGGTGAAATTGACTAGGATCGTCTATCTTGTAACCGGGCCAGCGTAGTGCTGACAGCTTAACGACGCTACATGCTGTATGATGTGCTAACGTCTTCTCCATTTCGAGCACAGGACAGTCTTTCGCGTAGGAGGGATTGGTCGAACCGATAGTTGCCGCGATAGCTGGTGAAGAAGCAGAAGCGGCGAAAAAAAAATTATAATTTCGACTGGATCATAGCGTGGAGACTTTAGGCGACTTCCAGGCGTAATACACTGTAGTTCGTATAGGAACCGCGTTGGGTTTTTCTATTCGTGAGCGGTATGCGGGTTCCCGTCAATGAGTGCAATTTACTGCCCTGGATGGTCTCGTGAGTAACAGGGAACTCGTCCGTTTTCATGTCTAGGAGACTGTTCATACTTTCGTCAAACAATGTCTGCCACAACTGCACGGAAGTTTCACGGAAGCACATTCGCTCGCAGAAATACGCCTTAGAGTCCACGTATCTGTGTATCTTGCACCCTAGCTGATCAAAGGCATCTTTACACATGCGCTTCTTGCAGACACGACAACCGATGTAGAACGAGGAATTTTATTGTACTTTGTCTTTCACAATAACCGGATCGGTGCCTACCCAGTGTTGTTGTGACGAGATGTCGAAGATCTCCGGTTGCGATACGTTGTGAGTAGACGGTGCGAGTGATCGGCTGACAGACGGTGACGGTGGTCGTCTGCCAGATGGTGACGTTGGTCGGCTGACAGTTGCTGCGAACGGTCGGCTAACAGGTTCGTCTACGTCGCTGTCGCAGAAGGTTGCAGGAGCGTAGTAATAGGGTGTCCCAAGCATGGTGTTAGTTACAACGCTGTCGTGGTAAGAATGTGGGAGTTCCAAGTAGGACGAATGGAATTAACTGAACCAATGAAAATATAAACACAATCTTTTATTGGCAATTAATTAATAAACTATATACTTAACTAGTACTTCGCGGGTGTGCTGCAATTGAGGGTACGTTAGCCTCAACTATGACTGTTTACAATAAACTAGTCGGTGATCGATTAACACTCAAAATATAAAACGTTAACTGGGGCAAGAAACGGGGACAACTAAGAGCAGTTGTGAACTACGAGGTGGATCAAGAAACACACCAACACGCACAATCGTAATGGCGCGCCACGCCAGCAAGCGGAAGTGGTGACCCGCAGTCATGCTGACCACGCAACTACCGTAGATGCGTGAATTTATAACCGCACTACATTTCTATACTCTCACATTCTTTCCTGCTAGAGTTAACATCTCGGCCACAATGCATGTATAAAACCTTCACTGGATTAACATAGACATATCAGCAATACTCGACCACGAAACAACATTAAGAGTGAGGAGAGGTCCCAGGAAATCCATCACAAAAAGGGTCATCAGCACCCACCCCTTTAACTTCCTTCGCAATATAGCATCGCCAGAGTGGAACGTCTACTCAAGGATGTACTCCACCCATTTCCGTCTCCGCCCGGCGGTGGTGCGAATCGAACGTCGTACAGCCTTGGTAGTGAGGGCAACATTGTTGGCCGAACCTTCGTGCTGCCCGTCGGCGATTGCGAACGGTACATGGCTGGACGGGGTGGTGCTCGGTCTTCAACTAAGAACTAGGATCGGGTTATCGTTACCATGATTGTGTCTTCTTCATCGGTGGTTCGTTTGTGCCGGTCGCGGAACGTTTGCTGAGCATATTCTGCCGGCGTGCGTTTGACAGCTTCTCTGCTCGCTCTCACATACTTAAGGGCTTTAAGATCAACGCGGTTCACAGTCCTTTCGCCACCCGTGCCGTCTGCTCGTTCGATCCGATACACGTTGCGACCTTCGATATGGCCCACAACCTTGTGAGCGCAAGGATTCTAGTAATCCGCGATTTTGTGACGCCCTCTGAACGCATGTGCCCGTGTTAGAACACGTTCTCCGATCATCAGTGGGGCGTCTTTCGTGTTGGCGTTATATCTGTCCTTCCGTAAGTCCGCCTCTTCTGCGATCCTCCCCCCTGCTTTTCGGTAAGCATCTCTTAATACCTTGGCATGTGACGCTACCCAACTGTCATCGGTTTCGTTATGTAGCCCCATGATAATGTCGATGGGCAACTTGGGATCGCGTCCAAACAGCACGTAGAACGGACTCAGGTGAGTAGTACTGTGAGGTGTAGCATTATATGCATATACTAGTTCCGGAAGGTGTACATCCCATCTCTTTTTCAGAGCTGGTGAAAAAGTCCGGAGTAAGTCATGCAGTGTGCGATTGAACCGTTCGCACTGTCCGTTCCCTTGAGGGTGGTACGCAGTAGTCCGACTCTTCTTCACTGACAGGATATGTAATATTTAGGAAAGATAGAATAGGAAGAAGGGGAGGTGGAGTTATTTTATATATTAAAGAATCTATCCAGACTTATGAAATAAAATTAGACAGAGAAGCAGATTGCGAAGAAGCTGTTTGGTGTAACATAGTTGCAGGAAACTCAACGTTAACGGTTGGATTAGTTTATCGAAGTCCAAACATAAGCATAGAAGAGAATGAAAAAATACAAAACGCTATAAGGGAAGTGAGCAAACGGGGCTGTGTTATTATGGAGGATTTTAACCATGGGCATATAAAATGGAAATCTCTACAGAGTATGGGTAGTGAGGACCACATGTTTTTAGTTTTAGTACAAGATAGTTTCCTTTCTCAACATGTGCTAGAACCAACCAGGGGAGAGAATGTGTTAGACTTAGTTTTGTCCTCACAGAATGAATTAGTTGACAATGTTAAATTATGTGAGCCTCTGGGAAGTAGTGATCACAACCAGATACATGTTACCATCAAAGTAAAATCAGAAAGAAATAATAAAAAGCAGTTCAGGAGAAATTTCCACAAAGGAAGATATAAGGAAATGAGGAAATATTTAGCAAAGATAGACTGGAATAATACACTGAAGAATAAGACAGCAACAGAATGTTGGAATATCTTAAAGAATGAAATAGAGTGCATCGTAGATAAATTTGTTCCCTTCAAAAAACAAGGGAAACGGACCAGAAAGAAATACTTATCGAAAGAAGCCATTAGAAAAATTAAGTATAAACAAATGATGTGGAAGTCATATAGACGTACTGGAAATGACGAAGACTACAACATTTATAAAGAAGCACTAAATCAAGCTACAGCTGAAATTAGAAATTCAAAGAGAAGCTATGAACATAAATTAGCTTGTAATATAAAACATGACAGCAAGAGTTTTTATGCGTATGTTCGAAGCAAACAGAAAGTTCAGGATAAGGTCGGTCCTCTAGAAGATAGTGCTGGAAATATAATATCAGAAGGATTCTTAATGGCAGAAGACCTAAATGAGTATTTTAGTTCAGTGTTTACCAGAGAAAACACTAGTTCACTGCCAGTACCAGAGGCTAAGTTCAAGGGGGCAGAATCAGACTATTTAAGACAGTTAATTGTAACCCCAGAAATGGTAGCTAAGAAAATTAGGGCTATGAAGGAAAGTAAATCACCTGGAGTGGATGGTATTCCACCCAAACTACTATTGGAAATTGTAGAACAAATTAGCATACCGCTTGCAACAGTTTTCAACTTGTCATTAGAAGAGGGAGTGGTTCCTTTAGAATGGAAAGAAGCAAACATTATACCGTTATTTAAAAAAGGTTCGAGAAACAAGTCAAATAATTATAGACCAGTTAGTTTAACATCGGTGATTTGTAAATTATTAGAAAGACTAATTAAAGATCACATGGTGGATTTTCTTGTTAAACATAACTTGATAAACCCATCTCAACATGGGTTTCTAAAAGCGAGGTCATGCTTAACAAATATGTTATGTTTTTTGGAAGATATCACTAAGTGGGTAGATGATGGATCACCAGTAGATATCATCTACTTAGATTTTCAAAAAGCTTTCGACAAAGTGCCACATCAGAGATTACTGCTTAAACTAAAAGCCCATGGCATAGGAAATGGTATAATTAACTGGATAGAAAAATGGCTGATTGACAGAAGACAACGGGTAGTTGTTGATGGGGAGGCTTCAAACTGGAAATCAGTTTTGAGTGGGGTTCCACAGGGATCAGTACTGGGACCTATATTATTCTTAATATATATAAACGATTTGGACGATGATATAGCTAGCAAGGTGTTGAAATTTGCAGATGATACAAAAGTGTTTAGAAGGATTAAAAGTGATGGGATAGACAGCATTTACAAGATGATCTTGACAGGTTGATCAAATGGTCTGAAAAGTGGCAAATGTTGTTCAATTTTGGGAAATGTAAATGCCTTCACACAGGACATGGGAACGAATATGTAGAATATACAATGGGGAACTGTACTAAGTACTACTGTAAAAGAAAAAGACTTAGGGCTGACAATTAGTGCTGACATGAAGGTTTCAGAGCAGTGTGGAATTGCAGCTTCAAAGGAAATCAAATCCTTGGATTGATTAGGCGAAATATAGCATATAAAGAAAAAGAACTAATAATACCGCTGTACAAAACAATAGTTAGGCCTCATTTAGAATATTGTATACAAGCGTGGAGGCCATACCGCAAGAAGGACATAGATATGCTAGAAAGAGTACAGAGGAGAGCGACTAAAATGATACCAAAACTGAGGGATCTTAGTTATGAAAAACGCCTAAGAGAATGTGGTTTAACAACACTAGAGACCAGGAGATTGAGAGGAGATCAGATAGAAGTGTTTAAAATATTGAATGGTTATGAAAATATTGATAGAAATATGTTTTTTTCAGTTAAGAAAGATAGAAAGACTAGAGGACATGAAGTTACATTAATAAAGGAGCAGTGTAGATTAGATGTGAGAAAGTTCTCATTTTCACAAAGGACTGTGAATGAATGGAACAGATTATCTGATGATTGTGTGGGTGCTAGTAGTGTGAATATGTTTAAAAATAAAATCGACACATACCTCAGAAGGGCTGGATATATGTAAATAAAAGGGTTGGACTCTCGATAAGCCAAAGGGCTTCCTTGTCCACCTGCCATCTAGAGTTAATTCTCTGGATGGCAATATTGTTAAATCTTGTTAAATCACTCCGTAGAGGGCAAACAGTTCAGCCACAATCGACGATTCAAATGTTTTCCCTTGATCTGAGTGTAATGTGGCGGGCACGCCGAACCGAACAAACCAGTCTCTTGCTAACACCTGTGCAGTCGTCTTTGCGGTTTGATCACGAGTTGGAATAGCCTGCGTGAACTTGCTGAACACGTCAGTGATCACAAGTACGTTCTCGATTCCATTGGTCGTCGGTTCTATGACGGTGTAGTCAATGGACAGTATTTCTACCGGGTCTAGTGGCGACTATACTCTCCATCGGTGGGCGTACTCTGGTGGAACATTTGGAAAATGTGCAGCATTCACACTGCGCACACCATTTGTCAACGTCGTTGTTCATTCCTGGCCAGAAACACCTCTGACGTACCAACTGCAAGGTGCGATTATGACCTTGATGGCCCATGCCCTCGTGGCACGCTTTTAGCACATCTTCCCTCATGGCTGACGGTAGAATCAGCTGGTGAATCTCGGTGTGGTCGTCATTCAAGATGACCCGATGCAGCAATTCCTTGACCATCCGAAGCATTTCGGCCAATGCTTCCGCCATGTCTGGATAGCATGGGGTTCGTTTCGCCATGCCGCGCTTGATGGTTGAATACCCTGTTCGTACAACTGCCGAAGTCTTCCCACTGTGGGGTCACTTCTCTAAAGTGAGATCATGTCTGCCTGGTCAAAAGCTGGAAACGTGGCGGTAGTTGGCAGCTTCACGTCCATATGCTTGTCCGCATCGCCCATCACTACTTGTTGTTCTACTCTGACTGGCGCATTTACTCCTTCTCCGCACACCAAATCGTCAGGTAATGTGGTCGTTTGGGCAATTAGGTTACAGACTGCAGACACTTACTGTACCGACTGCCTTCCTGCATCATTGGGCAGCAAAGGTAGTCTTGACAACCCGTCAGCAGCGACATATGATTTCCCTGACCGGTAGATGACGTCAAATTCGAAGGATGCAAGTGAGCTCACCCATCTCTGCTCGATTGCTCCAAGTTTCGCCGAATTGAGATACGCCAACGGATTGTTGTACTCTCGGAATTTATTCACTATGGCCCACTTCATGGCGGGTAATTCTAGTTTTCTGCTCGAGTAATTGTCCATATTTCTCTCTGACCCTCTAAGGCCTCGACTGGCGTAAGCGATCACTTTTCTTTTGCCGTATTTTTCTTGGTAGAATACTGCGCCTAGACCACGATTGGAGGCGTCAGTTTCGAGGAGGAAGGGCTGCCTAAATTCTGTATATCCCAGTATGGGTGATTTAATCAATGCTGACTTGAGGCGATCAAACGCATTTTGTTGAGCTTCTCCCCACTGCAATACTGATTTCCCTACTTCTTCGATTGTGTTATAGCATGCGATACTGCTTCGTGTAACGGGGCTGCAATCTTCGCAGTCTTTCACGAACCGCCAGTAGTAGAAGCAGAACCCCAGGAAAGCCCACAGTTGTCTCAGCGTCTGCGGTGTCGCCCAATTCTGCACCACAATCGTCTTATCCGCATCAGTCGATATGCCTCCTGCTGACACGACGTGGCCCAATAATTTTGTCTCTGCCTTGGACAAGTGGCATTTGCTCGTCTTCAACCTCAACCCATGTTGCGTCAACCGTTTGAACACAAGGTCAAGTCGCTTCAAGTGGTCATCGAAGTTTTTCGAGAACACCAAAATGTCGTCGAGGTATATGAGATGGCTTCGGTAACATTGGTCACCCAGACAGATGTCCATCAGTCTCTGAAGGGTGATTGGGCTGTTGCAAAGCCCGAATGACATGCGCAAGTACTCATATAGACCAAATGGTGTGGTAAATGCCGTTTTGGGAACATCCTTCGGTTCCACCGCTACCTGGTTATACCCAGCCGTCAGGTCCAAGGAGCTGAATAGGATCGCACCGTTTAGGGCATCAAACGACTCTTCGACTCAGGGAAGAGGTCATTTCATCCTTCCTCGTTTCGGCGTCAAGCCGACGATAGTCCACGCATAGCCGGATTGTTGAATCCTTTTTTTAAACGACGACGATTGGGGAAGCATACGGACTGGTGCTCGTCTGAATAATGTTCTGACTCGGCAGGTCGCATGTGTGCTCCTTTACTTCTTGGTACTGTGCAGGAGGGAGTCTGCGGAAGGACAGCTTCACCGGCTCCTCGTCGGTAGTCACAATCTTGTGCGCAACTGTATTTGTAAACCCGAGATCATCATCAGTGGTCGAGAACACATCGCGATGGTTCTGGCTACAGCTCGACACCTTTACTCTGCCGTCAGGTTACTCTGGGATAGATCCGACATCCAATTGTCCACCTGCCCATCTGCCTCGTTGTCGATTGGTTTATCGGCTTCGTCGAGGTGAAGCGACCTTTCAATGATCGTATCTACCCAGTTAGAAGTAACAACAACCTCGTCGATATGTGCCCTTTTGAACTGAACTGATCCGTCATTTACGGTGTCAACAGCACAGCAGGTTCCCAGCAACGTCAGGTTCCGAGCAACGTCCTAGTCTTGATCCATATCTCCTCTTGGCCCACGTTGATCACCTGCACATAGTAGCATCCGCGAGACGCCAGCGTGACCATGGGAGTGACCTGTAAGTTCCCATTTAGATTGTGGGCTGGTTCGACAAATACCTGCTCCTTGAATCTAGGACCAGAGGATTTAATCAGTGTTGCTGATCGAACTGGTATTCATACCTCCCTGCAGCCAGACACGCGCACGCTGCCTCGAATGACAGCCTCAGTCCTTCGCCTGGGGTTTACGCACCGCTTTGCAAGAGTCGCTGGGGGTAGTTCGCGCAACACATTCATCCCTATCAACCCGGGAATGGATTTGGCTGCCTTAGAGATGATGATTCCCCTGCCAGAAATGTGCGTACCCGCTATAACTACATCTATCTCAAGGCAACCAAAGTAAGGTATGTTAAGCCCATTGGCGGCAGTGAACTGTAGCCAATCCAATCTCTTTAAATCGTCAGAAGGGAAGTTCTTTTTTTTTTTAAATCCTCACTAATGGTGGTCACCTGTGAGCCGGTGTCAACCAGCGCCTCTAATTCTACTCCGCCAATGTTAACCATACAGGTAGGACACACACCCAGCGCGCAGCTTGCCTGTCCATTCGATGAGGTCACCTGTTCACTGAATTTTGGTGAGCATACAGTGTCTCCTAGCAGGTGGCTCACTTTCCTAGGAGCCTTCTGTTTCCCGTCTCCGAGTTGTTGCACTCTCTCGCGATGTGTCCTGGCTGGTGGCATCGGTAGCACTCTGTGCGACCCTATCGATCCCGTTCTGGAGGGCGCGTTGTAGTAGTGCGGGCCCTCGTTGTCCGGCTATTTGTCACCTCTTGTAGTAGTGACAACTTTTCAACTTGCTTAGTGAGTGCTAACATATGGGATGCCAAAGCCAGTTGTCCTCTCTCCATCTCTTGTAGCTGTCGTGCGAGCTTCGATGACTGAAGTCCTACTTCTGCGTCCGTACTAACCGCGTCACACCTTGAACTAATGTTCCGTGTTCGCGGCATTCTCACTGGCTCTGGCTTATGGCGTTAATCGTAAGGGACCTACTATCCGGAGAAAATGCGTATGACACACAGTCATTCACCTTGCGCTAACACTCTGTCACCGGATCTCACAAAATCAAGACGATTGTGAAAATGAATAATGTAGAACGCATCCGCAGTTTACCTGTCGTTGAGTCACTGATTGTGGGCGCTATGGTGACGTACTGTAACGAATGCTATAGCGAACAATAGCGTCATTTCCTACGACGTCACTAGTTCGTGTCATAAGTGAAAATGGCATGAACGCTGTATATGGAAACGAATGAAATCAAACTCGCATATTCGGTCCACCCCGCTTCTCTCACCCACGCGTCGCTCACGCAATCGTTCCGTCAACGTCAACCACGTTTTGGTACTTGTGGAGTATTCTGGCCCACCTTGATTTCGTCGTTATAACTACATGTTTGCCTAAATTTAATACATCGATGCGTTGATACCTTTATTCCACATTTTTCTAGACATACAAAATATACTTGTTGGCGTTGCATAAACAAAAGTTTACTTACAGAATCATGCCCACTTGGAGGGTCTGCTGTGATCAATGTGGCCTATTGTTTTAGCTATTTGTTATAATTTCTAAGTTATATTTATTGTTATACTGTATTCATAGGCGACGTGCCAAAGTCGCGAAACGAGGCGTAAAACACAGTGGGTGCCGGGCGCCAAGACACTCAGACTCAGAGAGTGGGAGGGGAATGCGCACCCAACAAATACCCCAGCCTAGGCCCCTATATATGTATGTATCCGGGATGTCTGCCTTTAGACTACGATGAATCTCATTATTTGTCTCCGCTCAAGCATAACGGGTGGTGGCCCCTTCCGCGGAACGAAACCTAAACAGTGAACCTAACCAACATAAACTCTGCCAACTTGCAGATGTTATAGTGCAACTGGTGGCGCCACACATTCTGTTAATGTTCTGCATGTCCGGTTGGTGTAGCGCTGCTTCCGGTCGGATAAACCACGTTACTTTTCTCCGTATAGCCGTGGTTTATTCATTAGACAACAAAAATGGCGAAGACCAGCAATACGAAGACGCGAAATCCCAAGAAGATGGGGATCAATAGATCCAAAGGCAGTCTCAATCCAGGTAATTATCGTATAAATGGGCAAATAAGCCGTCATATCGCGATAATATCCAATTATCGCTACCATTCCATGACGTCCCTCCGACTCCGACTCCGAGGCCCTGTTTGTGTTGCTGTTCTAGTTCTAGTTGTTTCCAGCACTCGGCAACGTTCTATTAACTGACTAGTCTGTATATTGGGGGCGCGCGATAGTGTAGTGGTTAGCACATCCGCCTGACATGCCGGCGACCCGGGTTCAATACCCGGACCGGGCAGGTATGGTATATTTGGTGTAAAAACCTGGCTCTCAACATTGGGGACTGTGTATCCCTCATGACTCGGAGATCACGTTAATGTCGGTCCCGTCTCAATTTGGGACGTAAAAGAACCAATGAGGACGAAAAGCACCCTGGCAGTGACCACCCTCAGTGCCAGCATAGAAAGGTCGGCTTGGCGATAACGTTCTGAAAAAGGCTGACTAGTTGAATGAGACCTCATAAGATCATAACATTGTAACTACAATAATACAGAATAGTCAGTTAATAGAACGTTGCCGAGTGCTGGAAACAACTAGAACAACTATTGTGTGGTTACAATGTTATGATCTTATGAGGTCTCATTCAACTAGTCAGCCTTTTTCAGAACATTATTGCCCATCCGACCTTTCTATGCTGGCACTGAGCCTGAGGGTGATCACTGCCAGAGTGCTTGTCGTCCTCAGTGGTTCTTTTACATCCCAAATTGAGACGGGACCGACATTAACGTGATCTCCGAGTCATGAGGGATACACAGTCCCCAATGTTGAGAGCCAGGTTTTTACACCAAATATACCATACCTGCCCGGTCCGGGTATTGAACTCGGGTTGCTGGCATGTCAGGCGGATGTGCTAACCACTACACTACCGCGCTGTCATTAGTATAATACATAACCAGGTAGAATGAAGCCCCACCTTGATTGTACCATTTAACTATATTTTTGTCAAAATGTTATACCTCGGTGCGTTGGTTCCATGACTGCCTCATTCATGTGGTGTGCACTGCTCAGTGGTTGAGACTGGGGTTTGACTAAAAGGCGCACGGCCACGAAGTTAGCGAACGACCACGCACGGCCATGTAATATAATATGTTGTTAGATAGTTTGGCCGTTGATGGTATATATATGGTTTGTTTGTGCATTATTAAAAATTTTGAGTCTGTATTTCACCCAGGAGTTACACAATTTAGACATTTTATCCGATCTTCCAGACGAGTATTTAGTCTTGTCACAGTAGTGCCACCTGGCGAATGGAACCAGCGAGTTACCAGAAGCGATGATAAAAGTTGCAAATTTTGTTACTCCAATGTGAAGAACATATCTGAAATTTGGCGAGCTGCACACACATACCTCCTACGTGCCACCAACAGCCTGGTTACCAACACTACATACATTTCGGTCGTGCGTGGTCGTGCGCCTTTTAGTCATACCGCGAGACTGTCGTTTGAACTTTGGAGGAACGAATCCTGATGCCAGCCAGTTTGGACCTTGGTACTGGTTTGGCTGCTGTGTCGAAACTTGGGTATGAAGAAGAATTCAACATACATAATCCCAGGCATATTTACATTACAAAAATGTTGCATCTTACTCTTAACTCACTTTTGAGGCCCACATAGCATGCCAATTTGCTCCACTCTGTGCTACTGCAGACATGTGTTACCACACTGTGCTCTTGATATGAGCAGTATTATAGCAGCCTAATGATGCAAAGCAAACGACTATTTATGTCTCAAAAGTGCACAATACTTGTATTATAACAGGATGTTGCAATTAATGCATTGATATAGGCAGAACTATGGTTATGTAATGACAAAGTGGAGATGAGCCTGGATTCTACACAAGTGCCCAGGTAGGGACCCAAAAATCAAAGCTTAACACAACACTAGGTGCTGTAAACTCAACACTTCACATGACCTATTGATTTTTCATAGGACCCAAATTTAAAAGTATCAAATACAATTTTGTCCAAAAAATTGTGATGTTATAGTGTTTTATTGAAAATTACATGCACTTCACTATTCACAGCTGCATTTTATAATCTTAACTCAAAGACAATATTTTCCAATGCAATTAAAAAATGACCAAAAACCAACATTGTATTGCCACTTATCAACAGAATAATTCACATTCCTACCTTGTATTTATTCATAAATTTATTTAGGGTCTATTTGACCACCATTAGGCATATCAACACATTTTAGATGTAATTGTGTCACCAAGCAAACGATGTCACATGATGTTACAATTTTCATCACACAAAAAATCATATTTATGCAAGGTTATTAAGTAATTTTAATCTAATGACAGTTATTGAACAGTATTTTCTACCCCACATTTAATAACTTAGAAATGGGCTTTCAGCCAAATGGGTTTTTTACATTTATCTCACATGTATTGAATTAACATGTTTTTTTTAGATCGAGTCATTGCAAAAGGTGGTCAAAACATGAGAGATAGATCAACCATCAAACGACTTCAGATGTACAGAAATTTCAAAGCAAAGAGGTAAGATTTCAAAGCATACATTGAATTTACAAGGGTACGTCTTTTGTGGACCAGAATATTAAAGTCATGACCTACATTGTCAAAGTAGTAGAATATTCACTTTTGTCATTTTAAATACCATCTTGTACACAAGCTAAGCTCTGCTGCTAATGAAAATAAGGCAGATGTACAATTAAGTATACCATTGCAATAGTTTACTAAAATTCATTAATACTGTTTTATTCTAAGTACTTTGATGTTTCTAATTTACACTGCGTTTGCTTCTCTCTCACCAACAGAAAGAACATTTTTTGGTGCTGTGGAGAAACTATCCACCTGTGGTTATAAACCCTCATTGTGGTAATGCTGTAGAAATCCATGTTAGAAGATGACAAATCCTGTGGCTAATTTCAGAGCGGAAAATAGTTTGTCAACGTGCGTATATGCTGGCGACCATCAGCGTTAGCTGTCTTACACTCGGAGGAGAGGAAGTTGTTACAATAGTTGCACCGTCTGGTGGAGCGACTTTATGGAGCAGGGTGATGGTATGACAGTGGTGCAACCTGATGAGTTGTGTGTTGTTGAAAACATACAGGCTCCCAGATTCATCGGCAGACTCCCAAATTAACAAATTGCCATTGGCAGACTCCCACCAGTTTCGCATTAACACATCTGTGTCTGACTTTTGTTGTTGAATGTTAACTGCCACTGGGAGAAACCAGATTTTTGTATCTATAAAAACTGCATCACTACCATAATATATATGCACGTTTTGTAGAGACTCTACAGGGAAGATCATTCGACCGGCTCCTTTCCAATCTCGTCTGACTCCAGGGACCATGGCCCGTGTCGAACCCAACAGGAAGTGGTTTGGTAAGTTTGTTTTATTCTTACTGTTTATAAGTATCTTCATTCATAACTTTGGTCAGTGACATCAATGCTTGTACCATCTACATCTTCTGAACTCAGACGGCTACACAAAATAACCCTAGAATTCCTTAGCAGTTAGGTCTAGTTAATAGTTGGTCCACAAATTTTGATAACTACCATGCTCTGCATAATAAAATTACACACCCATTACAAGCTAAATAACATAAGGTATATACCGTTTGAATACTAACTAATGGGTTAGAGGAATTTATCAATTTTTTTGTTTTGGTTATGTACACCTGAATGTGTCCCACAGGAAACACGCGAGTGATCACACAGACTGCATTACAGACCTTCCAGGATGAGATGGGTAAAGTAATGAAGGATCCCTACAAGGTAATCATGCGGCAGACAAAGCTACCAATCAGTCTGCTCAACGAGACAGCGAAGGTGAGTACCTAATATGTCCAGACATTCCCAACATCACCAAATCTTCCCTGAGAGTATGTGTTCACGCATGGCACAAAAAACATTCATCAGATGTCAAGTTATACAATTTTGAGGAAGGATGGCCTAAGAGAAGATATCAGAATGCAGTGAAGTTTAACAGGAATATTGGTAAAAAGCTGGATGATGTGGGTAGACCACTTTATAAGAATCAATGTTAGTAGAGATAGAGAAACGTCAAAGACCTTAGCAGCACTCCTTTCACTAGCTGTCAACAATGTTGCACCGTGTTTTAAAAGACAGCCTCTACTTTTCCAGAATGCTAAAGTTCACATTCTCGACACAGAGAGCTTCAATAACACATTCGGCCCGAAGGCACAGAGAAAGCGGCCGAGTCTACGAGTGGCTGACATGGATGTAAGTTGGGCACAAGTGTGTGTATATAGTATATATAGTATATATAGTATATATATTCATTATGTTTATGTACTATTGTGCTTTAAATTACTACTCAACCCAGTTATCTGCCACATAAACAGGTAAGGCCTTGGCAGAACGTAGGAGCAAGTGTGGCATGTATCCTAACTAATCAGCAGTCAAAATACTTTCAGGGCCTTCTTAGTGAGACGTTATCAGTAATGGATACAAAATCTTAGTTTGAGGTTTCAAGAAATATTGTCATTTAAAAATGCATTATACTCACGACCGGAAAATAAGTTGTGCCAAATCAAAACTCATTTCACTGAAGTCTTATATTCTAACGCTCTTGCCCTATTTTAATACACTGTGCAATATCACAGTGATTCACGTGACATGCTCTGGTCATACAACGATTAACACATCACAAATAGGACGCACGGTTGTTGATGCGGTTTCTTTTATATGGTTTGTATTTCGCCTGTCTATTTTCGTAAGTACTTCACTCAAAACAACTTTTCTAACAGTTTATTATCAAAAATTTGATGGAGTAGGTGTTAGAGATTTAGCATATAGATATCTTATGAATTAATTTTTTTTTAAACTGCAAAAGATCGATTGGACGCATGATTAGTGCCCTCACCAGTATAAATTTGACTGCCGCCATGGATGTGGATGAGATCTCACACTCCCCACTTGCCCCAGTGCCCCAGAATCCACCTCCACATGAAGCTGTAGCACTGTCGTTGTAGGGCCTCCTACAGCAGGCGGACGATTCGACAGACAAGTACAACGAGGAAAAGGACACGGATCGTGTCACGGAGGACCTCGGCTTCAAACCAGAGACCCCGGAAATTGTTTTTCGGGCGGGTCAGTCTAAACGTATCTGGAACGAGTTGTACAAGGTATTGGACAGTTTGTTTTCTTCCAGAATTAGCCTATATTAGGGGTGGCTGCAAGAGTTTGCAAAGTCTCCAAAAGAAAGCATTATGCGTAGGGGTTGGTGGTTCAGTTGCGTTGAAAAAAATAATTGCAGTGGTATCACCTATTATGGAACAGACATTAAT
This sequence comes from Paraescarpia echinospica, assembly GCA_020002185.1. Taxonomy (NCBI): domain Eukaryota; kingdom Metazoa; phylum Annelida; class Polychaeta; order Sabellida; family Siboglinidae; genus Paraescarpia; species Paraescarpia echinospica. The sequence continues at coordinate 72,746,260 of CM034532.1, forward strand.
GCACGATGGTGTTATTGTGGATGTCAGAAACGGGCTGTGTGGTGAGTGATTTCTTGGCAACCGTGTTGCATCATTTGAATCCGGTGGGTATTGGCTGTCGTTTTGGAAACCATTTTGGATTGCTAGCAAATCTCAAGTCTCACAGTTCGTATTGGTGGTTGGGGCTTTGAAAGAAGATGTATTGCAAACAATCATCAAACATTTGATACAAACCCTTAATCCATAAGGAATTGTTGAAAGAAACAATTTAACATTACAGATCCTTCATTGGGGGTTATATATGAACCCTGGAAGTTTGGTGCCCCGGACGGAAAACATCCCGGAGGAGTAGAATAACATACATAACAACAGTACGCACGCATGCACACACACACATACACACACACACACACACACACTGTAACTCGACTGCAGTAAGATGTTAGGATCAGTGACACATTACCCATTGGCTTGTAGGTGATAGACTCATCGGACGTCGTAGTTCAGGTGTTGGACGCACGGGACCCGATGGGAACACGCTCCAGCTACATAGAGCGATACCTACGCAAGGAGAAACAACACAAACATCTCTTCTTTATCCTCAACAAGTGCGACCTTGTTCCCACATGGGTCACCGTGAGTGTCCTTGACCTTGTCAATCTCTTAATGGTTTTGTTGACTGTAATGTGACATTTCCATTTTGTGAACACTGTTTATGGTAGCAGGACAGGGCCATTAACTTTTACATACCTGGATTTTCCCCCAAAAATTATACACATTTTAAATGCAGGAGGTTTCATTACTACCAATAGTTTCTTACATGTGTAGTCAGCAGGGGTAGAACTACCCACTAGTCCGCTAGTCCGTACACTAGTAAAGATTACGGCGGACTAGTAAATCCGCCTACCAACTAGTCCGGCTGTCTAGTAAAAATCAGCATGTTGCATGATGCCACCATCCGTACCATTGACAAACTAATTCTTTACGTAATGAGGCGACAGTGAAACAGTGCTGTTAATTGACTGTTGTGTGACATCGAATTCTGAAATGACAGTTTTGTTTGGTTTAGCATATCTGGTAGAGGGGTAGGGCTAATGAGTGCAATTGGTGGTCATTTTCAAATGCACGGTTTTCGAATACGGTTTACATCTACATTGCTTTATTAGTCTACGTTTATGCACGATGTATCATTACTTGACTGGGGTTGCAAAACCAGCAGAAAAACGCAAGCTGGAAAAACACTGCAACTGCCCACCGAGCCATTCAAGTGCTGAAAACGGCCACCATGGACCGTCTGACGCATTTGTTGGAATTTAAATTTGTGTTGTTTTGATATTTTCAGGACTAGTAAACCTTTTGGCGGACTAGTAAACTTTTGTCTTTACTAGTCCTGCTGTCCAGTAAAATAAATGCTGAAGTTCTACCCCTGAGTCAGGTATATATTTTCAGAAATGTAACATTCCAATAAATCAACTATTGTGAAAAAGTGAATAATATTTTTATACAGTAATTAAACATGTGATATGCAGTTACTTAAAAGTGACATACAGTTACTTATACTTCATTATTAAAAAGATCTCTGTTCATATAAGTGAAAGATCTATACAACAGTAGAAAAACGGTTAACATAATACTAGGCAAGATCTAACACAAACTGATACAAAATAATTAGAACTGACACTGATAATAGATGTATTTATTATTTATTTCTAAAAGTACTGTAAACAACTTATTAGTCATTGTTTTAAGTGAATTTAAATGTGTTTTTCAGCAAAAGTGGGTGTCGATTCTGTCTGCTGAGTATCCGACTCTTGCCTTCCATGCCAGTATCACAAACTCGTTCGGCAAGGGAGCGCTCATTAGTCTGCTCCGGCAATTCGGCAAGGTATGAATCATGAACTCCCTCCTCAATTGATTTAGTTCATTGTGAAACAATTGTCGTTGATGTCCAAAATCTATATTAACATTAACAAAGAACAGTTAAGTTGACATTGTAATCACGGTTGCAAATATCTGCAAAAGTAATCATAATCAATTATTATTGTCATTTTTTAAGTAAACATACTAAAACTTTTTAAAGCACTCATAATTTATTAGAGTTGTAGCATAATATCTGGTGTTGTTGCAGCTCGACTCGGATAAGAAGCAAATCAGCGTGAGTTTCATCGGCTACCCAAATGTTGGCAAGAGCTCCATCATTAACACACTGCGTGCAAAGAAAGTCTGCAAGGTGGCACCAATTGCTGGTGAGACAAAGGTACAAGTCTGTCGATTGGCCAGGCAGCTGTGTAAAGTTGGCACTGATTGGTCACAGCAAGTTTCTTTTCTGTGCATACATTGAGTAAAATCAGTGATATATTATGTAGATATATCTGGGTGTCCAAAGGGTAAGTCTGTACTGTACTCTATTCACCCCAGGTGTGATAGTATGTGACCCTGTATTCTGTTCACCCCAAGTGTGGCAGTATGTCACCCTGTACACTATTCATCCCAGGTATGGCAGTATGTCACCCTATCTGTATTCACCCCAGGTGTGGCAGTATATGACCCTGTACTCAATTCATCCCAGGTGTGGCAGTATTTGACCCTGTACTCTATACACCCCAGGTGTGGCAGTGTGTGACTGTACTATATTCACCCCAGGTGTGGCAGTGTGTGACCCTGTACTCTATACACCCCAGGTGTGGCAATGTGTGACTCTGTACTCTATTCACCCCAGTTGTGGCAGTGTGTGACTCTGTACTCTATTCAACCCAGTTGTGGCAGTGTGTGACTCTGTACTATATTCAACCCAGTTGTGGCAGTGTGTGACTCTGTACTCTATTCACCCCAGTTGTGGCAGTGTGTGACTCTGTACTCTATTCACCCCAGGTGTAGCAGTGTGTGACTCTGTACTCTATTCACCCCAGGTGTGGCAGTATGTGACCCTGATGAAGCGGATCTTCCTTATTGACTGCCCCGGGGTTGTCTACCCGACAGGCGAGTCACAGACAGAGATTGTCCTCAAGGGTGTTGTAAGTAGCCACAACTTTCTATTAATTCTACACACAGAAGGTACATATCTGGCTATAGACAGTGGACGAATGAACAGTCTTCATGCAGAAATTGCAGCATATCTGATTGCTTCCCAGAGCAGTTCTATGTATTGGGTACCAGATCAATTATATACATAATAATACAGTTTATACATTATTATAAGTATACATAGTGATTGATCAGTGGACACCTGCACTAAGACCTACACGATCACTGACATGCAGCCACCATGACGAATATGTAATAAATATGTCTGTATAAATATAACTTCAAAATAAATAGTATCTAAATTAATTGAAGTACAAAAAGAGTAGTAAACAAGTAATACCATCATTTACAAATATTGATATCAATAATTATCACTACTGTCTCTAAACCCACTGACGTCATTATTGTCAGTTAATGTTAACTAAAACTAGCCTAACCTACATTTACAAACATAATCTAACACATACTAGAGTATAACTAATAACAATATTTTTTATTATAAAATGTCTACTGTAGATATGGTCCATTTGGCTTGCATATACACCCTGTATAGCAATTCTGAATGTTACATTGTGATATATATTTGCTAATTATATATTTTGTTGCATAGTTTATAAAGCCTTGGTATGAATGACTTATAACTTTTTCAAGTACAATTTTTGGAAGAAAGTTTTCTTGGATTATTTTTAGAATTTCATGTCTGATGCAAAGGCAGCAATACTTTGAATTTGTATGTTTTACTTGAATATCATAATTATTGTTGTTTTTAAGGTTGTTTTCCATGTTATTAAAACGTTGAGGTGCCCATCTGGTCCTCCTTAATCTTATTATTGTATTTTCCTGTGTTTGAAACATGTTTTGGAAGTATCCTGGGAGGTTTCCGTTTTCATATTTAAAACAAGTTTGTGACATGATAGTTTATCCTCTACCTTTAGTAATTCAAGATTCTTAAACAGAGTTGCAGTATGGGAATTAAATTTACTGTTTGATATTGCTCTGACTGCCTTTTTTTGCAACTTACTTATTCGTGATCCTACAGTAACACCCATGCTGTTATTCCATAATTTAGGTGTGATAAAAATAGTGAATTGTAGATTATTTTCAAGATGTACACTGGAACATAATGTCTTAATCTAGATGTAATTCCACATATCCTTGACAATTTGTTGGCTATGTAATAGAGTCTATGAGAATACCAAGAAATTTAAAGTGTGTTACATGTTCAATCAGAATACTGTTCACCTCAATATTAGGAATGTTGCCATTTTTAAATTTTCTTTGTTTACTATGAAAACTCATCATCTTTGTTTTGCTTACACTGAGTGAGAGCTTGTTCACTGCTAGCCAGCCCATTATCTTGGTTAATTCCGAATTTATTTAATTTTTATTTATTTTTTATTATATTTATCTTTTATTGTATGTTCGTGGATGTTTGATGTGACTGTATGTTTTATCACCAAGTCACATTCCTAATTGACATGTATTTTATGTTATGCGATAAAGTATCTGTGTTTAACTGTATCTGGATGCTTCCCAGAAAAGTTGAGATGGTGTTCAATTTAACACGTCTGTAAAACGTAAAGCGATTTCAGCAGACCTGAGCCATGTGTCACCTCTCTCTCTCTCTCTCTGCACCCAGGTGCGTGTGGAGAATGTGCGGGCGCCAGAGGACTACATCGGGGCGGTACTGGAGCGTGTGCGCAAGGACTACATAGAGAAGACGTATCACATCTCATCCTGGACAGACTCGGAGGACTTTCTTGAACAACTTGCCAACCGCAGTGGCAAACTACTCAAGGTAGTGACTGACTTACACCCACCCATGGAGCACCACACCATGTGCAGCAGTTATCACCACAACACCCAGCCATGGAGCACCACACCACGGGCAGCAGTTATCACCATAACACCCACCCATGGAGCACCACACCACAGGTAGCAGTTATCACCATTACACCCACCCATGGAGCACCACAACACGGGTAGCAGTTATCATCATTACACTCACCCATGGAGCACCACACCACAGGCAGCAGTTATCACCATAACACCCACCCATGGAGCACCACACCACGGGCAGCAGTTATCACCATAACACCCACCCATGGAGCACCACACCACAGGTAGCAGTTATCACCATTACACCCACCCATGGAGCACCACAACACGGGTAGCAGTTATCACCATTACACTCACCCATGGAGCACCACACCACGGGCAGCAGTTATCACCATACACCCACCCATGGAGCACCACACCCACCCATGGGCAGCAGTTATCACCATTTACCACCATTACACTCACCCATGGAGCACCACACCACGGGCAGCAGTTATCACCATTACACTCACCCATGGAGCACCACACCACGGGCAGCAGTTATCACCATTGGAGCACCACACCACATCAGTTATCACCATCATTACACTCACCCATGGAGCACCACACCACAGGTAACAGTTATCACCATTACACTCACCCATGGAGCACCACACCACAGGTAACAGTTATCACCATTACACTCACCCATGGAGCACCACAACACGGGTAGCAGTTACCACCATTACACTCACCCATGGAGCACCACAATACGGGTAGCAGTTACCACCATTACACCCACCCATGGAGCACCACACCACTGGCATCAGTTATCACCATTACACCCACCCATGGAGCATCACACCATGTGCAGAAGTTATCGCCATTACACCCACCCATGGAGCACCACACCATGGGCAGCAGTTATCACCATTACACCCACCCATGGAGCACCACACCACAGGCAGCAGTTACCACCATTACGGGGGTCAGCAACTGATAGTTTTCCCATTGGCGACTATGTTAACGTTTTGTCTGATTATAAAAAAAACGTGACCTATAAAATGTCTTAAACTTCTCACCTGCTGTTATCATCATCTCATTGACATGCTGATAGATTTTGACAAAAATTGCATAGTTCTAGCTCTTGCAAAATGCCTGTATGTATGACTCCCGTCAATATTTACAAATGGATGCAGGCAGTAATCCGGCTAAAGGGTCAACTAGCCAAATTGCTGCCAAATACCCTTCCGCTTGGTAAAATCAGCTAAAATTACACCATTTTACTGTCAACAGCTTCTACAATCACATCTAGAAATCTGACTACTCAAATGCAGTTATGTCAGAGCAAGTGAATATTATAAAAAAAATATACTGCACTTTTTCATCTGTAACCAAGCAGGAACTCTCTAACAGTGTCCTGACCCTTACACCCACCTATGTAACAACACTCCACTGGCAGCAGTTACCACCATTACACCCACCTATGTAACAACACACCTCTGGCAGCAGTTACCACCATTACACCCACCTTTGTAACAACACACCACAGGCAGCAGTTACCACCATTACACCCACCTATGTAACAACACACCACTGGCAGCAGTTACCACCATTACACCCACCTATGTAACAACACACCACTGGCAGCAGTTACCACCATTACACCCACCTATGTAACAACACACCACTGGCAGCAGTTACCACCATTACACCCACCTATGTAACAACACACCACTGGCAGCAGTTACCACCATTACACCCACCTATGTAACAACACACCACTGGCAGCAGTTACCACCATTACACCCACCTATGTAACAACACACCACTGGCAGCAGTTACCACCATTACACCCACCCATGGAGCACCACACCACGGGCAGCAGTTATCACCATTACACCCACCCATGGAGCACCACACCACAGGTAGCAGTTATCACCATTACACCCACCCATGGAGCACCACACCACGGGTAGCAGTTATCACCATTACACCCACCCATGGAGCACCACACCCAGGTAGCAGTTACCACCATTACACTCACCCATGGAGCACCACACCACAGTTAACAGTTATCACCATTACACTCACCCATGGAGCACCACAATACGGGCAGCAGTTATCATCATTACACTCACCCATGGAGCACCACACCACGGGCAGCAGTTATCACCATTACACCCACCCATGGAGCACCACACCATGGGCAGCAGTTATTACCATTACACCCACCCATGGAGCACCACACCACGGGCAGCAGTTATCACCATTAGACCCACCCATGGAGCACCACACCACGGGCAGCAGTTATCACCATTAGACCCACCCATGGAGCACCACACCACGGGCAGCAGTTATTACCATTACACTCACCCATGGAGCACCACACCATGGGCAGCAGTTATCACCATTACACTCACCCATGGAGCACCACACCACGGGCAGCAGTTATCACCATTACACTCACCCATGGAGCACCACACCATGGGCAGCAGTTATCACCATTACACTCACCCATGGAGCACCACACCATGGGCAGCAGTTATTACCATTACACTCACCCATGGGCAGCAGTTATCACGATTACACTCACCCATGGAGCACCACACCACGGGCAGCAGTTATTACCATTACACTCACCCATGGAGCACCACACCATGGGCAGCAGTTATCACCATTACACTCACCCATGGAGCACCACACCATGGGCAGCAGTTATCACCATTACACTCACCCATGGAGCACCACACCATGGGCAGCAGTTATTACCATTACACTCACCCATGGAGCACCACACCATGGGCAGCAGTTATCACCATTACACCCACCCATGGAGCACCACACCATGGGCAGCAGTTATCACCATTACACTCACCCATGGAGAACCACACCACGGGCAGCAGTTATCACCATTAGACCCACCCATGGAGCACCACACCATGGGCAGCAGTTATCACCATTACACTCACCCATGGAGCACCACACCATGGGTAGCAGTTATCACCATTACACTCACCCATGGAGCACCACACCACTGGCATCAGTTATCACCATTACACCCACCCATGGAGCACCACACCATGGGCAGCAGTTATCGCCATTACACCCACCCATGGAGCACCACACCACGGGCAGCAGTTATCACCATTACACCCACCCATGGAGCACCACACCACAGGCAGCAGTTACCACCATTACGGGGGTCAGCAACTGATAGTTTTCCCATTGGCGACTATGTTAACGTTTTGTCTGATTATAAAAAAAAACGTGACCTATAAAATGTCTTAAACTTCTCACCTGCTGTTATCATCATCTCATTGACATGCTGATAGATTTTGACAAAAATTGCATAGTTCTAGCTCTTGCAAAATGCAGGCAGTAATCCGGCTAAAGGGTCAACTAGCCAAATTGCTGCCAAATACCCTTCCGCTTGGTAAAATCAGCTAAAATACACCATTTTACTGTCAACAGCTTCTACAATCACATATAGAAATCTGACTACTCAAATGCAGTTATGTCAGAGCAGGTGAATATTATTTTAAAAAATAATTTCCCAAAAATATACTGCACTTTTTCGTCTGTAACCAAGCAGGAAGTCTAACAGTGTCCTGACCCTTACACCCACCTATGTAACAACACTCCACTGGCAGCAGTTACCACCATTACACCCACCTATGTAACAACACACCTCTGGCAGCAGTTACCACCATTACACCCACCTATGTAACAACACACCTCTGGCAGCAGTTACCACCATTACACCCACCTTTGTAACAACACACCACAGGCAGCAGTTACCACCATTACACCCACCTATGTAACAACACACCACTGGCAGCAGTTACCACCATTACACCCACCTATGTAACAACACACCACTGGCAGCAGTTACCACCATTACACCCACCTATGTAACAACATACCACTAGCAGCAGTTACCACCATTACACCCACCTATGTAACAACACACCACTGGCAGCAGTTACCACCATTACACCCACCTATGTAACAACACACCACGGGCAGCAGTTATCACCATTACAGTATTTTGGTCTTAAACTTGTTCTCAGTGGCACCATCTAGAGAGTTGCTCACTACTCAATTTGCCCAGTTTCATCTTTCTCCAACAGGTAGAAAACATTGAGTACATATGAGTAATTAGTTCTAATTAACTACCTTTATGTATTATGAAATCGTAAATTGGTGGACCAGAAGCCAATTATTCAAATAATAGCATGAAGACAGAAAGAAGCCAGTGGACCTCGGCTCCTGAATGAACTTCAGTGAAGATACTGTCAGGCTTCCCCCAAAGTTTATAATGCTCAACAAGAGTATCACTAACTATTACCATGGTAATGTCATAACATTGGAAAACACAAACTGGGAATACATGTACCATATTCGTTCTATTAAGCATACATGCCCTAATTAGCATACACCCCCTTTTTAGTAGCATCCAGCGACGTGACAGTGATCTAAATGCCAACCTTGACTGTTGAATCCATCATCGTGTTTTAATTTCTATCAATATCACACTAGATTCAAAGCTTGGTGATGAAACAACATCGAAAGATCCACCTAAATTATCAGATTTTTACAGCGTTCTGATATCTTGTTGCTCATATGTGAGATGCATAAATCACTTGTCAGTCACGTCTGCCGAGACGGCTGTACTCAGGAACCACAGGAACCAAAGAAATTGCTGCACACCCTGTACACTTATTGGAACACAAAATTTGTCATATTTCCATGTCTCAAATATTTGCTAAGCATACTGTACAGAACGAATACGGTATGCGAATTAGTTCTTTTAAACATATCCAATATGTGAATTTACCTTGTAGAGTCTTTCGTAGATGTGACACATCAACTTCTTCAGTACATGTGACGTATGACGTTATCATACTTGTGAGATAGTTCGTAATTCCCCTCATCTCGATTGATTGGTGACCTGGCCTTTCTGATCCATATGGCTTCTTTTATTTGCCGTGTTCTTCTGTTGATGTCTTTGTCTGCTATTTTCGCTCCCCCCAGTCTATGATATGATTTTGTGTTGTTGCGTGGTCTGTGAGGGGGGGTTTGTACTATTTTTTTTAAATTGTAGATGTCGACATCTTTTTTCTCGCTCGTGTATTTCTCTTTCCCTGTGTTGTCAACATCCTTTCTATGTTCCTCAAGTCTCGTTTTGAACAATCTTCCCGTCTCTCCGATATATTGAGCACCACAGTTCTTGCATGGTGTTTGGTCCACCAGTTCTTCTAGCTCCACTTTGTCCTTAGGGTGAACCAACAGGAGCCTTGGTTTCTGTAGATCTTGTCTGGGTTTTGTTTCTGTTTTTTTCTTGTTGCTAGCCATTCCCTTTTTCAGGGTTCTTTTCCAATATCTCACATGTACGATGACGTCATACATGACGTCACGTGTACTGATGAAGTTGGTGTGTCACATCAATGAAAGACTACAAAATAAATTCACATATTGGATATGTTTAAAAAAACTAATTCGCATAAAAATGGACTATCCTGAAGAATGTTCAGCAATCCAGGAATACACATACTTGCCATGTCGCTCAGGAAAATGTTACATATTGTGGAGCACAGTCACTAGAGTATCTGGTTGTTGATCCAGGGGACCAGGGTTCGGTGGAACCGGAGTTCAAATCCACCTCCTATTGTTTAAAAACTGGGACAATTTTGTTCTCTCCACCTGTCTTAGAAGAGATGACAAAACGTCCATTTTACTGCTAGGTGGGTCTCCACAGTAATGAGAATGAGATGTTTGGCACCATAACTAATAATGCAGCTGTTCGTTCCAGGGAGGTCAGGCAGACCTCAGTACAGTGGCCAAGATGATGCTGAATGACTGGCAGCGCGGGAAATTGCCTTACTTTGTCAAGCCACCTGGACATGAGGTAGGCAGACAGGCTGCAGCATTTTACAAACTGCAATAACCTGTGTTATCCCTTAATCTGCGTTATCCATAAGTGTGATTTAGAATTATGTATGTTATCCAGGATTTTGGTCGAGTTACGACTAATAATTATTAGTCATTGTCAGTTACAATATAAGCTTGCAAGTTTATTTCCAATTATTATGTTTACGGTATTCTACTGAATAGTAGTACTTGTATCTGTGTCATATTATCAATGACTAATATCATACTGTACTTGTTCAAACTGATCACAGAATCCACACTCATTAATTGTGGCTGTTCGTTTCATTCTAAGAAAAGCACAGAATTATGCAGTATGTTTTACATGTTATTTTGTTCCCATTGACACTAGATACAAAAAAAATATGTCATAATTGTTTATAATATTTCTGTAAAGCAGTCATAACTATAATCTTTGTGTCGTAATTTGTCTAACGTGTAATTGCAATCAAGATTTTTAAATCAAAACCTTACAGCACTAGTGAGGAAACCAAAATTCAGAAGTTAAGGTCTCCATTTATGTAGATATTATGTAAAAGTAAACAAGGTGTTAATCAATGAAATTAATGTTTTTATAATAATGTAAGTAATCTGTGGTAGAATGACGAGACAATCGCCAGTGATGCCGCGAAGAAGACATCAACAGAGAGTTGCAGTAAGACGACTACAACGAAGACAGCAGTTGAGAAGACGAACCCAAGGAAGGTGCCTCGGGTGAAGCAAGACCTCAACAAGATCTCTGTCGATGTCACCTTTGTTGACGACGACATCAAGCCACTGGAGCAGGGAGAAGATGGCGACATGGATGATAGTGAAAGAGATATGGAGGAAGATGAAGCCGAGGAAGTGGAGGGGAGCAGGGATGAAGAAGGCGAGGAGGAGAGTGAGTGTGGGGAGTTGGTGGAATGTGGGAGTGAGAAGGAAGGAGCGGAAACACAGAAGACAAACCGGCAAAAACGGAAACGAAACGCTGATGGCTGCACTGTCAGCGGAAAGAAAGTGAAATACATGAAGACAGCCAGTGGGACGTTCCTTGTGTCTGCGCCAGTGGGGGCAGCAGAGACTGGCACAAAGACAGGTCTGTAGGGGATTCTTAGTGTTGACATATGGTTAAAAGTTTAGGTGAAGCAAGCAGTAGACAGGTTATTTATGAACACTACTGGGTAGAGAAAGTGTCATAAACTGACAGGTATTTTTGTCACCTGTTTGACTCATACATTGTCTGTGACTGATACTGTGATATGTCACCGAGTGTGGTGTTACTTAGAGTGTTCTATCGTTCATAAACAACAGTCCCCCTCTGAGTGGCCATCCCTCCTGCAAAGGGGCAGCCGGTCAGCCTCCTACCTTCCACACTGGTCAGCATACACAAATATAATTTTATTAATTTATACAGGTATACAGACATAAACCCTGTTGAACAATGAACATACACAGTCTATTACTGAAATGTAACTGAATTCTAGTAAGGCCACACAAAGCCAGACGTCATGGTCCACATGCATGACATACCATAGGAAATGATGTTGCATGGCATCTGTAAGTTGGGGGTGATCAAGAGGGGACTACTGTATAGTGGTGTGGCTCATGCATATTGTAGAATGTCTTATACATTTCATTATGATTACATGTTTTTACATCTGATTATATTCGTCATATACACTCACTGAGAGTATTCCCGTCCCCTCCAGGTGCGTCAGCCTACAGTGTGACGGAGACGGACGCTGCAGTGTGTGTCGAACTCACCCCCAAGGGTGCGCAGAGACAGGGCAGATCCACAAAGAAGTCCCGCGGCAAACAGGGCAGGAAGCACAAGAGACAGACTGGCAATGACGACTCCGGCGACGAACAACCACGAGTGACAGGGAAAGCAGTACGTGGGAGGGGGTGGTTGCAAGTGCAATCTTTTATTTATGGTTTCACAGTAATCGGAGATGTTTTTTGTAGAAAAATTCACTTGTGTAAATTAAACAATTTACATATTTAAATAAAAGTAACTGGTGCAAGGCAATCTTTACTGTAGATTACAATACTGAAATTTTGCCCATTCAGAACTCGGATTGGTGTATATCATGGTTTGCACCCAAACCCCTCAAATGGCGTAGTCTCTCTAATACTTTTAGACTGCATCAGTATTTGTCGACAGAGGGGTCTTAACACTTGGGGCAAGATAGAGGTGTACACATATATGTGGTATGGAATATAATGGATACTAGGTGTATGTTGTCATTTCATGATTAGTTAATATGGTAGATAAAATACCATATTTCAGCTTGGTGTAAACATTTTAATCGTAAAAATTTGTTGGAGGGAACACTTTGAAATGGTAGTCCCTACAAAGATGAGATGAGAGGTTGAGATCTGATCACTGTGCACTGTCTTCTGTGTTTCAGAAGCGGCAGATGTACGAAGCAATGAAAATAAAGAAGATCGGACAACATTTCTACGCAGACACCAACGTGAAGAACAGAAGTCATCGCAAAACAACTTAAAAGACAGCCACAGCAATGAACTATGTATAATATGTGATGAACTATATACTGAATGTAATGAAATACAGTTACCAGGATGATGATTTCTGGTACATTTGGAACTTAGAAGAATCACCAAATAAATAAGTCTATGTCATATTGTAGTGTGTCATATTGCAGTACCGCTTGGGCGGTATCAGTCTGCTAACACAGAACCAACAACGTTGTGGTTCATTTATTGTATTTATTATATAAATCTTGCAAAAACAGACAAACATTGACACTACTACATAATACATTGTGCCGAGATCCGCACAGAACTCAGGCCAGCTGTTTGCTTGTCATTCAACATGTCTCTCATATATTACATATTCAGGACGTATCATTATCATATCCACTTCTCAACAACACAAGTCAACTTGACTATAATTATTAAATAATGCTACAATCCTGCAGTGAATACAAAGCTTTATTAGTCTACATTAAAGGCTGTCCACCATGCCTCACAGCAAATGTTTGATATCTCCCCTTAAAACGGTTTTACCTACACAATGACTCTTCTGTACTGTATTGTTCTTAACAGAAATTCAAGGAAACACAAAATGAGTAGCATTCTCTGCAATATAAATAAAAAGCTAGAAAATAATACTGAAACACAAATCACAGTCAGTACTATTCATACATTTCTACGCTGACACACATCAACCGGATAAGATGCTTGTCTACTGACAACAGTCGTCTTGACAACACGTACCTAGGCACACATCTGCATATTTTGTACACGTGTGCACAGATCTGCACATATTGTACACATTGTTGTGTGCACACATCTACAGACACTTATTATGGCCCCATAAAGAATAATTATTGTGAAACTGAAGTTGTGTCACCTATGTTAGGATGACTTCTATAATTCTGGCTAAGTCGTCCCACCTAATCACTTCGTCATGAGATTCTTATAAGCACAATATACCAACCAATTAACTTATTTTCTTGGTATTATTTCCACATACAGAAAATGGAGGTATTTTAAAAATACTTTTTACTTCAGATTTACTTGGTTCTTAGAAGAACCAGGTAAATCTGAAGTAAAAAGTGGGTTATTGACCAAGTGCATTAACCAATGTAATTTTTAGGTTTAATATCGGCATCAAATTAAATATATGTCTTAAATTAACACTACTCAATTGTGTTAATTCAAAAAACATTGCCTTCATACTTTCTATTGTCAGTTAAATATCACAAGTCTCTAATATATATTATAACATTTAGAATCGTTATAGTAAGTAAACTAAATCGTAAGAATTGCCCAAAAAATGAAGATTACTTACTGAGAATTTAAGATACGCCATATGTCATTTTCAGAGCTCCAATTTGACTTGATATCTTCACTGTCCAAGTGATTTTAAATATTGTAAACTATTTCTGCAAATGGACCTTCTAATTAATAGCTTAACATTCTTCATATATTTTTGTGACTGTTTTTACTAGGATATCATTCTTTATTAAACCGTGTCTCGAAAGAACAAACATGGGTAATCCCGCAGAACAGTTCTATGTTTGCAAATCAGAAATGATTGTTTTTATCCAATTTACATGTATGTTTGTTTATAACTGGCAGATACAAACTATATATTTATTTTATTATTATATATTGTTATATTCCAACTGGTCACATATATGGCAAGAAATTGGGAAGGCGCATGAATGATAATCCAATAATAAATCATGTAAACTAAATACAAAAGCTTGTACCCAAAACTGAGGTATTACTAGTAAATAGACTTGACTGTATTAATTGAACTGACAGACATACATTGAAAATTAATTCACAACTTATCAGTATTTTGGTAAAGTAAGTTGGTCGTTTGAAAATACTGGCTTAGAGCAAATATCAATGCACAAAATTGCTGCATGTCTTCCTGGCAGAGTTGCACTGTTCTACTATGACCCAATTATGTCAAAGGTCAAGTCCTGGCCTCCTTGCGTGCGTCTTCCTTCAGCCTCCAGAGCATCAACTCCATGCAGGCAATGGCGTCCTCACTGCTGTCATGGCCGCCAACTGAAATATGGCCGACAGTTTTATAGGAATTATACCAGCTGCGAGAGATCGCTACTTGTTCTTGCACAAACAGCGATGTCTCTTCTGGCGTCACTTCCTTGGTCCATCTTACATCTATTTAATCTAAATGACCATCAAAATAAGTGTCGTTATTGAAATTAAATTAACATGTTTTTCAGGCAGCATAAAGTGTATTTATACTCGAAAGTAGAAACGACTTAATATCCATGGCTGCCATTTGATTTCAATTAAACATACGCTGTTACAACATAACCCTGCTGCATCTACTTTGGAACTTGGGGGCACCAAAACTATAGTATTTCAATGTTTGTAAAAACTGATAATTCTTCTGGAACAATTGCGAAGCTATCTTTTAATTACCACTTGTTCTAGAAAAGAAAAACAAATCACAAGTGTCCCCTAATTTTACTTCCATGCAGCATTGGCAGTAACAAACATAGAACACGAACCATCATTTTGAATGATTCTCTGCAGGAAGTCGGCCATCAGAGTGCGAAGTGCTCGCTTGTAGGGCGCCCCCAGGCGGTGAGGAAACACAACGGACGTGTCAACAACAGTGGAGTGGATCAACTGCAATGCAAATGTTTTCATTTATTACTATTTATTTCTAGCGAGTACACGTACAACAGTTTGTTGAATGTTTACCAGCAATGACAAAAGTCAACGCTGTTCTCGCAATAAGGACTCCTACTGTAGGGAACAACTTTGAAATCCCTGTTCTTACTTCTACCGTTACATACCCATGGATATAAGGTACATGGGTTAGGTATATGGAACAGTTTCATAAGTCTCAACATGTTCTTTGTAGCGATAATCCACTACATTTATATTTGCAAATAATTCCAAAGTACATGTCAAAATATCTTTTATGTGTTTGAATATTAATATGAAAACTTCTTTCACTCAGAACTGTGCATCAAACCAAAAGGTTAGTCAATCTTGAAAACAGTAGGCATTACAAATGTTGTCAATAGGTGGATGGATATGCTAGTATGATGAAACAAATTTAAAAGAAGGCTTCAGGAAGCCCAAGTTCTAATGTTAGGTTCAACTCTAGGAACACATATTAGACAAGAACTAAACATACAAAGTTGTCTAGGGTTTTTTCCAGGAGTAAGCAGTGAATGTAAACAGGCTGGCTGCTTTGATGACATACACTAGGAAGTTTGTACACAACCTCAGAACTGTGACTGGGATCAAGAAAACCTAGCAGCTACCTTGAGTGCAACAAGGTCACTCTCGAGACTGTGGCCGATGAGGATGGTCTTGTCAGTGAAGAGACTCAACAGAACGGCCTGCACGTCTCTCAGGGTGGTCTCTACCCCCGCCAGGTCTCTCTCAGTCAGCCCACTGAACCTACAGCACAGCAACACAATGGGGTGATACCTTCTAGCCCAACACAACCACACAATGGGGATGATACTTTCTACCCCAACACAACCACACAATGAGGATGATATTTTCTACCACAACACAACCACACAATGGGGATGATATTTTCTACCACAACACAACCACACAATGGGGATGATATTTTCTACCACAACACAACCACACAATGGGGATGATACCTTCTAGCCCAACACAACCACACAATGGGGATGATACTTTCTACCCCAACACAACCACACAATGAGGATGATATTTTCTACCACAACACAACCACACAATGGGGATGATATTTTCTACCACAACACAACCACACAATGGGGATGATATTTTCTACCACAACACAACCACACAATGGGGATGATACCTTCTAGCCCAACACAACCACACAATGGGGATGATACTTTCTACCCCAACACAACCACACAATGAGGATGATATTTTCTACCACAACACAACCACACAATGGGGATGATACTTTCTACCACAACACAACCACACAATGGGGATGATACCTTCTACCCCAACACAACCACACAATGGGGATGATATTTTCTACCCCAACACAACCACACAATGGGGATGATATTTTCTACCCCAACATAACCATACAATGGGGGTGATACCTTCTACCCCAACACAACCACGCAATGGGGATGATACTTTCTACCACAACACAACCACACAATGGGGATGATACTTTCTACCCCAACACAACCACACAATGGGGATGATACTTTCTACCACAACACAACCACACAATAGGGATGATACCTTCTACCCCAAACACAACCACACAATGGGGATGATACTTTCTACAACACAACCACACAATGGGGATGATACTTTCTACCCCAACACAACCACACAATGGGGATGATACTTTCTACCACAACACAACCACACAATAGGGATGATACCTTCTACCCCAAACACAACCACACAATGGGGATGATACTTTCTACCACAACACAACCACACAATGGGGATGATACTTTCTACCCAACACAACCATACAATGAGGGTGATACTTTCTACCCCAGTACAACCACACAATGGGGGTGATAACTTCTACCCCACACAATGAGGTGATACCTTCTACCTCAGCACAACCACACAATGAGGGTGATACCTTCTACCTCACACAACCACACAATGGGGTGATACGTTCTACCCCAATACAACCACACAATGGGGGTGATACCTTCCACCCCAACAAAACCACACAATGAGCATGATACCTTCTACCCCAGCACAACCACACAATGGGGATGATACCTTCTACCCCAGTACAACCACACAATGGGGGTAATACCTTCTACCCCAGCACAACCGCACAATGGGGGGTGATAACATCTACCCCAACAAAACCACACAATGGGGTGATACTTTCTACCCTGGCACAACCACACAATAGGGGTGATACCTTCTCCTTCAACTCAACCACACAATGGGGTGATACCTTCTACCTCCACTCAACCACACACACAGGGCATCATGTTTTTCCAAGAATGAAACATCATCTTCCACAACTCATTTAGAAAAAAGCAAAGAAACCCAAATGAGTTGTAGGGGATGATTTCCATGTTTTGAAAAAGTTGACAACCCATGAAATTTTGAGGGTTGTAGGCAACCTGCTGAAAAGGGTACAAGAACTCAATAAGATGATGGGGTGCAACCCCTGACTGAGTCCAAACAACCATTTCTGACAGTTTTATGGTAGATAACAGTATAGGTCAATCCCAAACAGTTGGCCACTTTGTTAAAGCGTAAAGTTTGTATATTTCCACATCACTGCGCTATGCACTGTGTAGGCATTAACTGTTTCCAGTACTGTATGCAGTTAATTAAGTTTACATGGAAGTTTCTCCAATCTGCCGAGGTATGACCGATGGAAACCTGCCACTACAAG
The DNA here is from genome assembly GCA_020002185.1 of Paraescarpia echinospica. Classification (NCBI taxonomy): domain Eukaryota; kingdom Metazoa; phylum Annelida; class Polychaeta; order Sabellida; family Siboglinidae; genus Paraescarpia; species Paraescarpia echinospica. The sequence continues at coordinate 72,764,867 of CM034532.1, forward strand.
ACACATGATTCCCAGGAACCCGTACAAAAGACTGACATGAAGCCCTACCTCGTGTTGTAGTCGATTACGCGGTGGTCAGGCTTGACCAGTTTCTCAAAGACAGGTTGAAGGTCTGGCCCTATGACCGTGACCCTGGCAAGTTCACTGCCACCCATTGTGTATACCTGCAAAGAGAGAGAGAGACAAGTCATGTGATTATTACATGACTCCTAGTATGTTGAATGTCTTCCGTTATAAGATATGCCATTCAAAATGTCAGAGTGTATCTCTCCAATGTAGTTCTGGTAAAAGTACAACAGTTTTGCAACTTGATGACTGAGCTACTTCAATCTAGCTATGAATGATTGAATGCTTTTATTTAAGGTAAAAACCCATAATACAAATATGCCTAAAAGTAGATATATTAAACTATATACCCGGAATAAGCAAAACTGACTATTACATAAGAAGGATGTAAAATCCCCAACGAGATGCAAAAAGCCTTACACGTTCAAATGAGCTTTTAAATATAAAAAATATATACAATATGAATATAACTGATTATAATATTTTATAAAGGGATATAAAATTACCAATGTTGAGAAAGTTTGCCAACAGTGCAATCTGTCAAAACTTAAAGAACACCAGTAAATTGCTACAATTTGGAGCATAAGAAACAAAGCAATGTGGTAAAGGGATTCTATTATCCAATGCATCAATCTGGATAAGTGTTTAGATATTTTTATCACAGCAAGAGAGAAGTGACATTTAAGAAAATACCATTGGTCAAAAAAAAAACCATTAATGACAGAGGAAACAACAATGACAAGTGTCATACCATTTCACAGTCCATTGAGTAGACGTCATAGTCCTTGCGTGGACGAGGCGAGCCCGGGATTGTCTTCATGTATCCAGACAGATCCATGTACTTGTTTGTCTCGTAAGCATGCCACTGGATTAATTAAGACAGGAATAACACATCTGAAAGGCTGGCATTGACCAGTTGCACAGGCAAACACTTGTAGAAGACAGATCACCTGGCGAGCCAGTCTTACTGGTGGTTCTGCTATCAACATAAAGGTGTACTAGACAAATCAACATATCAAGAAAGAGATACGTCAAGATGGCATATTACCTACAAAAAGCAGCAAAGACAAGTATTGTCTTATGAGACCTGGGTACTATAATCGAATAAAACAGATAAAACATGTTATTTAAATTACAATAAGAACTGTCAGATAGATAAATATTTCAAAATTCTGTTTTACTAACATTTACACTGTCAGTAGAACATTGGTTCCATCCATTTACTGTGGTTCTAAAGAAATACAGGTTGAACGTATGTATCACAGCTGCCTCGCATCTTAATAGTGAGGTCCAATGAACTTGACGCTTACCTCTGAGACTGCACAGCCTGGAGTGCCGAGATCCCCGCCACAACATGTGTACCGACTGTCCATAGAGCCAGCCACTGTAGAACACAAACATACGACACATTCTTACACGCAATGCACAAGCCTGTAGTGTTGAGATCCCCGCCACAACACGTGTATCGACTGTCTATAGAGCCAGCCACTGTAGAACACAAACATACGACACATTCTCACACGCAATGCACAAGCCTGGAGTGCCAAGGTCCCCGCCACAACATGTGTACTGACTGTCTATAGAGCCAGCCACTGTAGAACACAAACATACAACACATTCTCACACACAATGCACAAGCCTGGAGTGCCGAGGTCCCCGCCACAACACGTATATCGACTGTCTATAGAGCCAGTCACTGTAGAACACAAACATAAGACACATTCTCACACGCAATGCACAAGCCTGGAGTGCCGAGGTCCCCGCCACAACATGTGTACCGACTGTCTATAGAGCCAGCCACTGTTCACAAACATAAGACACATTCTCACACACAATGCACAAGCCTGGAGTGTCGAGGTCCCCGCCGCAACACGTGTACCGACTGTCTATAGAGCCAGCCACTGTAGAACACAAACATAAGACACATTCTCACACGCAATACACAAGCCTGGAGTGCCGAGGTCCCCGCCACAACACGTATATCGACTGTCTATAGAGCCAGTCACTGTAGAACACAAACATAAGACACATTCTCACACGCAATGCACAAGCCTGGAGTGCCGAGGTCCCCGCCACAACATGTGTACCGACTGTCTATAGAGCCAGCCACTGTTCACAAACATAAGACACATTCTCACACGCAATGCACAAGCCTGGAGTGCCGAGGTCCCCGCCGCAACACGTGTACCGACTGTCTATAGAGCCAGTCACTGTAGAACACAAACATAAGACACATTCTCACACACAATGCACAAGCCTGGAGTGCCGAGGTCCCCGCCACAACACGTATATCGACTGTCTATAGAGCCAGTCACTGTAGAACACAAACATAAGCCTGGAGTGCCGAGGTCCCCGCCACAACATGTGTACCGACTGTCTATAGAGCCAGCCACTGTTCACAAACATAAGACACATTCTCACACGCAATGCACAAGCCTGGAGTGCCGAGGTCCCCGCCGCAACACGTGTACCGACTGTCTATAGAGCCAGCCACTGTAGAACACAAACATAAGACACATTCTCACACGCAATACACAAGCCTGGAGTGCCGAGGTCCCCGCCACAACACGTATATCGACTGTCTATAGAGCCAGTCACTGTAGAACACAAACATAAGACACATTCTCACACGCAATGCACAAGCCTGGAGTGCCGAGGTCCCCGCCACAACATGTGTACCGACTGTCTATAGAGCCAGCCACTGTTCACAAACATAAGACACATTCTCACACACAATGCACAAGCCTGGAGTGCCGAGGTCCCCGCCGCAACACGTGTACCGACTGTCTATAGAGCCAGCCACTGTTCACAAACATAAGACACATTCTCACACGCAATGCACAAGCCTGGAGTGCCGAGGTCCCCGCCGCAACACGTGTACCGACTGTCTATAGAGCCAGTCACTGTAGAACACAAACATAAGACACATTCTCACACACAATGCACAAGCCTGGAGTGCCGAGGTCCCCGCCACAACACGTATATCGACTGTCTATAGAGCCAGTCACTGTAGAACACAAACATAAGACACATTCTCACACGCAATGCACAAGCCTGGAGTGCCGAGGTCCCCGCCACAACATGTGTACCGACTGTCTATAGAGCCAGCCACTGTTCACAAACATAAGACACATTCTCACACGCAATGCACAAGCCTGGAGTGCCGAGGTCCCCGCCGCAACACGTGTACCGACTGTCTATAGAGCCAGCCACTGTAGAACACAAACATAAGACACATTCTCACACGCAATACACAAGCCTGGAGTGCCGAGGTCCCCGCCGCAACACGTGTACTGACTGTCTATAGAGCCAGCCACTGTTCACAAACATAAGACACATTCTCACACGCAATGCACAAGCCTGGAGTGCCGAGGTCCCCGCCGCAACACGTGTACCGACTGTCTATAGAGCCAGCCACTGTAGAACACAAACATAAGACACATTCTCACACGCAATGCACAAGCCTGGAGTGCCGAGGTCCCCGCCGCAACACGTGTACCGACTGTCTATAGAGCCAGCCACTGTAGAACACAAACATAAGACACATTCTCACACGCAATGCACAAGCCTGGAGTGCCAAGGTCCCCGCCACAACACGTGTACCGACTGTCTATAGAGCCAGCCACTGTAGAACACAAACATAAGACACATTCTCACACGCAATGCACAAGCCTGGAGTGCCAAGGTCCCCGCCGCAACACGTGTACTGACTGTCTATAGAGCCAGCCACTGTAGAACACAAACATAAGACACATTCTCACACGCAATGCACAAGCCTGGAGTGCCAAGGTCCCCGCCGCAACACGTGTACTGACTGTCTATAGAGCCAGCCACTGTACACAAACATAAGACACATTCTCACACGCAATGCACAAGCCTGGAGTGCCAAGGTCCCCGCCACAACACGTGTACCGACTGTCTATAGAGCCAGCCACTGTACACAAACATAAGACACATTCTCACACGCAATGCACAAGCCTGGAGTGCCAAGGTCCCCGCCGCAACACGTGTACTGACTGTCTATAGAGCCAGCCACTGTACACAAACATAAGACACATTCTCACACGCAATGCACAAGCCTGGAGTGCCAAGGTCCCCGCCACAACACGTGTACTGACTGTCTATAGAGCCAGCCACTGTACACAAACATAAGACACATTCTCACACGCAATGCATAAGCCTGGAGTGCCAAGGTCCCCGCCGCAACACGTGTACTGACTGTCTATAGAGCCAGCCACTGTACACAAACATAAGACACATTCTCACACGCAATGCACAAGCCTGGAGTGCCAAGGTCCCCGCCGCAACACGTGTACTGACTGTCTATAGAGCCAGCCACTGTACACAAACATAAGACACATTCTCACATGCAATGCACAAGCCTGGAGTGCCAAGGTCCCCGCCGCAACATGTGTACTGACTGTCTATAGAGCCAGCCACTGTACACAAACATAAGACACAACACAAACATAAGACACATTCTCACACGCAATGCACAAGCCTGGAGTGCCAAGGTCCCCGCCACAACACGTGTACTGACTGTCTATAGAGCCAGCCACTGTACACAAACATAAGACACATTCTCACACGCAATGCACAAGCCTGGAGTGCCAAGGTCCCCGCCGCAACATGTGTACTGACTGTCTATAGAGCCAGCCACTGTAGAACACAAACATAAGACACATTCTCACACGCAATGCACAAGCCTGGAGTGCCGAGGTCCCCGCCGCAACATGTGTACTGACTGTCTATAGAGCCAGCCACTGTACACAAACATAAGACACATTCTCACACGCAATACACAAGCCTGGAGTGCCAAGGTCCCCGCCACAACATGTGTACTGACTGTCTATAGAGCCAGCCACTGTAGAACACAAACATAAGACACATTCTCACACGCAATGCATAAGCCTGGAGTGCCGAGGTCCCCGCCGCAACATGTGTACTGTCTATAGAGCCAGCCACTGTACACAAACATAAGACACATTCTCAATACACAAGCCTGGAGTGCCACGCCACATGTACTGAATACTGTAGCCTGGCACAAGTGCCAAGGTCCCCGCCACAACATGTGTACCGACTGTCTATAGAGCCAGCCACTGTAGAACACAAACATAAGACACATTCTCACACGCAATGCACAAGCCTGGAGTGCCAAGGTCCCCGCCACAACATGTGTACTGACTGTCTATAGAGCCAGCCACTGTACACAAACATAAGACACATTCTCACACGCAATGCACAAGCCTGGAGTGCCAAGGTCCCCGCCGCAACATGTGTACTGACTGTCTATAGAGCCAGCCACTGTAGAACACAAACATAAGACACATTCTCACACGCAATGCACAAGCCTGGAGTGCCGAGGTCCCCGCCGCAACATGTGTACTGACTGTCTATAGAGCCAGCCACTGTACACAAACATAAGACACATTCTCACACGCAATACACAAGCCTGGAGTGCCAAGGTCCCCGCCACAACATGTGTACTGACTGTCTATAGAGCCAGCCACTGTAGAACACAAACATAAGACACATTCTCACACGCAATGCACAAGCCTGGAGTGCCAAGGTCCCCGCCACAACATGTGTACCGACTGTCTTTAGAGCCAGCCACTGTAGAACACAAACATAAGACACATTCTCACACGCAATGCACAAGCCTGGAGTGCCAAGGTCCCCGCCACAACACGTGTACTGACTGTCTATAGAGCCAGCCACTGTAGAACACAAACATAAGACACATTCTCACACGCAATGCACAAGCCTGGAGTGCCGAGGTCCCCGCCGCAACACGTGTACTGACTGTCTATAGAGCCAGCCACTGTAGAACACAAACATAAGACACATTCTCACACGCAATGCACAAGCCTGGAGTGCCAAGATCCCCGCCACAACATGTGTACCGACTGTCTATAGAGCCAGCCACTGTAGAACACAAACATAAGACACATTCTCACACGCAATGCACAAGCCTGGAGTGCCAAGGTCCCCGCCACAACACGTGTACTGACTGTCTATAGAGCCAGCCACTGTAGAACACAAACATAAGACACATTCTCACACGCAATGCACAAGCCTGGAGTGCCGAGGTCCCCGCCGCAACACGTGTACTGACTGTCTATAGAGCCAGCCACTGTAGAACACAAACATAAGACACATTCTCACACGCAATGCACAAGCCTGGAGTGCCAAGGTCCCCGCCGCAACATGTGTACCGACTGTCTATAGAGCCAGCCACTGTACACAAACATACAACACATTCTCACACACAATACACATGCTTACTTAATCTTATTCATCACTGAACGTATTAAAAACTACCTAAACAGTAAATGTTATTAAAAGTTAAGATTTTAAAATGAAATATAACAATTGGTGTTTGAATGATTATGCACATAATTATAATACAAAAAAGAAAACCTGTATACTGCAGCCAAATAGTTATATATATATATATATATGTATATATATATACATATACATACATGAAATAACAATGACAATAACGACACAAAGGTAGTCTTATTCCGTCCAACCTGTAAATTAAACATAATTTATCAGAATCATAATAGGACTATTCTAATAGAGGGGTTACAAATGCTTCAATATTTCAACGGTTAGGTTCAGCAATCTTCATAAAAATGTCAATGCACATGTCAAATTACTGAACAATTTGAAAGGCAGCTACTGAATTTGGCGACGGTAACATGGCCAGTTGTTGCTACTCGTTGTCGTATCTCTGAAATTAATCAATAGTTCAAGGCCTAACTGGGCATGCCTTCGTAATAGCACGACCCCCTCCTAAAAGTCAAAACCAACAAGTTTGCCAAATTGTTGAGGCCAGAAAGACCTGCTTACAAATAATAATACCTCGTTTCTTCCAGCACTTGCCCCAGTGATAGACACACTGCTCCTTCTTGGCGTAGTCCTTATTCGGGAGCACATCAAACCTTGTGCCACAGCGGCAACACACCCTTGAGTTGGCTGCAGATAGTCACACATACACTACCTTTATTAATTTAACTATAACGTGAATTATATTTTAAGACAATTTCAAATATTGACAAGTTACAATTTTACTTTATTTTGACACATGACAAAGAACCTGTTATAGGTGTGAATAACAGAGAATAACAAATTACTTGAAATAAGCAAATTTGTGTTTTTAAAATGAAAGACCATTAAAAATGTTGCAAAAAGGTAAACAAATTATTCTAATAATGAAATGTGGTTCATTATTCTGTAACGTGTGGAAAGGTTCATTGTACAAGTCGGTTCAAATAATTCCTATTTTTACATTCTTCACAATGATATTTACCTTCACTCTTTATATACATTCTAAATTTATACTGTTGTACAATAAGACTGTATTGAACACAGGAAATGGAACAGTGGCACAACTGCAGTAATTCTAGAAAACCGTGCTAACGAATAATGTACAATTGGAACAGAAAGATAAACAGACATTGACACCCACACCACCAGTACCACTCACAGTTTGGTTTGGGCAGTTGCTTTCCGTCGGGTATCTTGAGGGAGACTTGTGCACCGTCAGAGCCGGGCCGCGGGAAGCCGTTCTCCACCAACTGGTCCTTTGTCAAGATGTACAGCGTCAGTCGCCGGTAGAGGTCAGCACCTGTCATACGCGAGAACCTTGTCACTCACAAGTTAACAACCTTCTGTCAACAAGATAGGGTTTCCCAATGTTTTGAAACATAAATATGCCATTTATAAAGGGTCCTCTCATAAAAGTGCAAATTACAGAAAATATAATGTATTCTGCATTAGTTGAAAACACCACCCATCCCACAAATACATGATGTGGGATTTGGGATTTTTAGCAATTTTAGATGTGAACAAAACATGGCCATACACACAAAACACAATAAAACTGACCCTTAAATTCATCCTGACACTTGGGCAGCGTGCCGCAGCGTTTCACTGTGAAGCTGGTGGTGCGAGCCTTCAAACCCCCTAGCACCGCCTCATGTGAGTGCACCATGGCACTGTTGGCGCCCTCACCCTGGTCCTTGCCTGCCACCTCACTACGCAGCTTCTTGATGGCATTGACAGCAACACGCAGGTAGATGTTACGGCCAGAGCTGCGGTCGTAGACCGTCTTCTCTTCTGCCAAGGCCTGCATTGTAACAATAACGTGGTCATATACAGAACTGGTGTATGTTTCTATATGTGGAGAGGCAATATATGGATTATAGTTATAATGCTCTCAGAGAAACAGAACAATAAAGAACATTTTTTGTACAATAGCGATATTTTGTATCCATTATTTATATATGTATATATTATATACATACTGATACTCAAAGTACTCAATATTATAACATAGAAATTATATAATAAATTATGAACAATACTGTTGTCTTAGAAACCCAACAAAACAGCTCAGATTGTTTAAAAGTGCAGCTAGTTTTAATACTGCAACATCATTTCAAGTGAATGATGTAGATCACTGTTGCTTTTATTCTTAACTTTCACAAAAGTTCATGAACACTTACACACTCTGGAGTATTTCCCATAAACTTAAATGAAAAAAATGCAACAATTTATCTTGGCAAAATATTTCAATCCTTCCTGGGCTTCAAAATAATCCTTTTCTCCAACCTTTCCCTAATATATGTACTGCCTACATTGTGTTTAACAGACTTCTACAAGGGTATTCGTAAAAACGTGGAACAATTTACCAAATAAATTGACTCAGCTTACAAGTTTAACACAATTTAAAAAAGCAATCAAGTTGTCATTACTTTCTACATATTTGTGAATTGCTAATTGAAGGTGACGTTTTGTTAAACCCATGTAATAGTAACACAAGCACTATGGTAAAAAGTTTATATGTGAGTTGTGAATATTATTGTGTGATTTATTTATAATTCCTGTTGTATTTATTTCAGTTTTCTTAGTTCGAGTAGGGCATAGCAACACATAAGTCTATGACTTCAGCTATGTCCTTTCAGCAGCAGCAGCAGCAAACCATACTGTGCATGTATTATGTTGTTGTTGTTGTTGAATAAACGTTCATTCATTCATTCATTCATTCGTATTAACTCCTCCACTCACCCTGCCGTAGGCATCTTGTGGATTGGGGTAGATCTTGAGACAGTCATCCACCATATTACTGAGGTAACGTTGTCTAATACTAGTTGGCACCTTACTGCCAAAGTCAGCAGGAATCGTTGGTCTTGGCACAGACGTCTGAAGGGGATAAGAAAAATGACCACTAGTGTTGGATACCCTGTTTCTTTGTGTTTATTAGGCTACTGAAAACATGAAGAATCAGATTAGATGCTTCTTATTACAGTCATAGCAGTGTAACAAAATCTAATAAATACATCAGTCAAGGAATTTGGACAAAATGAAATTGTTCAGAAAAATATTTACCAAATCCTAGACACAAGAAACAAGAGGAACAGTAACCTGTTTCGCAGCATGGGCAACCCGACTCGCCACTTTTGATGCAGTTATTGTACACTCGGTGGCAGCGCTAGACATGTCTCTCAGACGTCTGTTGGGTAAGTTGCATGCCGTTCTTCGCTCGAGTGCCGCATGTGTCGCTTTTGAGATTCTCCCATTCTGTACAGATAAATTAGATATCGTTAAGCAAGTTGGATCAATATTGTTATGCATATTGCATCGATATTGTTAAGGGTGTTCAACGATATCATTACAAAATAATTTACTGCATCAATAATATGGAGCATGCTAGAATAAATTGATATCGTAGTGTGTTGCATCAACAGCATTAAACATATTACATTGATATAAGTAAATTTTATTAATTATTTATATAATGGGTACAACTTACTTTTTCATACTTTGTCATCTTCACAGAGCCGGTGAAGATGAAAAAGTATGGGTCTCAGAAAAAGGTAAATCTTCCAACTGTACAGACCTTTAAGTACCTTGGCTCTGTCATAGAAAAGGCGGGAGGTGTCAGTAAGGAAACTGAGAGCCGAGTGTCAAACGGGTGGGCTAGGTGGAGGGAACTATCTGGAGTGATATGTGATAAGAAGGTGCCACAAAAGATGATGGTCCTGCTCTACAAAACGGTAATTAGGCCGACACTTCTCTATGGCTGTGACAAGTGGCCACTATGGACAAGAGAAGAAAGACGACTGGCAACTACGGAGATGAGAATGATTAGATGGGCAATGGGTGTCAGCCTACAGGAGCAGCGGAGGAATGAGGACATCTTGAAGGAAGCCGATGTGGAGAGCATTATTGTCATCATGAGGAGAAGAAGGCTGGGGTGGTTTGGCCATGCGAAAAGAAGGAAAGAAAGGGAAGACATAAGAGCCACTATGGAGATGAAGATAGAGGGGAAATGAGCGAGAGGGAGGCACAAGTTGAGATGGCAGGACACAGTGAGGAAAGATTTAAAGACATGGCAGATGAAGAAAGAACGGGCTCAGGACAGGAAGAAGTGGAAGAGACTCTGCAAAACCCGCCACCCCGCACACGGAGAAGGCGGGGAAAGGTGAGAAAATTTATATAAGTAACTATGTTGCATCAATATCATGAAGCATGCTGCAACGGTAATAATCACATATATATATATGTACAACTCTTGACCTCTTACCACTAAAGTTCTTGAATCATTACATTGAAGTCTGAACATCTTTTGAGTAACTCCCCACAAACAACAAAACAACTACGCACTGATTGTGAGAAAGGCGTCACTTACACTGGTGGTGTGAAAGAGACATGCTTGTTTCTGTTTCTCCTGCATCTGTCTCAGTCGGTTGTGCATCACCTCAGCGGGAGAGGGGCAGGAGGCAGGGTGTCGTGACACCACCTTCTTCTAGAAACATACACGTCTCACAATGAATGAGTGCACAACAGCAGAAACACATCTCACAATGTCTGAAAGCACAACAGCAGAAACACACATCTCACAAGGTCTGAGAGCACAACAGCAGAAACACACATTTCAAAGGTCTGAGAGCACAACAGCAGAAACACACATCTCACAAGGTCTGAGAGCACAACAGCAGAAACACACATCTCACAAGGTCTGAGAGCACAACAGCAGAAACACACATCTCACAAGGTCTGAGAGCACAACAGTAGAAACACACATCTCACAAGGTCTGAGAGCACACCAGTAGAAACACACATTTCAAAGGTCTGAGAGCACAACAGTAGAAACACACATCTCACAAGGTCTGAGAGCACAACAGCAGAAACACACATCTCACAAGGTCTGAGAGCACAACAGCAGAAACACACATTTCAAAGGTCTGAGAGCACAACAGCAGAAACACACATCTCACAAGGTCTGAGAGCACAACAGCAGAAACACACATCTCACAAGGTCTGAGAGCACACCAGTAGAAACACACATCTCACAAGGTCTGAGAGCACACCAGTAGAAACACACATTTCAAAGGTCTGAGAGCACACCAGTAGAAACACACATCTCACAAGGTCTGAGAGCACAACAGCAGAAACACACATCTCACTAGGTCTGAGAGCATAACAGCAGAAACACACATCTCACAAGGTCTGAAAGCACAACAGCAGAAACACACATCTCACAAGGTCTGAGAGCACAACAGCAGAAACACACATCTCACAAGGTCTGAGAGCACAACAGCAGAAACACACATCTCACAAGGTCTGAGAGCACAACAGCAGAAACATACATCTCACTAGGTCTGAGAGCACAACAGCAGAAACATACATCTCACTAGGTCTGAAAGCACAACAGCAGAAACACACATTTCACAAGGTCTGAGAGCACAACAGCAGAAACACACATCTCACTAGGTCTGAAAGCACAACAGCAGAAACACACATTTCACAAGGTCTGAAAGCACAACAGCAGAAACACACATCTCACAAGGTCTGACAGCACAACAGCAGAAACACACATCTCACAAGGTCTGAGAGCACAACAGCAGAAACACACATCTCAATAGGTCTGAAAGCACAACAGCAGAAACACACATTTCACAAGGTCTGAGAGCACAACAGCAGAAACACACATCTCACTAGGTCTGAAAGCACAACAGCGGAAACACACATCTCACAAGGTCTGAGAGCACAACAGCAGAAACACACATCTCACTAGGTCTGACAGCACAACAGCAGAAACACACATCTCACTAGGTCTGAAAGCACAACAGCAGAAACACACATTTCACAAGGTCTGAGAGCACAACAGCAGAAACACACATCTCACAAGGTCTGAAAGCACAACAGCAGAAACACACATCTCACAAGGTCTGAGAGCACAACAGCAGAAACACACATCTCACAAGGTCTGAGAGCACAACAGCAGAAACACACATCTCACTAGGTCTGAAAGCACAACAGCGGAAACACACATCTCACAAGGTCTGAGAGCACAACAGCAGAAACACACATCTCACAAGGTCTGAGAGCACAACAGCAGAAACACACATCTCACAAGGTCTGACAGCACAACAGCAGAAACACACATCTCACAAGGTCTGAGAGCACACCAGCAGAAACACACATCTCACTAGGTCTGAAAGCACAACAGCGGAAACACACATCTCACAAGGTCTGAGAGCACAACAGCAGAAACACACCTCTCACATGGTCTGAGAGCACAACAGCAGAAACACACATCTTACAAGGTCCGAGAGCACAACAGTAGAAACACACATCTCACTAGGTCTGAAAGCACAACAGCAGAAACACACATCTTACAAGGTCCGAGAGCACAACAGTAGAAACACACATCTCACAAGGTCTGAAAGCACAACAGCAGAAACACACATTTCAAAGGTCTGAGAGCACAACAGCAGAAACACACATCTCACTAGGTCTGAAAGCACAACAGCAGAAACACACATTTCAAAGGTCTGAGAGCACAACAGCAGAAACACACATCTCACTAGGTCTGAAAGCACAACAGCAGAAACACACATCTCACAAGGTCTGAAAGCACAACAGCAGAAACACACATCTTACAAGGTCCGAGAGCACAACAGTAGAAACACACATCTCACAAGGTCTGAAAGCACAACAGCAGAAACACACATTTCAAAGGTCTGAGAGCACAACAGCAGAAACACACATCTCACAAGGTCTGACAGCACAACAGCAGAAACACATCTCACAAGGTCTGAAAGCACAACAGCAGAAACACACATCTCACAAGGTCTGAGAGCACAACAGCAGAAACACACATCTCACTAGGTCTGAAAGCACAACAGCAGCAACACACATCTCACAAGGTCTGAGAGCACAACAGCAGAAACACACATCTCACAAGGTCTCAGAGCATAACAGCAGAAACACACATTTCACTAGGTCTGAGAGCACAACAGCAGAAACACACATCTCACAAGGTCTGACAGCACAGCAGCAGAAACACACATCTCACAAGGTCTGACAGCACAACAGCAGAAACACACATCTCACAAGGTCTGAGAGCACAACAGCAGAAACACACATCTCTCTAGGTCTGAAAGCACAACAGCAGAAACACACATCTCACAGGGTCTGAGAGCACAACGGCAGAAACACATCTCACAATGTCTGAAAGCACAACAGCAGAAACACACATCTCACAAGGTCTGAGACCACAACAGCAGAAACACACATCTCACAAGGTCTGAGAGGACAACAGCAGAAACACACATCTCACAAGGTCTGACAGCGCAACAGCAGAAACACACACATCTCACAAGGACTGACAGCACAACAGCAGAAACACACATCTCACAAGGTCTGAGAGCACAACAGCAAAAACACACATCTCACTAGGTCTGAAAGCACAACAGCAGAAACACACATCTCACAGGGTCTGAGAGCACAACAGCAGAAACACACATCTAACTAGGTCTGAGGGCACAACAGCAGAAACACACATCTCACAAGGTCTGAGAGCACAACAGCAGAAACACACATCTCACAAGGGCTCAGAGCACAACAGTAGAAACACACACATCTCACAAGGTCTCAGAGCACAACAGCAGAAACACACATCTCACAAGGTCTGAGAGCACAATAGCAGAAACACACATCTCACAAGGTCTCAGAGCAAACAGCAGAAACACACATCTCCTAAGGTCTCAGAGCACAACAGCAGAAACACACATCTCACAAGGTCTCAGAGCACAACAGCAGAAACACACATCTCACAAGGTCTCAGAGCACAACAGCAGAAACACACATCTCACAAGGTCTGAGAGCACAACAGCAGAAACACACATCTCACAAGGTCTCAGAGCAAACAGCAGAAACACACATCTCCTAAGGTCTCAGAGCACAACAGCAGAAACACACATCTCACAAGGTCTCAGAGCACAACAGTAGAAACACACATCTCACAAGGTCTCAGAGCACAACAGCAGAAACACACATCTCCTAAGGTCTTAGAGCAAACAGCAGAAACACACATCTCACAAGGTCTCAGAGCACAACAGTAGAAACACACATCTCACAAGGTCTCAGAGCACAACAGCAGAAACACACATCTCACAAGGTCTTAGAGCAAACAGCAGAAACACACATCTCACAAGGTCTCAGAGCACAACAGTAGAAACACACATCTCACAAGGTCTCAGAGCACAACAGCAGAAACACACATCTCACAAGGTCTCAGAGCACAACAGCAGAAACACACATCTCACAAGGTCTCAGAGCACAACAGTAGAAACACAAGGGCTGAGAGCCACAAAAGGTGTTTGAAATTACTCCTGGCCAGATGATCGTCAACTTTTCAATTTGGCTGGCAATTCTCAGAAAGTGCCGGAACATGACTGCCATATTTTACAATAAAATATTAAACATATATAGAGTCATAATCACCTAGTGCTCTGCTGTGCTGTACAATAGTCAAAAATGAATATTTAAAAAAGAATACATACATTAATACAGCAAGAAATTTAACACCATGTACTCCCAAAACTGACAATGTTGTTTAAACGTTACATTATGTGTACCACCAATAGTTGAATGCAACCAACTTTTGATTGAGGCCACTAACTTTACAAAGTTGAAGGTCCAGCTAACAACAATTTGGCTACATTACAATCACTTTGCTCAAGACATTGTTGTCTAGAAAATATATTGAATAATTTGGTAGTTTTGGGGTAAATATTTTTGAGATATATTTGTTTGATCATAATCAATTACAGAGCTACAACGATGTGCCCAAAAATGTAGTTTTCTCCCAATGACTACAGCTGAGAGCTTTTTATGTTTGACGTAGTTCTTATGTGCCTCATTAACATGTCTGCTGAAGTCTCCTGCTATCAGTATTGTCTTAGGAGGATGATACACGAGCAGTATCTTCAAGAGGCCAGACTCCACGTTCAAACATTTCCATTGGTGCCGTTTTAATTTCAGCAACACTGATGTTGCGTTTGTGTATTATGCCAATGCCACCGGCATGATTTCATTCAGGTCTTGATACATAATCCCTCCCACATCTCCCCACTTATGTTGGGGTAACTCGTTTCCAACCAAGTCTCTGTCAGTAGAACAATGTCAAAGCTTTCTGATGACATGAGGCTTGTTGCACACCAAATGGGCATTTTGTGTAGTGGCTGGTATGGATCAGACGTCTTTGGAATGACAGCTGATGGCTGGGCTGGTTGACACAAATTCTTGGTCGGAGTATCAGACTGCATTTAATTTAATTAAGGTGTATGTCAAGTGACCAATTTGTTAACAGTTAGTCATGTTAAGATAACCACTAACTAATGTAAATGATAATTTAAGTTCTATAAATATTAAATCAGTAAGCAGGCATGAGTAAATTTCAGAATTGGAACTGACCCGTAATTCCAATTCTGGAAGGACCTGAAATTTATATTCTATTATTCACTCAAATGTAAGTTGAAATTGGAACTGAATATTTTTTATATGGAAGTTAATGTTTTCCAGCTGCAGACATGAAACAATGAACTTGACTTATTCAAGCGATGCTGAATGAACAATTGTGAACTTTGTAATTATAGTTGATTAAATATGATTGTGCATACGTTTTCAAAACTAAAACTGTGACATGAGGGGGAATGACACTAACGTCTCTCTGGGCGTGAGTACATTGACATGAGGGGGAATGGCACTAACGTCTCTCTGGGCGTGAGTACATTGACATGCAGAGGAATGGCACTAACGTCTCTCTGGGCGTGAGTACATTGACATGAGGGGGAATGGCACTAACGTCTCTCTGGGCGTGAGTACATTGACATGCAGAGGAATGGCACTAATGTCTCTCTGGGCGTGAGTACATTGACATGCAGAGGAATGGCACTAATGTCTCTCTGGGCATGAGTACATTGACAGGCAGAGGAATGGCACTAACGTCCCTCTGGGCGTGAGTACATTGACATGCGGGGGAATGGCACTAACGTCTCTCTGGGCGTGAGTACATTGACATGCAGAGGAATGGCACTAACGTCTCTCTGGGTGTGAGTACATTGACATGCAGAGGAATGGCACTAACGTCTCTCTGGGCGTGAGTACATTGACATGTAGAGGAATGGCACTAACGTCTCTCTGGGCGTGAGTACATTGACATGCAGAGGAATGGCACTAACGTCTCTCTGGGCGTGAGTACATTGACATGCAGAGGAATGGCACTAACGTCTCTCTGGGCGTGAGTACATTGACATGCAGAGGAATGGCACTAACGTCTCTCTGGGCGTGAGTACATTGACATGCGGGGGAATGGCACTAACGTCTCTCTGGGCGTGAGTACATTGACATGCAGAGGAATGGCACTAACGTCTCTCTGGGCGTGAGTACATTGACATGCAGAGGATTGGCAATAACGTCTCTCTGGGCATGAGTACATTGACATGCGGGGGAATGGCACTAACGTCTCTCTGGGCGTGAGTACATTGACATGCGGGGGAATGGCCCTAATGTCTCTCTGGGCGTGAGTACATTGACATGCGGGGGAATGGCACTAACGTCTCTCTGGGCGTGAGTACATTGACATGCGGAGGAATGGCACTAACGTCTCTCTGGGCATGAGTACACTGACATGCAGAGGAATGGCACTAACGTCTCTCTGGGCGTGAGTACATTGACATGCGGGGGAATGGCACTAACGTCTCTCTGGGCGTGAGTACATTGACATGCGGAGGAATGGCACTAACGTCTCTCTGGGCATGAGTACAATGACATGCAGAGGAATGGCACTAACGTCTCTCTGGGCATGAACACATTGACATGCGGGGGAATGGCACTAACATCTCTCTGGGCGTGAGTACATTGACATGCGGGGGAATGGCACTAACGTCTCTCTGGGCGTGAGTACATTGACATGCGGGGGAATGGCACTAACGTCTCTCTGGGCGTGAGTACATTGACATGCGGGGAATGGCACTAACGTCTCTCTGGGCGTGAGTACATTGACATGCGGGGGAATGGCACTAACGTCTCTCTGGGCGTGAGTACATTGACATGCGGGGGAAACTAACGTCTCTCTCGTGAGTACATTCTCTGGGCGTGAGTACATTGACATGCGGGGGAATGGCACTAACGTCTCTCTGGGCGTGAGTACATTGACATGCGGGGGAATGGCACTAACGTCTCTCTGGGCGTGAGTACATTGACATGCGGAGGAATGGCACTAACGTCTCTCTGGGCATGAGTACACTGACATGCAGAGGAATGGCACTAACGTCTCTCTGGGCGTGAGTACATTGACATGCGGGGGAATGGCACTAACGTCTCTCTGGGCGTGAGTACATTGACATGCGGAGGAATGGCACTAACGTCTCTGGGCATGAGTACAATGACATGCAGAGGAATGGCACTAACGTCTCTCTGGGCATGAGTACATTGACATGCGGGGGAATGGCACTAACATCTCTCTGGGCATGAGTACATTGACATGCGGGGGAATGGCACTAACGTCTCTCTGGGCGTGAGTACATTGACATGCGGGGGAATGGCACTAACGTCTCTCTGGGCGTGAGTACATTGACATGCGGGGGAATGGCACTAACGTCTCTCTGGGCGTGAGTACATTGACATGCGGGGGAATGGCACTAACGTCTCTCTGGGCGTGAGTACATTGACATGCGGGGGAATGGCACTAACGTCTCTCTGGGCGTGAGTACATTGACATGCGGGGGAATGGCACTAACGTCTCTCTGGGCGTGAGTACATACATTGACATGCGGGAATGGCACTAACGCACTCTCTCTCTGGGCGTGAGTACATTGACATGCGGGGAATGGCACTAACGTCTCTCTGGGCGTGAGTACATTGGATACAGGAGGAATGGGCGGCACAACGCCCCTCTGGGCGGAGTACATTGACATAAAGCGGGGAATTCGCAACGCTAACGCCTCTGGGCGCGGGAGTGGCTACTGACATGCAGAGGAATGGCACTAACGTCTCTCTGGGCGTGAGTACATTGACATGCAGAGGAATGGCACTAACGTCTCTCTGGGCGTGAGTACATTGACATGCGGAGGAATGGCACTAACGTCTCTCTGGGCATGAGTACATTGACATGCAGAGGAATGGCACTAACGTCTCTCTGGGCGTGAGTACATTGACATACAGAGGAATGGCACTAACGTCTCTCTGGGCGTGAGTACACTGACATGCAGAGGAATGGCACTAACGTCTCTCTGGGCGTGAGTACACTGACATGCAGAGGAATGGCACTAACGTCTCTCTGGGCGTGAGTACGTTGACATGCGGGGGAATGGCACTAACGTCTCTCTGGGCGTGAGTACATTGACATGAGGGGGAATGGCACTAACGTCTCTCTGGGCATGAGTACACTGACATGCGGGGGAATGGCACTAACGTCTCTCTGGGCGTGAGTACATTGACATGCGGGGGAATGGCACTAACGTCTCTCTGGGCGTGAGTACACTGACATGCGGAGGAATGACACTAACGTCTCTCTGGGCATGAGTACATTGACATGTGGGGGAATGGCACTAACGTCTCTCTGGGCATGAGTACACTGACATGCGGAGGAATGACACTAACGTCTCTCTGGGCATGAGTACACTGACATGCGGAAGAATGACACTAACGTCTCTCTGGGCATGAGTACACTGACATGCGGAAGAATGACACTAACGTCTCTCTGGGCGTGAGTACACTGACATGCGGGGAAATGGCACTAACGTCTCTGTGGGCATGAGTACACTGACATGCGGAGGAATGGCACTAACGTCTCTCTGGGCGTGAGTACATTGACATGCGGGGGAATAGCACTAAGTCTCTCTGGGCGTGAGTACATGACATGCGGGGGAATGGCGCTAACGTCTCTCTGGGCGTGAGTACATTGACATGCGGAGGAATGGCACTAACGTCTCTCTGGGCATGAGTACACTGACATGCAGAGGAATGGCACTAACGTCTCTCTGGGCGTGAGTACATTGACATGCGGGGGAATGGCACTAACGTCTCTCTGGGCGTGAGTACATTGACATGCGGAGGAATGGCACTAACGTCTCTGGGCATGAGTACAATGACATGCAGAGGAATGGCACTAACGTCTCTCTGGGCATGAGTACATTGACATGCGGGGGAATGGCACTAATGAGTACATTGACATGCGGGGGAATGGCACTAACGTCTCTCTGGGCGTGAGTACATTGACATGCGGGGGAATGGCACTAACGTCTCTCTGGGCGTGAGTACATTGACATGCGGGGGAATGGCACTAACGTCTCTCTGGGCGTGAGTACATTGACATGTGGGGGAATGGCACTAACGTCTCTCTGGGCGTGAGTACATTGACATGCGGGGGAATGGCACTAACGTCTCTCTGGGCGTGAGTACATTGACATGCGGGGGAATGGCACTAACGTCTCTCTGGGCGTGAGTACATTGACATGCGGGGGAATGGCACTAACGTCTCTCTGGGCGTGAGTACATTGACATGCGGGGAAATGGCACTAACGTCTCTCTGGACGTGAGTACATTGACATGCGTAGGAATGGCACTAACATCTCTCTGGGCGTGAGTACATTGACATGCAGAGGAATGGCACTAAAGTCTCTCTGGGCGTGAGTACATTGACATGCAGAGGAATGGCACTAACGTCTCTCTGGGCGTGAGTACATTGACATGCGGGGGAATGGCACTAATGTCTCTCTGGGCGTGAGTCATTGACATGCGGGGGAATGGCACTAACGTCTCTCTGGACGTGAGTACATTGACATGCGGAGGAATGGCACTAACGTCTCTCGGGGCATGAGTACATTGACATGCAGAGGAATGGCACTAACGTCTCTCTGGGCGTGAGTACATTGACATGCAGAGGAATGGCACTAACGTCTCTCTGGGCGTGAGTACATTGACATGCGGAGGAATGGCACTAACGTCTCTCTGGGCATGAGTACATTGACATGCAGAGGAATGGCACTAACGTCTCTCTGGGCGTGAGTACATTGACATACAGAGGAATGGCACTAACGTCTCTCTGGGCGTGAGTACACTGACATGCAGAGGAATGGCACTAACGTCTCTCTGGGCGTGAGTACACTGACATGCAGAGGAATGGCACTAACGTCTCTCTGGGCGTGAGTACGTTGACATGCGGGGGAATGGCACTAACGTCTCTCTGGGCGTGAGTACATTGACATGAGGGGGAATGGCACTAACGTCTCTCTGGGCATGAGTACACTGACATGCGGGGGAATGGCGCTAACGTCTCTCTGGGCGTGAGTACATTGACATGCGGGGGAATGGCACTAACGTCTCTCTGGGCGTGAGTACACTGACATGCGGAGGAATGACACTAACGTCTCTCTGGGCATGAGTACATTGACATGTGGGGGAATGGCACTAACGTCTCTCTGGGCATGAGTACACTGACATGCGGAGGAATGACACTAACGTCTCTCTGGGCATGAGTACACTGACATGCGGAAGAATGACACTAACGTCTCTCTGGGCATGAGTACACTGACATGCGGAAGAATGACACTAACGTCTCTCTGGGCGTGAGTACACTGACATGCGGGGAAATGGCACTAACGTCTCTGTGGGCATGAGTACACTGACATGCGGAGGAATGACACTAACGTCTCTCTGGGCGTGAGTACACTGACATGCGGGGGAATAGCACTAACGTCTCTCTGGGCGTGAGTACACTGACATGCGGGGGAATGGCGCTAACGTCTCTCTGGGCGTGAGTACATTGACATGCGGGGGAATGGCACTAACGTCTCTCTGGGCGTGAGTACATTGACATGCGGGGGAATGGCATTAACGTCTCTCTGGGCGTGAGTACATTGACATGCGGGGGAATGGCACTAACGTCTCTCTGGGCGTGAGTACATTGTCATGCGGGGGAATGGCACTATCGTCTCTCTGGGCGTGAGTACATTGACATGCGGGGAAATGGCGTTAACGTCTCTCTGGGCGTGAGTACATTGACATGCGGGGGAATGGCGCTAACGTCTCTCTGGGCGTGAGTACATTGACATGCGGGGGAATGGCGCTAACGTCTCTCTGGGCGTGAGTACATTGACATGCGGGGGAATGGCACTAACGTCTCTCTGGGCGTGAGTACATTGACATGCGTGGGAATTGTGCTAATGTCTCTCTGGGAGTGGGGGAGTGACACTAACTTCTCTCTGGGTATGAGTACACTGACATGCGGAGGAATGACACTAACGTCTCTCTGGGCGTGAGTACATTGACATGCGGGGGAATGGCACTAACATCTCTCTGGGCGTGAGAACATTGACATGCGGGGGAATGGCACTAACGTCTCTCTGGGCGTGAGTACATTGACATGCAGGGGAATGGCGCTAACGTCTCTCTGGGCGTGAGTACATTGACATGCGGGGGAATGGCGCTAACGTCTCTCTGGGCGTGAGTACATTGACTTGCGGGAGATGGCACTAAGCGTCTCTCTGAAGGCGTGAGTACATTGACATGCGGGGGAATTGTGCTAATGTCTCTCTGGGCATGAGTACATTGACATGCGGGGGAATGGCACTAACGTCTCTCTGGGCGTGAGTACCCTGACATGCGGAGGAATGGCACTAACGTCTCTCTGGGCATGAGTACATTAATATGCGGGGGAGTGGGGGAGTGGCACTAAATTCTCTCTGGGTATGGAGTATTACACTGACATCGCGGAGGAATGACACTAGCGTCTCTCTGGGCGTGAGTACACATTGACATCGCGGAGGAATGGCAATGCGCGTCTCTGAGGCGTTAGTACACTGACTATCACGGGGAATGGCACTTCCGTCTCTCTGGTATTGAGTATTGATGACATCGCGGAGGAGAATGGGCGTAAATCTCTCTGGGCATGAGGCATTGACATGCTTGAGGGAATGGCTAACGTCTCTCTGGTAGAGTACATTAGCTTTTATCTCGCGAGTGGGGGAGTGGCACTAACCTCTCTCTGGTATGAGTACGCACTGACATGCGGAGGAATGACACTAACGCGTCTCTCTGGTAGGTACATTTGACTGTCTGGAGATGGCACTGTCTCTGGTAGAGTACATTGACATCTCTTGCGGGGAATGGCGCTAACGTCTCTCTGGGCGTGAGTACATTGACATGCGGGGGAATGGCACTAACGTCTCTCTAGGCGTGAGTACATTGACATGCGGGGGAATGGCGCTAACGTCTCTCTGGGCGTGAGTACACTGACATGCGGGGGAATGACACTAACGTCTCTCTGGGCGTGAGTGCATTGACATGCGGGGGAATGGCACTAACGTCTCTCTAGGCGTGAGTACATTGACATGCGGTGGAATGGCACTAACGTCTCTCTGGGCGTGAGTACATTGACATGCGGGGGAATGGCGCTAACGTTTCTCTGGGCGTGAGTACATTGACATGCGGGGGAATGGCACTAACGTCTCTCTAGGCGTGAGTACATTGACATGCGGTGGAATGGCACTAACGTCTCTCTGGGCGTGAGTACATTGACATGCGGGGGAATGGCACTAACGTCTCTCTGGGCGTGAGTACATTGACATGCGGGGGAATGGCACTAACGTCTCTCTGGGCGTGAGTACATTGACATGCGGGGGAATGGCACTAACGTCTCTCTGGGCGTGAGTACATTGACATGCGGTGGAATGGCACTAACGTCTCTCTGGGCGTGAGTACATTGACATGCGGGGGAATGGCACTAACGTCTCTCTGGGTGTGAGTACATTGACATGCGGTGGAATGGCACTAACGTCTCTCTGGGCGTGAGTACATTGACATGCGGGGGAATGGCACTAACGTCTCTCTGGGCGTGAGTACATCGACATGCGGTGGAATGGCACTAACGTCTCTCTGGGTGTGAGTACATTGACATGCGGGGGAATGGCACTAACGTCTCTCTGGGCGTGAGTACATTGACGTGCGGAGGAATGACACTTGTCTCTACAACAAGTTAGATGTATAGTTACTCAGGACTCACAGAATCAGCTGACGTCAAGCGGGCAACTCTTGTCTTGACCACAGCAGGTGTATCATCGTCTTCCATCACCTTCACCTGCAATGTCAGCAACTGTAGTAACATAGTAACCACCACTCTCTAATATTATCCACTCTCTAATATTATCCACTCTCTAATATTATCCACTCTCTAATATTATGGATTTATCTGCAAGATTCTAGTTGGAATATGTAAACTATATTTAAGTTTTCACAGATCCACTTTTGACCAATAAACAACACTTGACTGTTATAATCTAGAATTGGTGTTATGTAATGTCTGCCAACATGGTGACTGACAGTACAAAAGCTCCACCAATCAACACTGACATGAAACCTAACTTTCTAAGCATGTACTCATAATTTCAACATCTCTAAACTACCATTTTCAGTTGTATCATAATATTACAACTTTTGGAATATTTCGCAGTAGATTCAATATTATGAAACCACCGACTTTTACAATTACTGATTACCTTTGTTTTAACAATCCATTTTAATTTTTAGAACACAAATAGGACATACAAATGTGAAACGTGATGCAAATGGTAGGATTTAGTAACAACAAACAGCATTTTCTACTGGACATCCCAATCTTAACCATGTCCCAGCTTTGCCCAAATACAAACCTTCTTCATGTTCTCTGTTGACATTGCTTGTCCATTGCTGCGGTGACCAGACTTCTCGTTGAATATACTCAGGCACTCATCGTAGAGATCTTCAGGTTCTGAGAAGTCTTCCATGAGCGGTCGCTCTGGTGACATCAACACAACGTCACCCTCATAGGCGCTGTCGTCAGAGATCTCTATTGGGGTGCCCGTTGCTCCCCCGCCTGGTCTACCCACAGTGACATCGGAGTCGCTGTCGTCACCAAACAGATCGGCATGGCTGAGACTGCGACCCAGTCCCTTGCCGTTGGTGTAAGGACTTCCGTCCACTGTGTCGTCTGTCAGCAGACTGTTGGAGCGTGATGTCGCAGGGCTGACACTGTGCTTGCTCTTCCCTGACGAGTTCTCCTTGCTGCTGCTGCTGCCAGAGCCCTGATGGTGTCTCCTCCCGGAAGAGTGTGACTTGCTCCCTGATAAATGTGTTGACTCATTGGAAGACTTGCTGTTCTTACCCGAGTGACTGCTGTGTTTTGTAGTTGAAGAATGTCTGTGTTTAGAGCTACTCCCGCTGCCGGAGTTTGTCTTGTTCTTGTCTGATGAACCATGATGCTTGTCAGACGATGATGACTTGGAACTTTTAGAGTCTCTATGTGAATGTTTGTCAGATGATGGTTTCTTGCTGGAAGTCCGATTTTTATCACTATTTGTTCGAGAGGTTTCATTAGATTTCTCTGTAGATCCTTTCCCAGCGGTCTTAGCTTGAGAAGTCTTGCTGATACGGCCTTCTTTTAGTTCTTCACACAATTCCTTCTTTACGCCATTCGGTGGCACTTTTAAGTCCGTTTCACACTCCTGTTTGATCTTAATGCAACCCGAGTCACTATTCACTATTGTTGACAAACTTTCTTGCAGTAACGCAAGTACTGGTTTACGGTCTCCGCCATTGGCAATGACCGCTGTACCTGGCTTCATGTCCACCTTTTTATTGACCTGACTTACTTCTGTAGATGATGTACTCCTGTCTGTCTTACTAGTTTTCTTATCACCACTTTCATCATCAGTCACTTTATTTTTCTCAACATGAGAACTGACAGCACTTTCATCCTCGTCATCATCGCTAAACTTTGCATCGATGTCATCGTCAGAGTCTGATTCGCCACAATGATCATGTGCACTTCTCATCTTCTTGTTCGAGCTCTCTACAATCCAGTCACACTTCCTCTTCGGCACAGCCTCATACTTCGGGGCATCCCCGAGCGTCACACGAGTTGTACACCACCTGTCTGAAGGCCCACTGGTCGAGAAGTTAGTCAGTGGATCATATTCCATCTCGGATGCTCCATCAACATCCTGCTTCCTCTGTTCGTGCAGCTGTCGGAGTAGTGGTATGGGGGTAGGGTTGTACTCCATAGTGTTCTGTACAGCTGCGGCCTCTCGCTTCGCCGCTACCGCAGCGCCACCTTTCACAATCGGTGTTGGTTGGTAGGACACAGGTTTAGTCCCCGGTGTTGTGTGGACGGGTGGTTTGTTGGTGCAGTATTTGGACACGTCATGGCAACCATCTCGCTGCACCTGCTGGATCGCGCTTCCCATCATGCCAAGCAGCGACGAGTGGCGCTGCCCGGGGGGTGTCTGGTATGGTGTGCCATTCTGTGGAGCACTCGCCAGTCTGCCATGGAAAGGAATATCTGAAAAACATAGGCATCGTATTTCGCTATACTGCAGGGATCATTTCAACGCAGGGTTAGAAAATCAATATTATTTAAAGAACAACATAGACTTCCGTAGATCCCCTCATTTGGTTGGCATGGAAATATAATGCATTATTTTAATGCAGACAATACTACCTTTTATAATGTGACGCAAGACAAATTTCTAAGCAAGGTTTTGAATTTTCCTGGCCAAGAAATGTGATCGTGAAGCACAATATTTTGTGTAACACAATTTAAGTCTAATGCAGTTTTTGTTGTAAGTGTATGAATCAGCGAGTTGCTAAATATGAAAACCAGAGACCCACTGAATGGACTGTACTTGTTTATTGTTTAGTCTATGTAGCAAAATCATCTTCCAGACCGATAATAACAGGATAATGGCCAATCTGATAATCCTAAAACGTTGGAGAAAAGATATCAACTGGTGAATTACCCGAGTTAACCTATAGATGTTAATTTTATTCTCATTCAAAACTCTGATTTGTTGCTTACTAAACACTCTTCACCATTATCATGGGGAGATCCAGTGTAGTCTAGGGGGGGGCAAAAGCACTCCAATTGGACCCAGCTTGTGGCTCGCCAAAATATCAACATTTCAGGCTCACCAAAAACTCTGATTGCACCCCCTCCTTACCTTACCAACATTTCAGACTCTCCTAAAACCTCCAATTGCCCCCCCCCCCCGAGTCTCACAAAAATACAAATGCATGAAGGTCTATCGAGGGCACATCACACTAGCGCAGGCACATTCCCAAGGAAATTACAAAGGTCTAGGGGGGTCATGTGCCCCTCAGTTCAGCCAATGATTATAAGGTAGGCGACTGTCCTTGGGAAACTGGCTTAGAATCAATTGCATGTCATCTTTCAAAAGAACCATTTCTCTAAACTATCCAGCATTAAACATTTGTTCCCATGCTAAATTACAAACATATCTGAGGGTGTGTGACAGGTAGTGGCAGGGTGGAAGATGGTTGTAAATATTGGTGAGGGGTGGCCACAAGTACAGGTGGAACTGGGGAGGTTGAGACCCCTAACATACACCCTCATAATATTCCCTTTCATATATTTACACTGATCAAGTATATTCAACATCTCCTGGTGTTGAGAAATGAACCACACATGCAATATGGCACACTGGAGTAGAACTCTTCTGCAGTGAGGAAAGAATTGGAAGTGTTTCCTCTTTGAGTGGTTGAGTATTGGATGCGCACATGCACCAATGTTTACTACTTCATGTGCAGATAGAAGTTGTTCAACTGCCTGTATTAAACATTTCATCTCAGTCATGCTTGTAGCAGCAGGCTTTATAAGAGTTCTTCAAAGGTAGAAATACTTGTTTGATCATAGATGGCTAGCTGGACTATCCAGTTGGCAACCTAGCAGCTCACTGATAGTGGAGTCCCTTCGCTAAATAATATTACTGTGTAGTTCTAATGTACAGCTATTTCTCTTTGAGGTTATTCATTCCCAACATGTGCCTCCATGCAATGGCAGTGCAACATTCAACTTGAAGTGATAATTTGGACATCTTGGCTTTCAGACATCATTTCTCCTGATGTAAATATACCATGGTGCATGCACGATTCATATATTCAGAAAACTTGTTAAACCAGTGTTCAGATTAACAAAGTCACTATATATACATCATATAGCAATGAAAAACCTGCATAAAATGTAAATAATAAAAATTAAAAGTCCATTTTCTCCTAGACTTTGAGCTGGACCTTAATGTCATCCATTTCGATGGGCCAAAAAAACTTAATAACAATAGAATTTAATACATGCTTATATGAAGAAAGATTACCCAAAAACTTGACCACCTGACCTGGCTTGTGCAGTGTTGAATGCTAGTGATTGGTCAATAGTTCTATTAGCAGCCCCACCTATCATTTACCTCACAAGAAACTTTATTTTCATCTCAAATTTTTTTTGTTTTCTTACGTCGTTCACCAGTGGACAGGCTTTGCTACAGATGTATCATATGATTATCATCATGTGACACATGCTGGACAAGGACTGGCGGTGTTCCTGGCAGATGCCAGTCTAGTGAAGTCAGTCTGTTGACAAAGCCTACAAGACAGCCAAAATCGTTGTAGATGAAAACCAAATTTCTTGTGAGGTAAATAATGTCTAATGAAACAAGATTTTTATACATTCAGTTTCAACTTTAGGTGTTGTTTTCCTATACGGCGCCATGTTAATGTTCCTCCTTCATGTTGTCTGACCGTGCACTGTCATGATTTGGCTCCACCCCTGATCCAGTCACATACAAATATTAACATTGTAGGTGCAGCAGAATAACAAATTAAAGGCTGGAAAAGGCTGGAATTGTATATCCTTTCTTCCTTTTTTCTTCCAACTGTTTGGAAAATGCATTGATATGCCAGAGAATAGCATTACTGATGGTCATGCTACTTCACTGGGCCATCTCTTCTGGCAAACAGTGCTGAGTGCATCACTGCTCTCAAATGTAATACAGATATTGGATGTGGTACATTCCATTTTGCATATGAGCCTTTTACCAAGCAGTGTTTTATCGCGACTGATTCTGTATATGAATTCAAGTTTTAGTTATCTGTACAGGTAACTATTGAACCTTCTTCTTCTTCTCGTGTTTGTCTACTGCCTAGACTTGCAGAGTGTTGCTGAGCAGCCACTCCTGCATCGCCAGGTCCAGCTTGGCGATGCCAGTCTCTCCGTGTGGAGCACTGTAGAGAGTGCAGTGGCTGATAATGTGGTCTGCTGTTTGTTGGGCTGCACTGCATTCACTGGTGGCACTTTTAACTGTGCATACTAGCATTAAAACATCCAACTCCTGTTCGCAAGCAGTTCAACTTCATCCAAGCCTTTCGCAGGAGGTTGACCCAGCACAGTGCACATATTGTTCAGGAATGAACCTATGTAGGGAGGTTGATTTGGACAGCCAATCCTCTGTCCATTTGGTTGATATCCAGTGTGCTGTTGTTTCACTGGGGCCCAGACATTTCATGAGTTCATGTGCCTGGCTGTTGAAAGGGTGTTATGACTTCAGGCGCTGTACACTAGCCCTTTCTGAACAAACGTTGTATAGTAGATGGTAGTGTTTTTTTGCACGCTTGCCCAAGGCCAGCACAGCTACCTGTCTTCGAAGTGTCGGTGATGCAATGCCTGCAAGCACCAATAAGTGTTCAATTTTTTTTGCTCTTAAACATCCAGTGACGACTCTTAGGGAGTTGTTGATGCTGCTTACACTAATGCCAAGGTAGAGGTGTGTAGTGTCTTGGTGCTTGCTCCCCAAGGGGTACCAGCAAGTCGGCGTATCAGCGCTCCATGTGAGGCTACTTTTGGGCTTAATTAAGTTTTCCAGCTGTTGCCTGTAAGTCAGTGATCTGTCTAGTTTGATGCCCAGGTATGTGGTTGTATCATTCAGATAGTGTTTGAAGGGTTGTACAACATACCAGTTTACCAAGGATAAACAAAGGCAATATTTCCATGAATATCATGACAGTATGATGGAAATAAAATCCAAGCTATACCATCACATGTTGTTCCTTTCCAATGTACTTCTGATGTGACCCATTTATTACATAAACTTGGCAAATGCAGACTGTAGTGGAAACATTTTTACTGATAAATTGAGATCATGTACTACATGTACCACAGGTGAAGTACCAAAATGCCACACGTATCTATTATTTATTATTATTTATTATTACTAGCATTTCTATAGCGCCATATCTCCGAGACCAGCCCGTTCATAGGCGTGTATACACATTATAAGACGTACATGGAAACAAATGTAAAAATATATATGTATAAAGATGCCGGTAAATGTAATAATTATTAAGATTTACAAGATTGTATATATATAATGTGACCAACATACATGACATATTTGCACAAATATTAATATAATTAAGAAGGAGAATATACATTATGATATATAAAATTGTATTAAAAGATAAATAATCATAAATTAATTAGAATACATTATATAATAGAAATAAATAAATTGATTAAATACATATTCATAAAACAGTGTCCTACAGCACAGTTCCTCAGTCGATGTATGCCTATCTAGATCTATAATTGCAAGTTAATCTGACCCATTTGATAGCAATGCTTATGGCATAGCACACTGCCAACTTACTGTCAGCAACAGTGAAGAATGTTTTGAGTCTTAGAGGTACACAGGCAGAGACTTGGCCTGTCTTGGACATTCATCAGTGGAGGTCAACATCACTTCTAACTTATATGACATTTGTTTGTAAACAAGAAAATTTGAACTGTATTAACTTATTACATTTAGTAACTCACACAGTCGAGTCATTTTACAGTGTAGTCAAGTAATAAATTATGTATTTCGGACAGTTCACAAACATTGGATTTCAACAACATTCATCTAAATAGTTTATTAATTGTTACATACCTGGCAATGTGCAGATTATAACATTTTAGCAGTTGAACTATTGTTGTTATTTGCATTTGCTAGCTGCATACAAATTATCAAATCTCCCACGTGTATGCCACCAACCGCGTTCTTCTCCTCACACGTCATCATATGCACACCAAAGATGGGAAGAATAATACTTCAAATCATCCTTGTGTGTAATTCTGCACAATTTTGAACTAGATTTTTTTAAAAGGCTAAGGAATCATATCAGGATTACATGCAAAAGTAATTGATTACACTCATTTTCTAAGTAACTATTCGTAATCATACTCTTAGAATTTAACAAAATTGTAATGAATCTGTGATGTTGTAATCTCACCACTAGTCTACAAGCAGAACTCACTACAAACACCATCCACAACCATCCACTAATGTCCACAACCATCCACTAATGTCCACAACCATCCATTGACATCCACAATCAACCACTAACATCCACTAATGTCCACAACCATCCACTAATGTTCACAACCATCCAGTAACATCCACAACCATGCAATAACGTCCACATCCATCCAGTAACATCCACAACCATCCACAGGCGTCTACAACCAATAACTGTGATATCCTGTGGTGTTTTTTTTTTTAATTCTGGCCCCAAATGTTCTTCTTTATAAGACAAACATAAAACAAAGTTGTTCAAACAAAAACTGCATGTGGCAAAGATTGATTTAACAGATATGCCACATTAGTAATGTACATTACGTATGTAGGCTACACATTGTTGACAAGGCACGGCTTGATGGAAGTCACATGCATAATTTTGATTGTGATGTCAGCAAACAGCGACATACTGGATCCATCTAGATGCTACACATTTAACACATGTTAAGATAACATTTTGGGGAGACGCTACACAGATATAACCCGAGCTAAAATAACCAGGGTTATTTTTAAGCCGGGTTAAACCCCCACACGGACTCCGAGTTCCAGATCTACGCATCATGCAAGGAGAGAATGGTCTGGATAAAGATTCCCTTGTTGCTTTCGCAATTGGAAAAACAGGTTGAGGCCAACCAAAGTCAAGAGTTTAATGACTGAATAATATTTAAATTGAGACTCTCGGTAGAAGAGACAGTTCAACTTGAAGCGACACAAGGTGAAATATTATGGACATGGTGTGATTGTTTTATCTGTCTGACTGAGCTATGCAATAAAAGAGAGACTTTTGTGCTGATGTTACGTTTTATTAGAAAATGTGTGACTTAATGCCTATAAGTGATGCATATCTCAATTTCAAAACAGTTGGCAATAGATACTATTGCATTCCAAATAACTGTACATGTACAGCTATTTATTTGGAATAAAAATGGCAGCCTATATATGGTTTTATTCGGGTCTGTAGATATTTAATGTTGGCAGTTCCACCATATTTTTTATTTTGGGTCTGTATGCTTATTAACGTTGTTTGGCAATTCCACTTTTGTTTTATTGCCGTCTATACAGCATCAGACATCCCTTTATTGATGTCAAAGCCACGCCTGAGGCATGCTGCATTTGTATAATCAAGGGTGACAGGCTGTATGGTTTCCCAAGTAGCAGTGACTCTGATATAAGTGAATAAACTTTTAACCACATCAAAGCAGCCAGCCAGATATATCAATAAGTAGAGCCACAGTCCACACCAACTGCTACATTTGGCAATATCAGACTGCTTAGATTGACAGGCAGTTAAGTTATAATACTTTGTGACTTAAATTCACAGGAACTTCTTAGGGAATAGCAATTTTCTCATAAACACATTTTGTTCTAAATAGCCTAGAGGGGACAATTTTTTCACTACAACTATGACTTTTTTATTTGTAAATTGTCTTATCAAGGATATCATTTTGAAGAATGAAACTATTAATGCAGACATGGACATTAATCATAAGACTTCCAAGACAATACATTTAACAAACTATTTTATTTACAGAACCAGGTAAACTAATTATTATGACCTCCCTTTGAAAATGCTACTAGGTGTTAGTAGGATCTTACTGTGCTGTAGATTGTAAACTTACTTACAATTTAATAACTTTATAAAATACAAAGAAATTGTTGAAGAATCTTAGTTAATAGAAATCTAGCCACATCATACTATTATTCTGTATTGTACTCTTATTTTAATTCGTAGAAATGTCCTCCCTATAGTATACTGACTTGTACTCTTATTGTAACTCCGAGAAATGTCTACCAAATAGTGTTTTTTTACCTGTATTCTTATTGTAATTCTGGCATGTACTATTATTCCGACCTGTACATTTAATTGGAATGCAAGTACCAAAAGAGGGGTGTTGGTGATTTTGACCCAGACGGAATTTGGCCTAGTGAATTATCATTATGTGGTTTAACATACATAGATATGTACACCACTTTTTTATTAACTGACAGGCAGATATTTTTTAAACGATGCTAAATTTCATGAACATTTTAATGTCTGAATTTTGAGTAATCTTTTTTAAATCTTGTTTTATATTTCCTGTTCACTTAGCCCCTTCTGAAATGTATCATAAAGGTCATCAAAAGACTGTGGGCCGAATTCACAGTGTCAATGGGCTGAAATCACTTGTATTTTGTAGTTGTTGCCGCGCAAAGGCCAGAGTAATGAGGCATGTGGCAAATGCAGGCAAAGTATTGCCCTACCAGTACCATGTGTAGAATTATAAGCTATAGCAAAGGTGGGTGTGTAAATTCAGGTTGGCCATACAAAAATGGTAAAAATTACAAGTCTTATTTTTCCTTTAAATTTTGACTATGAAAACAATAAATTACTCCACAATCGTGTCAAGTGTGGGGAAAATAAAAACACACCATATGACCTAAACAGTCTGTTCTATAATTTTATAGCACTATTCTTAATATCTGCCAACGTATAACTGAAACGTTCGCGAATAGAATGCCAATTAATGGTGGTGTTTAGCTTGCTTCTTACCATTTGTGTCATCTGGTTGTTTGACATGCCGAAAATGGCAGTATTTTCTTTCACATAGACCACTGGCAAAATATGGACAGGACAAGCCACGAAAATATCCTGAAGAAGCGAACATATTGAATGAATTTCTACGATGTGACCATTACAACTATTAATCAACAAAGAAATCAATTTCGGCGTCTCTATAGAGCAATCTAATAGCCCAAACTCGACTGCATTAGGAAACGATTGCACAAATGTGCGCCATGTTTGTTTTCACTTGGGTCACGCTTCACCGAGATTAATTATATTTTAAAAATAACAGTCTGTATAATAAAATAACTAAACAGGTAAGTAACACTTATGACAGCATAATATAAAATAATACAGAATGATAATTAGTAAGTTTTAAGACATTTATTCCCTAGGTTTCAGTTTTGTCCGCTAGGTTCTAACCTAGCGGAGTTACCGAGAACCGTCCTTAAGTTTCCGGTAAAAATCTTCGTTCTTAGACCACTGCATTCAATACGTGGTACACCTACTCAATTCTATTTCGGCTTACCGGTAACTTCTAAATTCTATAAATTGCAAAGCCAGTATGAGTAATTGTGTTTGAAGTGAAGGTAGAACTGGGTTTCTGCTCAACCAGTCATTCCATTAAAATTGTATTGAAAGGTCAAACGTTCGTGTTGACAATTTTGTTGTTGTAACTAGACCGTTCCGGGAATGCACTTCTTTGACAAAACTGAGTTTAACGACCATTGGCTTTGATTACCATTGGCTTGTGAGAAGCTTTGACAGTAACTAAACACATGCCCATACTTTGTGTGTATTAAGATGAGCACATTGTGTGTCATTAATTTGCGCATTGCCATTGTTAAGTGGTCTTTTTATGAAGTTTCAGCGGCGTGTGTACGTGGTACATTGGCAGGAGAGTGGGTGTGATCGAAATCGAAACAGTAGACCGTCTGTACAGACTACATAGTAACTGTACTGTACTAGTCTGTAGACGTAGTGGTGTAGTGCACACAGTTCCACCAGGCACAGTGACAAGTGTATGCTGCTGTTGACCTGGTGCTTCACTGTTCAAACAATGCATCACTCTGGTGTGAACTTTAGCCAACTTCGATTTCATGATGTGGGCTATGTATAAATAGAAGGAAGATGTATTCAAGATAAAATATTAATACAATCTATTTTATGGCCATATTGTACGCCACACAAACTAGTTCTACCACTCTACATCTACAATTTAGTCTTAGGATGGCAAATAATACAACCGTTGAAGATATAGAGAATAAAATACGAGAACTATGCAAACTGCCACCGGCACAGCAAAGCACACAGAAAGCCCAGGTGCACAAACAGTCACCACGTCAAAATGATCCACAAAACAAAACACTGGAGACTAGGTTAAGCCAATCGCCCGGTGCCATAGCAGGTATGTAAAATGTAAGGTAACTTGTCATCATTAATCCGTCACCATTCACATATTTTTACGTCATTAATATTTTCCTTTAAAAGTTGTATGATATTCACTAGTCATTACATACTTGTGTTGTTTTGTAGTTATGTAGTGATTCATTTTAGTCTTTTAAGAAGATGTTTTTGGTGTTTCCTATCAGCATCGTCCTCTCAGTCTGATTACCTGTGCTCCACTTGTAGTATTCCATATAAGATACACTTTTCACAACTCTATTAGATAGCGCTTCTAAACTAATTTATTATTTTTATTCAAATTGGCAAATGTTTAGGCAAAACCCAGGCAGAAGTCAGAATATCATAATTATCAAAACTTAAAAAGTCTTGATTTCTACTCGCATTTCTCCATGTAGAAGGAAAAGGAAGGAAGTCGAAGAAACGGAAAGGCAGCCAAGGTCAGCAGGCTGATGGGGCATCCACTGTTACCCTAGATTCGTTGCAGTCTAGTGAGAGCAGGAGGGACAGTGCTGGCAAACGGAACAGTCAGGCCAACACAGGGGAGGGGAGAACTGTTGATGTCTCCCAGGAGAGTCCCAGGCAGGGGAGACCCAGATCGTCCCAGCAGCGAGGGAAACGAGATGGCGGCAGACAAGTGGAAGCCAATGAGAGGCCACACACAGATGTCTTGCATGACCCCGACAGTCCAGCAAAGATCAACTCTACAGGTGAATAACTGCAGAATTTCTAGTTTGTATGTTTCACTCACATTTGTTGTCTTTGGTTGCAGTTAATTTTTATTTGTAATTTCATCAATAAAGATATTTTATAAAATATGTCATAACATTTTCTGTAACCGTGATGTGGCTTTCACTGGGAATGGTTAATGTGTATTGTTATAACTGTAAGAAATATGTGCACAGCCGTCTTTTACTTTTTTCGGTGTGAAAATTTGTTCCAGACTACTGATTTACAATCACATATGGCTACCCATATTTTAGTTCTTACAGTGTATGTTGTGGTTCTGTCTGTAAATCCGTGGTTTGGCCATAGTGTGTTCTTCTCAATGAGTGAAAACAATTTTTTTTTAAAGTAGACTAAGTGCAGCTATTTCCATGAATTTATTCATTCTGTCTTAACATTAATGGTGTTCTTTTGTTTGTGATTTGTTCTTTTATATGTTTTGTAATTCAAGCGTAAAACCATTCCATAAAATGTTCATAACATTGCCTATTATATTGCATTTCCAGATATGAATCCATCTGACAAAGAGCTGGAAGAAAAGTTTGAACGCGATGGATTGTTTCCACTTAAAAAGGTAACAAAATTGTTTCCTTGCGTCTTGATTGAGTTGTTTGTTATATTATGGAGTTGGGCATCATAGTACAGGGCATCATAGTACAGGGCATCATAGTACAGGGCATCATAGTACAGGGCATCATAGTACAGGGCATCATAGTACAGGGCATCATAGTACAGGGCATCATAGTACAGGGCATCATAGTACAGGGCATCAAAACATGGTATAACGTCACTGTTCAATAACTGTAAATTAAAGTCACTGTTCAGTAAGCAGTAAGTTGGCAGTAACTGTAAAATTATCCAAAAATTCAGGGTATTTACATAGATCATTCTGAGATTATACTGACGCTACTCAATTTAGTTCACTTGTCCTTAGTGCTTATCCAGTTGTTCAAATGGATACATTTTACAATTGGCCACTCTTCTCCAAGTAGTTAACTGCGATGTGATAATTGTTGTATACATGGTTGTCTGTTTTTATTGACATAACCACTGGTAGATGTTTAGTAAACATCCAGTTTGGTCGAAGCATCAGTTTACAATCATATTGTTACTTTGTAGAAGTCCATACGATTCCCGAATGCACGTTACTACTGTCGACTGTGTTCGTTCCACTGCATGTCTGAC
The DNA here is from genome assembly GCA_020002185.1 of Paraescarpia echinospica. Lineage (NCBI taxonomy): Eukaryota > Metazoa > Annelida > Polychaeta > Sabellida > Siboglinidae > Paraescarpia > Paraescarpia echinospica. The sequence continues at coordinate 72,801,311 of CM034532.1, forward strand.
CAGCATTGTGAGAAACACATGCAAGACACACGTCACAGGAGGCTCAAGGCGGTGAGTGACTCATAATATGTACTACTCAACAAGTATCCAGTCCGTAGGAGTGATCTATCCACTTTACACATCACCCACTGAATTTAGCCACTCTGCAATTAAAACACTTTTTGAAACATCCACCACTGTGTATGGTAGATCTCATTAATACAGCCGAGTGAACTACCCTCTCACACCATTGGGGCAGCAGATCACTTGCAAACAAATGTATAAAAAATGGAAAATATCTCCTTTAGTCAAAAAAAAAAATGGTATGTGTGATTTTATAGTTTACGTATTTATCTTCCTGTTGGATTAATACTAATTCAGGTGTCACTTGTGAAGTAATCTGTTGTGTTGATGTTGTGACAGATCAAGTCAAATGACATCATACTGAACAACCTGCCACCTCCAACCACGGCGCACTGTTCTGCCGTCACGGCTCTGCTGCAACAAGTCATTGCTGAGCAGTCTCTGTTGGCCGATGGCCTCGAGCGACGCATGAACGTACAGGCAACAGTCAAACAGTTCGCCAAGCAACATTTCCCTGGTAACTGACAACAACAGGCCATGTGTGAATGTTGTCTTGTGTTTCATTTCAGAATATAGAGAATAGGTGTAACCCTGGTTTGTGTTTGCTGTACAATATTTACTTGCAGTTTACTTACATGAACCTCTTTGTTCTTACTGGCACATGAGGCAGGCACAACATCTTCACCTCTTTGTTCTTGCTGGCACATAGGGCAGAGAAGACATCTTCACCTCTTTGTTCTTACTGGCACATAGGGCAGACACGACATCTTCACCTCTTTGTTCTTACTGGCACATAAGGCAGACACGACATCTTCACCTCTTTGTTCTTATTGGCACATAAGACAGACACGACATCTTCACCTCTTTGTTCTCACTGGCACATAAGACAGACACGACATCTTCACCTCTTTGTTCTTACTGGCACATAAGGCAGACAAAGACATCTTCACCTCTTTGTTCTTACTGGCACATAAGGCAGACAAAGACATCTTCACCTCTTTGTTCTTACTGGCACATAAGGCAGACAAGACATCTTCACCTCTTTGTTCTTACTGGCACATAAGGCAGACAAAACATCTTCTTACTGGCACATAAGGCAGACACGACATCTTCACCTCTTTGTTCTTACTGGCACACAGGGCAGACACAACATGTTCACCTCTTTGTTTTTACTGGCACATAAGGCAGACACAACATCTTCACCTCTTTGTTCTTACTGGCACATAAGGCAGACAAAACGACATCTTCACCTCTTTGTTCTTACTGGCACATAAGGCAGACAAAACGACATCTTCACCTCTTTGTTCTTACTGGCACATAAGGCAGACAAGACATCTTAACCTCTTTGTTCTTACTGGCACATAAGGCAGACACAACATCTTCACCTCTTTGTTCTTACTGGCACATAAGGCAGACAAAACGTCATCTTCACCTCTTTGTTCTTACTGGCACATAAGGCAGACACGACATCTTCACCTCTTTGTTCTTACTGGCACATAAGCCAGATACGACATCTTCACCTTCTTACTGGCACATAAGGCAGACACGACATCTTCACCTCTTTGTTCTTACTGGCACGTAGGGCAGACACGACATCTTCACCTCTTTGTTCTTACTGGCACATAAGGCAGACAACATCTTCACCTCTTTATTCTTACTGTCACATAGGGCAGACAATACATCTTACTTCTTTGTTCTTACTGGCACATAGGGCAGACACAACATCTTCACCTCTTTGTTCTTACTGGCACATAGGGCAGACAAGACATCTTACCTCTTTGTTCTTACTGGCACATAGGGCAGACACAACATCTTCACCTCTTTGTTCTTACTGGCACATAAGGCAGACACGACATCTTCACCTCTTTGTTCTTACTGGCACATAAGGCAGACACGACATCTTCACCTCTTTGTTCTTACTGGCACATAGGGCAGACACGACATCTTCACCTCTTTGTTCTTACTGGCACATAAAGGCAGACAACATCTTCACCTCTTTATTCTTACTGGCACATAGGGCAGACAAGACATCTTACTTCTTTGTTCTTACTGGCACATAGGGCAGACACAACATCTTCACCTCTTTGTTCTTACTGGCACATAAGGCAGACACAACATCTTCACCTCTTTATTCTTACTGGCACATAAGGCAGACAAGACATCTTCACCTCTTTGTTTTTACTGGTGCATGAGACAGACAAGACATCTTCACCTCTTTATTCTTACTGGCACATAGGGCAGACAAGACATCTTCACCTCTTTATTCTTACTGGCCCATAGGGCAGACACGACATCTTCACCTATTTGTTCTCACTGGCACATAAGACAGACACGACATCTTCACGTCTTTGTTCTTACTGGCACATAAGGCAGACAAGACATCTTCACCTCTTTGTTCTTACTGGCACATAAGGCAGACAAGACATCTTCACCTCTTTGTTCTTACTGGCACACAAGGCAGACAAAACGACATCTTCACCTCTTTGTTCTTACTGGCACATAAGGCAGACAAAACGACATCTTCACCTCTTTGTTCTTACTGGCACATAAGGCAGACAAGACATCTTCACCTCTTCGTTCTTACTGGCACATAAGGCAGACAAAACGACATCTTCACCTCTTTGTTCTTACTGGCACATAAGGCAGACAAGACATCTTCACCTCTTTGTTCTTACTTGCACATAAGGCAGACAAAACGACATCTTCACCTCTTTGTTCTTACTGGCACATAAGGCAGACAAGACAACTTCACCTCTTTGTTCTTACTGGCACACAAGGCAGAAAAGACATCTTCACTTGTGTTGGTCTGAAGCCTTTCCATAAATTCCTCTCCACGGATCTTGCTGCTTCTAGTCATACTTATTTTTTTCTTTCAGGGGTTCATCACAAGAGTGTTTGGCTATATTAATATCCTCCTTTCCTTTTTGTAAGACATGGTTGATACAGTGTCATCTTCTTCTGGTGCGAAAGCCAGTCATGTTAATTTCTGCAGTTACACCTGTAGTTTTAATAGTTTGTTGAAACTCTTTTTGTTGCCAGAATTTTTGCAATATTATTTGATTTTCGAAAGCATTTGATATGGCAGATTGAAAGTGTTCTAAGATTTATTTCCATCTTAATATCATACATCAGATTTCGACTTTGTTCTTCTGAACTTTTTACTGGATCCCCATGCACGTTTTTGTATTTTAGTTTTGTTTGCTGTTGCTAGAGTTGGAGTTAACTCTGTACGGATCGACTGTGAGTGGATTTGCACTGAAGGACAGCGATGTCAATGTGACAGTCACCGAGTACGAGTCACCAACTGTCCTCAAGCACCTGTATGACGTCCTCAAGGCAGACGACTCGGGTAAGACTACTGTATGCACCTGGCAATACTCATAGATGTGACACGTGGTGAGATAGTGAATTGATGTACCCATCACATGACCTGTTGCCTAGCAACAAGCCCCACTTACTAAAAGATTTAAAAAATACTTAATTCTCCGGGTGGCAGTCTTGTTTAACATCAGTTCGAGCTGTTTCACTGAGTGTCTGTGTTGGTTGTGTGCAGGATTCTTCAGTGATGTAACGAGTGACTTCACGGCGGAGTTGCCCTATCTGCTGTGTAACTCGGCCGATGTCACATGTCGCATCAACCTGGCAACAGTGGCTGCGTGCAAGACATCGCAGCTGCTGGCTGCCTACGCTGCAGTCGACCCGCGAGTCGTCCAGCTCGGTGTTGCATTTAGGTATTGGGCTAAGGTCAGTATTACTTGTAGGTTGCCCAAACTGGGGTGTTATCAAATGTTTATGTGTTTTCATCTTACAACTCTGTGTGTGTTCTGTAAAATGTGTTCCGAAAAAGGTCGGGTCAGTAGATGTATTAGTTATTTCAGATGTGTTGCTGGCTAGTTGCACAATGAAATGAATTAAGTCATGTTAAATCATAATAACGATAATGACTAAATGATGTTAACAATGATGGCAACTTGAGGTTTATTGAGGATTTTGTCCGGTTGTAACAAGACAGATGTATAATGATCTGTATACAGATGTGTTATTTCAGGAAAAGAACATTACCCCCGAAATGTGGTTATGTTGCAGCTGTGCCGCTTGGACAGGCAGCACGAAGGCACGTTGCCGGCCTATGCACTCTCGGTGATGACGGTGTACTTCCTACAGCAGTGCCAGCCTCCAGTCCTGCCTGCGCTGCATGAGGTGTGTGGACAGTGCATCCTCAATAATCCGCACACTGCTCCCAGTCTATGTGTGCAGATTAATGAGTTTTCAAGATAAATGAATCATGCATGTAATGGGGTATATAAAGGTTTGGAAGTTCTGTTCCCGTGAAAACAGAATCAGTGTTTAATAGATGTTATAGATAATAGTGTTTGTGTGAATCAGCATATGAGTGCAGTCATATGAGTGCTGTCATATAAGTGCAGTCGTGTGCTTCATCTTTGCAGCTGGTTGAGTCAACTGAAGCTGAGAAGGAGAATGACACGGACCTCTACTTCACTGACATTGACAATCTGGTAAGTGCCAGGCACTCTAGTCTCTAATTCATGCCGCACCTCTCCAGCAAATGAAGCTGTCCTAGTAGGATATAATCACAGGCAGTTTTCTTGCAAGTGGAGCCTGGTAGCTCAGTGGTGGAACGCTGGATTGTCATTAAGAAGACCAGCGTTCAAGTTAACCTGCATGGGTTGGAAACTTGGGTAACTTTGTTGACCCAACTTTGTGTTTTAAGATGCTGTGTCAATAGTGCCATTGATTTGGTGTCTGCCAGGGAAAGGAACAGATCCTACACATGGCGTAAATGTGTAAGCTGCAGTGGACACAGAGTTCTTCTTGCTCCCTGCAGCCGGAGCTACTTCCAGGTCGGGAGTATGAGAGGTGTCAAGCAGGCAGTGTATATATTGCAGTAATGTATGTAATATCGGGATGGATCGCCTTCCGCATTCAAGTTACTAATTTTTGTATGTATTCTATTATCACAATTACTACAATAAACATCCTTGAATTGAAATTGCTGAATTTAACACACAAAACCATGTTGTAAACGACTCCATGGGAAGACTGAAATGACCGTTGACTTATTTTGTGGTATCAGGTATTATCACATGGTATCACTTATGTATGAAAAATTCTATTCATTTGAGTAATTTTGAAGTATTGATACGAACTGGTGGTTGTGATCAGACTACCTAGTTGAACAGAAACAAACGTGACATTCCTATTTGACCCTAGGGCGTCATCTGGCAATGCCACAACACATCAAGTGTGGGCGAACTTTGGATCCAAATGCTGCAATTCTATGCCCTGAAGTTCAACAACGAGGCGACAGTGATCAGCATCCGCCAGAGGGCGCCAATGGCACGGGACGAGAAGAAATGGGGGCGACACAAGCTCGCCCTACAGGGTAAGACACACAGCTACATTCGGTGTCCGTCACCTTGTCATTGAGTGGGGATGACCAGTGTATTTCTTACTGTGTGCTCATGTCCCTGTGTTGTGTCTAAATGCTAATCCTTTATAGGACAGTTTTTATTGGAAACATGACGTGGTGTTACTGTTTGTTTTACATTTTCCAACAAGGTAAATTATTTGAACAAAAACTTTACTGTGATTCAACACATCCATTTTAAAATGTCTGTGTCCTATACTGCGTCCTTGCTTGCCTGTACCATTGTATTACATCCTTGTTTAAAACTAGTAATGCCTTTCCGTGGCACCTTTATGTATTTTAGATCCGTTCATTTCGAAGCGCAACATCGCGCGGACTCTGAGTGGGATCCAGATCTACGAGTACATCTGCGACCGTCTGCGTGCCGCATACGGTTACTTCGGCATCGCGCGCACCTCTGACGGCCCGCTCTTCACCGAGATAGACCCGACCTTCATCGCTAGTCAGCTGCGAGACAACTTGAAGCAACTAGCTGAGGAGATGGTGAACTCTGTGGACAAGACATCTGACACACAGACGGAGATGAAACAACCAGTGAAACCAGCCTCTGCAGAGAATTATAGAATAGCCGATGATTCCACCAGCAACACATCAGCCGCGACCGAATTAAAGACGGACTCAGTCACTGGCTTGGTGCCTCCAGTCGAGACTACAAATCTCGGGAGTGGTGAACGTAAATTCGATGATGACGACAATAAGACGGGGAGCTATCTGCCGAGTACCACTGGAGCCGGGGACACGCCTGAGTGCACAGTCTCACCGCTCAACTCATGCACGAAACCACCCCACGTGGTGCATGCACAAGCCGGCTTGATCGCCACGGATGTCATCAGAGACGTTGTCCTAGACTTCCATGTCAACGCTGTCATCAATCAACTCAGCACAAACAATCTCGGCAACGTCATCGCGTCGGAGGAGGTGGCACCACCTAGGAAGTTTCCAGTTGAGTGTCTCAACACCGATTGTCTCGGGAACTTGAATGTTGTCTCAGCGACTGACGACGTGTCGGCCAAAGACATCGCAGATGACGTCAGTGATTCCTCCAGACAGTCGGAGAGTGCGGACAGTAGTGACAGCGACCCGGTGAAGGTGACGCCACCGTTCAATGTACCACTTGGGAAGAACGGTAATCGGGTGCATCTGAGCGAGATAGAGAAAGTTGTGGAGGAGGAGTTTGACTTCTCATTCTCTCCAGAGACGCTGTTTGACGGCAAGGTAAGGCTCTTAATGGACTATTGTCGAGTTTTGATGTTCGCTTGTTTTGGTTAATTTTGCCTCGATCATGTGACAACTTTTTCCTCTAGAATTACGCATTATTGTTAAATAAATTTGACCCGTTATGTCTAATTTTATAGGTAATCTTGGAGGTTATCACATCAGTTAGCAAAGTCCACAAAACGTAAAGCATTGCTTATATGTGGGCGGTGGAGTGGTCGTCCTTATGGGTGGGCAGTGGTGTCGTTGTCCTGACAAAGCATTGCTTGCGGGTGGGCGGTGGCGTGGTCGTCCTTATAGGTGGGCGGTTGTGTGGTCATCCTTATGGGTGGGCGATGGTGTGGTTATCCTTATGGGTGGGCAGTGGTGTCGTCGTCTTTATGGGTGGACGGTGGTGTGATCGTCCTTATGGGTGGGCAGTGGTGTGGTCGTCCTTATGGGTGGACAGTGGTGTGATCGTCCTTATGGGTGGGCGGTGGTGTGGTCATCGTTATGGGTGGGCAGTGGTGTGGTCGTCCTTATGGGTGGACAGTGGTGTGATCGTCCTTATGGGTGGGCAGTGGTGTGGTTGTCCTTATGGGTGGGCAGTGGTGTGGTCGTCCTTATGGGTGGGCTGTGGTGTGGTCGTCCTGACATAAAGCATTACTTATAGGTAAGCGGTGGTGTGGTCGTCCTTACGGGTGAGCGGTGGTGTGGTCGTCCTTATGGGTGAGCGGTGGTGTGGTCGTCCTTATGGGTGGGCAATGGTGTGGTTGTCCTTATGGGTGGGCAGTGGTGTGGTCGTCCTTATGGGTGGGCTGTAGTGAGGTCGTCCTGACAAAGCATTGCTTGCGGGTGGGCGGTAGCGTGGTCGTCCTTATAGGTGGGCGGTTGTGTGGTCATCCTTATGGGTGGGTGATGGTGTGGTCATCCTTATGGGTGGGCGATGGTGTGGTCATCCTTATGGGTGGGCAGTGGTGTGGTCATCCTTATGGGTGGGTAGTGGTATCGTCGTCTTTATGGGTGGACAGTGGTGTGTTCGTCCTTACGGGTGGGCAGTGGTGTGGTTATCCTTATGGGTGGGCAGTGGTGTGGTCGTCCTTATGGGTGGACAGTGGTGTGATCGTCCTTATGGGTGGGCATTGGTGTGGTTGTCCTTATGGGTGGGCAGTGGTGTGGTCATCCTTATGGGTGGGCAGTGGTGTGGTCGTCCTTATGGGTGGGCAGTGGTGTGGTCGTCCTTATGGGTGGACAGTGGTGTGATCATCCTTATGGGTGGGCAGTGGTGTGGTCGTCCTTATGGGTGGACAGTGGTGTGATCGTCCTTTTGGATGGGCGGTGGTGTGGTCGTCCTTATGGGTGGACAGTGGTGTGATCATCCTTATGGGTGGGCGGTGGTGTGGTCGTCCTTATGGGTGGGCAGTGGAGTGGTCGTCCTTATGGGTGGGCGGTGGTGTGGTCATCGTTATGGGTGGGCAGTGGTGTGGTCGTCGTTATGGGTGGGCAGTGGTGTGGTTGTCCTTATGGGTGGGCAGTGGTGTGGTCGTCCTTATGGGTGGGCTGTGGTGTGGTCGTCCTGACATAAAGCATTACTTATAGGTAAGCGGTGGTGTGGTCGTCCTTACGGGTGAGCGGTGGTGTGGTCGTCCTTATGGGTGAGCGGTGGTGTGGTCGTCCTTATGGGTGGGCAATGGTGTGGTTTTCCTTATGGGTGGGCAGTGGAGTGGTCGTCCTTATGGGTGGGCGGTGGTGTGGTCATTGTTATGGGTGGGCAGTGGTGTGGTCGTCCTTATGGGTGGGCAGTGGAGTGGTCGTCCTTATGGGTGGGCGGTGGTGTGGTCATCGTTATTTGTGGGCAGTGGTGTGGTCGTCATTATGGGTGGGCAGTGGTGTGGTTGTCCTTATGGGTGGGCTGTGGTGTGGTCATCCTTACGGGTGGGCTGTGGTGTGGTCGTCCTGACATAAAGCATTACTTATGGGTAAGCGGTGGTGTGGTCGTCCTGACATAAAGCATTATTTATGGGTGAGTGGTGGCATGGTCGTCCTTATGGGTGGGCGGTGGTGTGGTTGTCCTTATGGGTAAGCGGTGGTGTGGTCATCCTTATGGGTGAGCGGTGGCATGGTCGTCCTTATGGGTAAGTGGTGGTGTGGTCGTCCTTATGGGTGGGCGGTGGTGTGGTCGTCCTGACATAAAGCATTACTTATGGGTAAGCGGTGGTGTGGTCGTCCTGACATAAAGCATTACTTATGGGTAAGCGGTGGTGTGGTCGTCCTGACATAAAGCATTATTTATGGGTGAGTGGTGGCATGGTCGTCCTTATGGGTGGGCGGTGGTGTGGTCATTGTTATGGGTGGGCAGTGGTGTGGTCGTCCTTATGGGTGGGCAGTGGAGTGGTCGTCCTTATGGGTGGGCGGTGGTGTGGTCATCGTTATTTGTGGGCAGTGGTGTGGTCGTCATTATGGGTGGGCAGTGGTGTGGTTGTCCTTATGGGTGGGCTGTGGTGTGGTCATCCTTATGGGTGGGCTGTGGTGTGGTCGTCCTGACATAAAGCATTACTTATGGGTAAGCGGTGGTGTGGTCGTCCTGACATAAAGCATTATTTATGGGTGAGTGGTGGCATGGTCGTCCTTATGGGTGGGCGGTGGTGTGGTTGTCCTTATGGGTAAGCGGTGGTGTGGTCATCCTTATGGGTGAGCGGTGGCATGGTCGTCCTTATGGGTAAGTGGTGGTGTGGTCGTCCTTATGGGTGGGCGGTGGTGTGGTCGTCCTTATGGGTGGGCAGTCGTGTGGTCGTCCTTATGGGTGGGCTGTGGTGTGGTCGTCCTGACATAAAGCATTACTTATGGGTGGGCAGTGGTGTGGTCGTCCTTATGGGTGGGCGGTGGTGTAGTCGTCCTGACATAAAGCATTACTTATGGGTGGGCGGTGGTGTGGTCGTCCTTATGGGTGGACAGTGGTGTGATCGTCTTTATGGGTGGGCGGTGGTGTGGTCATCGTTATGGGTGGGCTGTGGTGTGGTCGTCCTTATGGGTGGGCTGTGGTGTGGTTGTCCTGACATAAAGCATTACTTGTGGGTAAGCGGTAGTGTGGTCGTCCTTATGGGTGAGCGGTGGTGTGGTCGTCCTTATGGGTAAGCGGTGGTGTGGTTGTCCTTATGGGTGGGCAGTGGTGTGGTTGTCCTTATGGGTGGGCAGTGGTGTGGTCATCCTTATGGGTGGGCTGTGGTGTGGTCGTCCTAACATAAAGCATTACTTATGGGTAAGCGGTGGTGTGGTCGTCCTGACATAAAGCATTACTTATGGGTAAGCGGTGGTGTGGTCGTCCTGACATAAAGCATTACTTATGGGTGGGCGATGGTGTGGTCGTCCTTATGGGTGGGCGGTGGCATGGTCGTCCTTATGGGTGGGCAGTGGTGTGGTTGTCCTTATGGGTGGGCAGTGGTGTGGTCATCCTTATGGGTGGGCTGTGGTGTGGTCGTCCTAACATAAAGCATTACTTATGGGTAAGCGGTGGTGTGGTCGTCCTGACATAAAGCATTACTTATGGGTAAGCGGTGGTGTGGTCGTCCTGACATAAAGCATTACTTATGGGTGGGCGATGGTGTGGTCGTCCTTATGGGTGGGCGGTGGCATGGTCGTCCCTATGGGTGGGCAGTGGTGTGGTTGTCTTTATGGGTGGGCAGTGGTGTGGTCGTCCTTATGGGTGGGCGGTGGTGTGGTCGTCCTGACGTAAAGCATTGCTTATGGGTGAGCGGTGGCATGGTTGTCCTTATGGGTGGGCGGTGGCATGGTCGTCCTTATGGGTGGGCGGTGGTGTGGTCGTCCTTATGGGTGAGCGGTGGCATGGTCGTCCTTATGGGTGGGCAGTGGTGTGGTTGTCTTTATGGGTAGGTGGTGGTGTGGTCGTCCTTATGGGTGGGCAGTGGTGTGGTCTTTATGGGTGGGTGGTGGTGTGGTCATCTTTATGGGTGGGCAGTGGTATGATCGTCCTTATGGGTGGGCAGTGACGTGGTCGTCCTTGTGGGTAGGTGGTGGCGTGGTCGTCCTTATGGGTGGGTCATGTGGCTGTATGGTTTTGGTAGACCGTATACGTATAGGAGGTGGTTTCAGCCAATACAAAATACATGACATTTTTCTGGACTTTGCAAACTAATGAAATCATCCCTTAGAATCAGGGTTGGCACATTTCCGAGAAAAACTGGTTTTAGACAGGGCAGTGGGAAAATCCAGTATTTACTGGTAAATCTGGTATTTACCGGTAATATCCGGGAAGAAGTCCACAACTGAGATTACCATTGGCTAGTTCCTGTAATTAAACCTTGTCCATTTAGAAATATGATTAATATCCATCTAAAGAAAACAAGTTGACTATACTCCCTAGTTACTAGTTCAGGTGTATCCTTGTATTTGTTTAAAGCATGAAGTCAACGAGATGAAAGCGTTATTCATCAGTTAGTAAATAAATGTCATTTTCACTCTCACAAGGGACAGTGCCAAGTACTGCTAAAGAAGTATGGTAACTAAAGTCAGACAGCCTGACCAGTATTGTCAAGTGCTAATTTGCAATCTGTTTAAGGAACAAAGGAAATGTTGAGCTCTGGACATTGGCAGGTTCTAATGCACCCTCTCAGCAAACATTAGTTGTAACATGGTCAGCCACACCATGCCTTGAAATTTAGACCAAGGGACAATCACATGCTAACTGGCTAAGAACCTACAAACAGATGTAGCCATTCTCTCTATGAGCCCCAAATCAGCTTCAACTTACTGTTTGATTTGAACTTGACAGCCAATTGAATATAGTTTAGAATGTAATGTTTGTTGTGGTTTACAGGCAAACTAGAATTATGAATGTCCAGTATATATATATATATATATCAATATTGGTCATTACTTGACATAATATATATATATATATATTCATTCTGGTGATGGTACAGTAGCTTTTATTGCAATAGAGCTTCAAATATAATCCTTTTAAGAGTTTTTCTCAGTTATCCCGGTTTTTACCACTATTAGAGGTTTTTTCCCATGACGAGTTTTACCGGTATTTACCACCCGGTATTTACCAGGGTGGGAAAATCATGCCAACCCTGCTTAGAATCCATATCATTTGTTGGGGGAATTGTCTAAATTATGTTGTTTTTTAAGCTTATACTTGGGTGTTTTGATAATACATTCAAGCTGAAATAAACTTTACATTTCATATATATATGTAGATAATCCCTATTTATAAATGATAACTGTAGGGTACATTTCCAGAATGCAAAGTGACCAATAAAGCTAAGACATACTTTTGGTTACAATTGTTTGCATTTTGTTGAAATGTGGATGTAATAAATATATATATATATATATTATATCATTAATTTACATATAATGATATAAATCTTGAAGCTATTCAGTCGACTTTGTGACGTTCATTACATTATACATGTTTGTGGCCAGGGCCCTGCTCTTGTATGCAGCAGTTGTAAGAAGGAGGGTCACCTGGAGGACAACTGCCCCGATGACCTGCTGCCCCCCATCAAGCACCTGCCCTCTCTCACCCCCCGACACAGGGAGATGTTGGAGGAGGTGCTTAGGCAGGTACAGGGTAAGTGTCGACCCCATCAAGTAGGGTTTTATTTATAATTTTTAATTAGTTTACATTAAAAGGACGTAGTCTGTTCATCTACCTGGAATTAGTGGGCATAGTAATTTCTAACTGGAAGTCTGCTGTGTTGACTTGGGAAAGTGAGCATTGTTGAACATCAAAGGGTAAAGCAGTTAACTCAGCCCAACTTGGCCGTGTTGCCAGTTAAGCTTGTTTTGAAACTGTTTTGTTTACTATTTGAACATGCACCTTTGGACGTGCCTTCAAACTGCGACCGTTGTTACGGGCTTATTAAACATTATATTAATTAATACATGAAAAACTAGGAACAGACTACATCGTTTTAAAATAATACTTTTGTTAAACAGTGTATATTTTATTTTACGATATATTTTTTATATAGATATGTGTATATAGTTTCATAAATAATCCATGACTTTTATGTAAAATGCTTTGAACTACCAAGGAAATATGCTATGTGATCTTGTGTGGTGCAAGTGTCCTTACTGATCTATATGCCATCTATCATTACTATCGGTTGCTTTGCGTAATGTCAGTGATCACTTTCAATAATGAAAGTCACGTTTGGGAATATCCTAACCGATTTATCTTCGGATACGATTCAAATCGCTACTTGGAGTGACTCAGTTTGCCGCATCCACATGACAAAACTCATCCGCCTATGTACTTACGGAATTACTTCTAATAATTTCCGCTGGGTACTACATGTATTGTTTTGCTGCATGCCGCATCTGCACGCCATTTCCGTACATACGGAATACTAGCTTAATCGTTGTTGCAATCTTGTTCTGTTGCTAGCGGACTTCTCTCCGAGTCAACATGAGATGGACGACAGAAGTCGTGCCATCAAGGAGCTGCAGTCATACATCCAACGAAGTCACCCTAGTAAGTGTCACATACAACGAAGTAACCCTAGTAAGTGTCATACATTCAACGAAGTCACCCTAGTAAATGTCACATCCAACGAAGTCACCCTAGCAAGTGTCACGTACAACGAAGTAACCCTAGTAAGTGTCATACATCCAACGAAGTCACCCTACTAAGTGTCACATCCAACAAAGTCACCCTAGTAAGTATCCAACAAAGTCATCCTAGTAAGTGTCATACATCCAACAAAGTCACCCTAATAAGTGTCATACATCCAACAAAGTCACCCTAGTAAGTGTCATACATCCAACAAAATCACCCTAGTAAGTGTCATGTCCAACGAAGTCACCCTAGTAAGTGTCATACATCCAACAAAGTCACCCTAGTAAGTGTCATACATCCAAAAAAATCACCCTAGTAAGTGTCATATGTCCAATGAAGTCACCCTAGTAAGTCACATCCAACGAAGTCACCCAAGCAAGTGTCATACATCCAATGTAGTCACCCTAGTATGTGTCATGTGGCTGTATGGTTTTCAGCCAATCATAGGCATTGGAAAGGTGAACATTTTTACTGAGTTAAGCATACGGTAATGTGCAACTGTACACTAGAACCGTACCTTTGTATTTACATTCTGATTCACAATTTATTATTTTTAATAATTAATGTGTATCGTCTTAGATAAGGCAGTAACATTTGGCAGAAATTGTCGATTTTGCAAGCTGTGAATATGTCATTGATAAATATGTAATTCGTATATTTACATACACTGACATTTGACATTTTGCAAGGAACTCCAGCCTTTCACAGATGAATAAATTTGCCTTTTTTCTTGGTTTGTCAATGTTTTGTTTGACAGATCTAAATACATGACTAGATGTGTAATGTTACTTTCCAGTCAGTCTGTACTGAATGTGCTGGAAGTTGTAACAAACTGAAAGTGAAACGATTGTGTGTGTGTCAGCCGCACGCCTCAACCTGTTTGGGTCGTCCTGCAATGGGTTTGGATTCCGCCACAGTGACATGGACATCTGCATGACACTAGCCGAGGCCACCGCTGATGTAAGCTCCATCTACATAGCTAGTCCTCTTCATTGTGTACTAAATACAACGTTTCCATGGAACATTTTCACAATACAATTGATGGGAAATGTAGTCATACAACATTTGACGAGACTGCTGTGGGAGTGGTAATTTTGTTGTTCAATCAGAATGTTTTTGATGCTTTTGAAACTGTTCTAGCCACGCATAATTGATCATTACTCTGTGAAATAATGAAATTAGGCATTATGCCACCTGGCTGACAACAGCAGTACTTATAAGTGTGGTGCCACCTTTGGACTATCACAGAAAGTACCATGTTATCAATGCCAGGCCATCATTGCTAGCAACATTGGGTGAAAGCTTCCTGAATGTCTTTGGCCTACTTTGCCACCTGTGTAGCTTCACGTGACACAAACTACTGCTTACCGTAGATTCTGTATTTGTAGCCGCGGCTTTAATTACAGTAGGACGTGGCCAAAATGATAACGACGACAGCAAAGTTGGGGTGCGGTTTTAAATACAGTAATTTGCCAAAAATATTGTGAAAATTGGCTCACTGGGTTGTCAGTAGTAACGTTTATAATAAATGAAAAACTTATTAAAAAAAACGAAGTCAGATGTATCAATAAAACATTGTATTACAACTGCCACTGGTGCAAAAAAATAATTACGTAACAAATAGAAACCTGTGTTCATAAAGTGTTCAGAAACAAAGATCAAAGCATGTGAAAACATTTAAATCCATCGAAATCACTTTCATCGTCACCGTTGAAGAATGCCATGCCGTTTCGGTGGTGTCATTCCATGTATCCGTGCCACGCGCATTGGGCAAACATCTTCAAATAAGATGGCATCATCCATTTCACAACTAAAATCCTCCAAAGTCACTTTCAATGTCGCTATCAAAGAACGCTGCCTGGAACGGCATGGCAGCATCATCCCCCGTGTCTGGGCCATTGGCAGCGCGGACCATGGCCGCGCACAGACATTTTTTTTAATTTGAATATGATGGCATCCGCCGTTCTTAGCAACTGTCCCATACTAGCAGACATCAACTGTAACAACTGTCTGCTTTGTTCAGAAGCTTGCTTGTGGTATCAGGTGATGATGTTTTAAAGCCAAGTTCCAAGCACAACTTTTACACCTTGGCTTTACTGAAGCCAGGCTTCACCTGATTGTCAACACAACACCATTACAAGTGCCCTTTGGCACTGGAGTAAATTGCACTTGCCCTGGTACAAGATACAGTGTTATAATCCCAAGTGCCTGGGTTGACTGTCTGGAAGTGGAAGAAATAGGCCAAACCACAAGATTACATCCGTTCTCATGCTTCTTTCTCATGGCCGCGCGGCGACTACAATTATTACATTGTAATTACTAGCTGTCAATTAAATACCTTTGAAGTCAACACAGCTGGTACAACTGCACTGAACCAGCTCTAGTCTTTTCAATGCATTTATAACATCGATGATTATACATAAAATGGCATAAAAATATAACTTCTCAAAATATTTTAATAATTCTAGCCAAAAAGAATAGAAGGAAAGAGGCACCACTCCGCTGTTTTTAGTGAAGCCGGCATGCAACAGCGCCCTCAGGCAGCTATCTAGGATAACTACACGATGGCACAGAGACAACGACAGCACCTCTTGGTGCATCACACCGAATTTTACCAATTCTAAAAGTAAATGTCCCAATAAGTGTTTTTTCGGTTTTTGAAAGATGCTGAAAGGTACAAACTATTGAACATGGTTGTGTTATAGATCACTGTTGACATTCTTTGTATTTTATAACTGATGAAATAAATCGAAGAATTCACTTGCTCAACTCGCCCAGCCTACAGGTACACTAGACTACAGAAGAAGTGAATGTCCACCTGTATGTAACAATTGGTGGAGGAAGAGAGAGACTAACAAGTTGTTTTTGTAGTTTACGTACAATATTTAGGGCGTTTGTGATAAACTATAATCTAGATAATTGTGTACTTCAACTGATGTTATGGGAATGTCAACAAACAGTGCCGTTATTTGAAATGGACGAGAATCCGTTACGACTATGAATAGAAGACCAGCGTTGGTTTGGACATCAAAGTGGTCATATGTGACCAAGGGTCGAATAATCGAAAGGCACTTGAGTCACTTCTGTGAGTCTTTCTTCCTCCAAGATGAGAAAAAGATCTATTTGAGACAAATAACTTTGTTGCAAGTTTGCTCATTGTGTCCAATATATCTGACTACAGATGTAGTTAATATGAGATCCAGCTATATAATCGTAATGAGGCAGAAACTCAGATAGGGCAGAAACCGAGTAGGTGACTATACTGTGTGTCAACACATCGCCGCCAGTGAAGATGATCCTCTGCCCGTTTTCTCTCAAACAGAATAAATGACCAGTCTTTATTTCAGCGTTGAGACGGAAGACCTCTCCATTGAGGAAGAAAACGCCTTGACATACATAGCAGGATACATGACAAGGAAACTGCGTGACAAAGTATGTCAACAATGTCAGCAAACCCTGATTGGTTCACTGACAAGTTCATCTACAGAAGTGCTGCTTCTTAAAAACAGCTAGAGAATGCAAAAGACGGACTTGTAACTCCAAGTAAGGAACTAGCGCCAACAGTTGAAAACATGGAGCGTGCTTTCAAGAAAACAAGCCACATTCTACATATGGACAAGTTTCAAAGTAGACTGCCCCGTCATCTCATCAACTAAAAATACTCGAAGACTCAGTTGTCTGTCCTGCCGGAATGTGCACGCTGAAAGATTATGTGTTAAACTTATTCATCAACATTTCCCTCCATGCTTTGTTGAAGATGAATAACAACAACTTCACAACTTCAAGTGTGAGAAATAGGAAAGTCCTGTAGTTGTTGCATATGTAAACAGGTAAGTAGGCGCAACATACAGCGGGCACCTACAGACGTGACATCAGTATACAGCTGGCACCTACAGATGTGACATCAGCATACAGCTGGCACCTACAGATGTGACATCAGCATACGGCGGGCACCTGCTTCCAATATATTTTATTTTAGAATTATAAATACGAGAGCCCATTGAAGAATAAATAATTGCCTTCAAAATAGCATTTGTTTGTGTACATATGTACGCACAAGTATAATGATTTGTGCGCTGTTTTAATGAAGTCGGTATGCTACAACATTGAAAAGATAGCTCCACTGCGTAGTTCTCCTAGATAGCTGCTGGGTGGCACCACTAATTGTCCTGGCTTCACTTTTTGACCGATATTTAGCGTGAGTAGTGCCTCTGTCCTTCTATTTGTTTTGTTCTAGTTTTACCGTATAGCTTAAATGCATGGCTACATTTCGTTCACTGGATGTATGGACATTCAACCACCCAGTTATTTCCTGGTAGCATGGTGAAATTTGTTTATTTTTGTTTTCCATTTTAACAACATTCACATATAGTAATATTCCAACGATAATATAAAATGTGATGTAGTTATTATCAACGCATTACAATCAAGTCTTTTACCAATAAAATAATATCTTATTCATTCATTTATGATAATTAATAGCAAAGTTATGACTTTCTTTATGGAACCTCTTAATTTTTCCTAATTGTGTGCGCTACGGAAATATGTCACATGCATGGCTAAAATAGTCATATCTCAAAGTCCAGGTGTGGCTTTAAATAAGGTGTTTGCCTGTGACAAACTGTTCAGAGGAAAGTCAGGGGTTAGGTCAAAAGTCGGGGTACGGCTTTAATTAGGGGTGCGGCTACAAATACAGAGTTTATGGTAATTAAAGCTAAATGTCCACACAGTGGTCAGCACTATGGATGCTTAATAAAGCTGTAATGTCCACTTAGTAGTCAGCACTTTGGATTCTCAATAAAGCTGTAATGTCCACACAGTGGTCAGCACTTTGGACGCTCAATAACACTGTAATGTTCACACAGTGGTCAGCACTTCGGACGCTCAATAAAACTAATGTCCACACAGTGGGCAGCACTTTGGACGCTCAATAAAGCTACCGTAATGTCCACACAGTGGTCATCACTTTGGATGCTCCATAAAGCTGTAATGTCCACACAGTGGGCAGCACTTTGGACGCTCAATAAAACTACCATAATGTTCACACAGTGGTCATCACTTTGGACGCTCAATAAAGCTGTAATGTCCACACAGTGGTCAGCACTTTGAATGCTCAATCGATAAAAACTGTCTTAGAATCCTCTTGCTGTCATTTTAATGCTTGGACAATTTTGTTCATTCCACATTGCTTTAGTTCACTCAGTTATATAAACGAGTAGCTGGCTGATGGTGGACGTATGTGAACAAATATGTGGTTTCCGCAATAATTGTAGCATGGCTGAATGCTTCCCTGAGGAGTCAGTGTTGTAATGAACAGGCTGTCCAGGGGGTGAAGTGTAAAGCACTTTGAGCAGTCTTATGGACTTGATACTTGTAGTGGTATAAAAAACTTCCCTTCCACTCACTCTATGCTTTCTGTGTTGACAAGGTCTCGACTGTTTACTCAGTTTAAGCTCCCCGTGTTGACGATGTCTCGACTGTTTACTCACTCTATGCTCCCTGTGTTGACAAGGTCTTGACTGTGTACTCACTCTAAGCTCCACGTGTTAACAAAGTTTTGACTGTTTATTCACTTTATGCTCCCAGTGTTGACAAGGTCTCGACTGTTTACCAACTCTAAGCTCCCTGTTTTGACAAGGTCTCGACTGTTTACTCACTCTAAGCTCCCCGTCGTGATAGGGTCTCGACTGTTTATTCACTCTAAGCTCCCCGTGTTGATAGGGTCTCGACGGTTTACTCACTCTAAGCTCCCTGTGTTGATAGGGTCTCGACTGTTTACTCACTCTAAGCTCCCCGTGTTGAAAGGGTCTCAACTGTTTACTTACACTAAGCTCCCCGTGTTGATAGGGTCTCGACTGTTTACTCACTCTATGCTCCCCGTGTTGATAGGATCTCGACTGTTTACTCCCTCTATGCTCCCCATTTTGACAAGGTCTTGACTGTTTACTCACTCTATGCTCCCCATGTTGACAGGATATCGACTGTGCAGACATCATGGAGAAGTTGACTCGGATGTTGAAGACGAACAAAGACTTGTACAATGTTGTCGCCATCCCCACCGCTAAAGTACCCATTGTCAAGTTCTGTCACCGGCCAACACGGCTCGACGGAGACATCAGTCTCTATAACACCCTGGTGAGTGACACACACTCACCTCATTCTTCTGATGGAGAATTGTTCAACACCTTCTTCGGCCAACCCGTCTGTTAGTAACGCAAAGTCAGGAAGAATTGTGTAGTGCACTGTTGTCGATTTTAATACGGATTGTGCGATCTCAATAGTAATATGGGGGCAGTCTGGTAGATTATCAAGCATATTGATTGGTGTCATTTTTGACATAAATAAATGTAAAATAGTGGGAGCATCAGACTGGTTTATATTATATGTTATATGCATCTTAGTCTTTTGATGGAATTTAGACTAAGGTCATTTCAGCATGAGTCTTAAAACTGGATTTTGGTAATAATTTGGTTGAGTTTTTTACATAAATTTGACAAGAGTTTTGTTGTGGTAACTCTGGTTCACATTGCAACATTGGTGCAATGTTATTTGTTCATTGTTATTGTAGTTTTGTTTTACGGCTGTTTGCAGGCTCAGCAGAACACACGGATGTTGTCTATGTATACAGCCATAGACCCTAGGGTGAAGACAGTCGGCTACGCCATGAAGGTTCTTGCTAAGGTACACTGTCACATGACCTAGCCCATGTGACCACCGACTACTACATATCTTTTTTAGATAATATAAAACAAAATAACGTACTCAGCTATTACAGATATGTTTCGTTACCAAAACGTTTTTGAATATGTTTTTATGAACTTCAATGATTACAGATAAGAGACTATTAATAAAAAACAGGTTTCATTCGATGCACAATACGAGGACACTTGCTAAGGCCCAGACCAGGATACAACATTAATCACCCAGTCAATTGTTTAACAGGGGTGTGATACAACTTAAGCCGAGGCTGTCTGTCCCTAATTTTCTAATAAAAAGTGTTCTTAATACTAGAATGAACATGTTGACGGGATATTGCATACTAAATTGCATTTAATAAATCCGAAATAACGTTTACAATTTGAATATTGCATCTGCAAAATGTTCAATTTGTAAACAAAACATTCAAGCAGTAAAGCCCTGGCACTGATATCAAAGGTATGCGACCCCAGCTGAAGTACCTTTGAAGTTGGCTAATTCCCACACTCCTGACCCCAAAGTGAGGCTAAGTACAAGGGATTCATAGAATAATTACTGCACCGGGAGTAAATGTGTGAACTGTGAAACCAGTGATCCCTGCATTAGCCTCTGCCACAAACACTTGCTATGAAGGTAGAGTTCTTATATAGCGCAGTATCCAGTCCTAAGGACTGCTCAAAGAGCTTTACACTTAACTCCCTGGCAGACCTGTTCAATTGAACACCACCTCGACTTCTCTGGGAAGTATTCAGCCACGCTGCAATTATGCATGAAGACTATTCGTACACAAATATCCACCAATGCCTATAGCCAAGTACTCATTCATACAGCTGCATGAACTGGGGCAATGTAGAATGAACAAAGTTGCTAAAGATTCAACACGCTCCTACAAAGGTGAATGCCTTATCTGGGCAGTCTTGGCATTATATGAGCTGACACGTCATTTTCCTGTTGCAGGTGTGTGAGATTGGAGATGCGTCGCGAGGCAGTCTGTCCTCGTACGCCTACATCCTCATGGTTCTGTACTACCTGCAGCACACTGACCCACCAGTGCTGCCAGTGCTGCAGGAGGTAAGTCAACCTTATCACGCTCTTTGTAGTGGTACACTCTCACTAAATAGTTCAGGGAAATATTTGCATTCTCCAAGTACTTTCATGATTCTTAACTCTTTATCCCAACTACGACTTGTCACGTAGTTACCCTTTCTATCCAAACTACGACTTTTCATGTAATTGCGTAGGCCTGTCGAATTACCTCAAAAAACATACCTCTTAGAGGCCGAGCAGATTTTATAGCCATATTCCTGTGACGTCACAAGATATGTGTAAGTGTACTTGGCCGGGACAGTTTTGTTTTATATACGCTTGTCAGTTGAAAGTTTTGACAGTGATTTTGAGTGTTTTAAGCGAATAAATACACTGCTAATTTTCATTTTTGTTACCAAGCCGCTGACGCCATTGATGCAGTGCGTGGTGGTAGCCATGGTCATGCGTTTTCTGATAATTTGGATGATGTTTTGAACAGTAATTCAGCAGTTGTTTTTATTCGATTGAAGTCAAGTTCAAGTTGGTAACAATGTTTACAACAGCTGGATACATCTTGTACTTGAATTTAGAGACTCGGGCTCTGACAGTGGAGGTTATTTCAGTGTGTTTTCAAGGATGCAGAGAACGGATGGTCAATGTTTTCGCAGTTAAAAATGTTTGCGATTTTTGTTTTCAATGGTGGTTAAAGCTAATACATCCATGTGAGGTCGATTTACACAAATACATTTGGTACCAATGGAATCATGATTTAATTCCAAAGATTTCAGTAACTGATGCTTGCGATCAAACATGTTTTAATAATTGTCATAATGGCATTTGAAGTTGACTGTGTCTGATTCTTTTCAGTTTGTATGAACTCAAACATTTATAATTATAAAACAATTGTATTATAAAGTTAAGATATACCTACACTTATAATACAAAACCTAGTGTACCGAACTACTACAGGGAAAAGATACCGACTTGCTCACAAATAGTATTTCGTCTTTTGGACAAAATTGCATGTAGCTTTTATTTAATGTACAGCTTTTTGCGCTTGCTGATGATTAAAGTATAATAAATACAAAATGAACATAGACTGTACAGACAAAAAACATGACATCAGCATGAAAGCAAATTTGCTTGGGAACTAGGAGGGTTAATTGGGACAGGCCTCTGGGATAAAAAATAGTTAAGAAAGCTCATCTTGTGAAAGCCAAATGTGTGGAATATTTGCCGACAATGCGAAGCCATGAACCTGGCATGTGGATGTTTATTCAGCGACTGGCATATTGAAAACAATGTAAAGATGTTGGACCTCATTATCTTTATCAACTCTGTAGCACTTGGATGTCAAATTCTTAGGGGCTGAGCACATTTTATAGCCAAATGATTCAGATTCAGACTGTTTATTACCAAGTAGCATTTCAAATGTACGAGGAATTCTTGGCGTTGTGGCGTCAACATACATGCATGCTTGTTTCCCCTGCCCCCCATCATGCACACACAAAATATACAATCAGAAGCTAAAACTAGAATATATTTAAACCAAGGCCAACTGCCAACATATTTTAAGACAGTCGTACATCTATTGACATAAAGTGAACTTGATAACATAATATTAATACAGTCTGAACGTTACCTAAAAAGTTAAAAAGTATACATGTAGTTAAATACATAATAAATAAATGTATAAATAAATTAGCTGATGGTATAAAAACTAAGCTGACAGTTAAAAAGTATGTACACACATGTAGTCTAGTTAATAAATAATAAAAATAAATAAATAATAAAAATAAATAACTAAAAAATAATAAATAAATAATTTTTCGTGGCGACATATAATCTAAACCGACTGAAAACAATATCATGGCATCTCGCGGTTCAAGTGACTCACAGCCTGTGGATAAAAACTATTTATAAATCTAGTGGTCCTTGTCTTAATACTTCTGTAGCGCTTGCCAGAGGAAAGAAGTTCAAAGAGATGGTTGGCTGGGTGGGTAGTATCCCGTACAATGCTCTTGGATTTTCGCGCACAGCGAGCATGGTAAATAGATTCAATGGATGGCAACTCGCGCCCAATGATTCTAGATGCGCCCTTTACGATAACTTCTAGCCGTTGTTTCTCCTCCTGACTGGCGCAGCCAAACCACACTACAATCGAGAAAGTGAGGATACTTTCAATGATTGCGCAGTAGAATCGTATCATAATCTCCTGAGCAATGCCGAATCTCCTGAGCTGCCTCAGGAAGAACAGGCGTTGTGCCTTTTTTGTAATGCACAGTGTGTTTGTGCACCAGCTGAGATCGTTTGAAATTGTTGTTCCAAGGAATCTAAAAGATTCAACCTGCTCGACATCCACACCATTTATCAAAAGAGGGTGGATGGGAGTCTTCTTTTTACGAAAATCAACAATCATTTCTTTAGTCTTTAAAACTTCCTCCCTGTATGGCGTCTCATTCACATTCTCAATGCAGCCCTCCACAGTAGTGTCATCAGAAAACTTGGTCACAAGTACCGATTGGTCCACGGAGACACAGTCATTTGTGAAGATAGTAAACAGGAAGGGGGATAGCACACAACCTTTTGGGGCACCTGTATTTAGGATAAGAGGTCTGGAGATAGAGTTGTTGACTCTGGCAGATTGAAGCCTGTGAAGAAGAAAGTTAAGGACCCAGTGACACATGGCAGGATGTACATTCAGCAATGAAAGTTTATCGAACAGTTGAATGGGATGATAGTGTTAAATGCTGAGCTGAAGTCGATGAACAGGATCCTGGCCTCTCTAGGTGCTTCAGAATGTGATGCAGACCTAAAGCTACCGCATCGTCTACTGATCTGTTTGCTTGATATGCAAACTGGTGCGAGTCCAGGAGGCCGTCGGTGACCGACTTCAGGTACTTGAGTACTATGCGCTCGAACACTTTCATGGCAACTGAGGTCAGACTGGAAATCTGCACTGCTGGAGAGAGGAGTTGTAGACATCCGTAAACACCTCAGAGAGTTGGTCGGCACAGTTTTTCAGGGTAGATGTGGAGATGTTGTCTGGACCCGAAGCCTTCCGTGTGCTCTGTCTCCTGAACAGTTTCCTCACCTCAGTTTCCTAGACTATGAAGGGCGGAGACAGAGAGATA
Organism: Paraescarpia echinospica; assembly: GCA_020002185.1. Taxonomy (NCBI): domain Eukaryota; kingdom Metazoa; phylum Annelida; class Polychaeta; order Sabellida; family Siboglinidae; genus Paraescarpia; species Paraescarpia echinospica. Next base: position 72,825,459 of record CM034532.1, read on the forward strand.
CCTGCTGGAAGTGGGCGCTGCTCAGGTGAATAGTTAAGCTTGTCAAATTTGCTGTAAAAGTCGTAGAGCTGATCAGGGAATGAGTGGTCACTGCTGAGGCACGGAAGCAATGCCAAGGCAATGGCTTTGTATTCGTCCTTGACACTGACAATAGGGCACCGTCTGGCAGGCATCTGTTGTGTATTTGTGTAACGACCAAATAGGTCTGTTTGGAGTAGCAAAGGTGTCTTTGTTTTGAATGATAAAACAATGTTTTTTCTAAATTGTTGATAAAAACTACATTATCATGTTTTTTATTGGTGTGATTGGGTGATAATAGGCTTCCTGAAATATCCGTGGCATCTCTGGTGGATAAAGTAAAACTTAATCTAAAACTTTGTTGGCATTCACGACAACACTTGTTCTTTCATAATCAGCAAATATCAAAAGAAGATTCATGTCAGCAAATAATATATTTTACCAAGAATGATTTATAAAAAAAAACAGCGCAACCAGTTGCATCAGTACGCAAACATTTTTTTAACAAGATTGCCATCCAGAAAATTACTCTGGATGGCAGGTGGACAAGGAAGCCTTTTGGCTTATCGAGAGTCCAATACTTTTTATCTACATGTATCCCGCCTTTTTAAGGTGTGTGTCGATTTTATTTTTAAACATATTCACGCTACTAGCACCAACACAATCAGGAGATAATCTGTTCCATTCATTTACAATCCTTTGTGAGAATGAGAACTTTCTTATATCTAATCTACACTGCTCCTTTACTAATGTAGCTTCATGTCCTCTGGTCCTTCTATCTTTCTTAACTGAGAAAAAAATGTTTCTATCAATATTTTCATAACCATTCAATATTTTAAACACTTCTATGTGATCTCCTCTCAATCTCCTGGTCTCTAGTGTTGTTAAACCACATTCTTTTAGGCGTATTTCGTAACTAAGATCCCTCAGATTTGGTATCATTTTAGTCGCTCTCCTCTGTACTCTTTCTAGCATATCTATGTCCTTCTTGCGATATGGCCTCCATGCTTGTATACAATATTCTAAATGAGGCCTCACTATTGTTTTGTACAGCGGTACTATTAATTCTTTTTTCTTATACGCTATATTTCGCCTAATTAATCCAAGGATTTGATTTCCCTTTGACGCTGCAATTCCGCACTGCTCTGAAACCTTCATATCAGCACTAATGGTTAACCCCAAGTCCTTTTCTTTTACAGTAGTACTTAGAACAGTACCCCCCATTTTATATTTTACCTCTTCATTCCCATGACCTGTGTGGAGGCATTTACATTTCCCAAAATTGAACAGCATTTGCCACTTTTCAGACCATTTGATCAACCTATCAAGATCATCTTGTAAATGCTGTCTGTCTCCATCACTTTTAATCCTTCTAAACACTTTTGTATCATCCGCAAATTTTAACACCTTGCTTGTTATATCATCGTCCAAATCGCTGATATATATTAAGAATAATATAGGTCCTAGTACTGATCCCTGTGGTACCCCACTCAATACCGATTTCCAGTTTGAAGCCTCCCATCAACTACTACACGTTGTCTTCTGTCAATCAGCCATTGTTCTATCCAGTTTATTATACCATTTCCTATGCCATGGGCCTTTAGCTTAAGGAGTAATCTTTGATGTGGTACTTTGTCGAAAGCTTCTTGAAAATCTAAATAGATGATATCTACTGGTGATCCCTCATCTACCCACCTAGTGATGTCTTCCAAAAAACATAACATATTTGTTAAGCATGACCTCGCTTTTAGAAACCCATGTTGAGATGGGTTTATCAAGTTATGTTTAACAAGAAAATCCACCATGTGATCTTTAATTAGTCTTTCTAATAATTTACAAATCACCGATGTTAAACTAACTGGTCTATAATTATTTGACTTGTTTCTCTAACCTTTTTTAAATAATGGTATAATGTTTGCTTCTTTCCATTCTAAAGGAACCACTCCCTCTTCTAATGACAAGTTGAAAACTGTTGCAAGCGGTATGCTAATTTGTTCTACAATTTCCAATAGTAGTTTGGGTGGAATACCATCCACTCCAGGTGATTTATTATCCTTCTTAGCCCTTATTTTCTTAGCTACCATTTCCGGGGTTACAATTAATTGTCCTAAATAGTCTGAATCTGCCCCCTTGAACTTAGCCTCTGGTACTGGCAGTGAAGTAATATCTTCCCTGGTAAACACTGAACTAAAGTACTCATTCAGGTCTTCTGCCATTAGAATCCCTCTGATATTATATTTCCAGCACTATCTTCTAGAGGACCGACCTTATCCTGAACTTTCTGTTTGCTTCGAACATACGCATAAAAACTCTTGCTGTCATGTTTTATATTACTAGCTAATTGTTGTTCATAGCTTCTCTTTGAATTTCTAATTTCAGCTGTAGCTTGGTTAAGTGCTTCTTTATAACTGTTGTAGTCTTCATCATTTCCAGTACATCTATATGACTTCCACATCATTTGTTTATACTTAATTTTTCTAATGGCTTCTTTCGATAAGTGTTTCTTTTTAGACCGTTTCCCTTGTTTTTTGAAAGGTACAAATTTATCGACTATGCATTTAATTTCACTATTTAAGATATTCCAGCATTCGGTTGCTGTCTTATTCTTCAGTGTGTTATTCCAGTCTATCTTTGCTAAATATTTCCTCATGTCCTTATACCTTCCTTTGTGGAAATTTCTCCTATACTGCTTTTTACTATTCCTTTCTGATTTTACTTTGATGGTAAAATGTATCTGGTTGTGATCACTACTCCCCAGTGGCTCACATATCTTGACATTGTCAACTAATTCTTTCTGTGAGGACAAAACTAAGTCTAACACATTCTGTCCCCTGGTTGGTTCTAGCACATGTTGAGAAAGGAAACTATCTTGTACTAAAACTAAAAACTTGTGGTCCTCACTCCCCATACTCTGTAGAGATTTCCATTGTATATGCCCATGGTTAAAGTCCCCCATAATAATACAGTTCCGTTTGCTTACTTCCCTTATAGCGTTTTGTATTTTTTCATTCTCTTCTATGCTTATGTTTGGACTTCGATAAACTAACCCAACTGTTAACGTTGAGTTTCCTGTAACTATGTTACACCAAACAGCTTCTTCGCAATCTGCTTCTCTTTCTAATTTTATTTCATAAGCCTGGATAGATTCTTTAATATATAAAATAACTCCACCTCCCTTTCTTCCTATTCTATCTTTCCTAAACATTACATATCCTGTTAGTCCCAATTCGGCATCTGATATATCAGTGGTGGCCCACGATTCGGTTATACCTATTATGTGAGGGTCAATATCTTCTACCATAATGTTTAGTTCACTTCTTTTGTTTACTATGCTCCTTGCATTTAAACAAATGCATTTATATCCTGATTCAGAACAGTTTTCCAGGCTGTTCTTTGCCGATTTATTTCTGCTGTCTTTATTTATGCCTCCAGTTTCAGGCTTCTCTGTGAATCCCCCCTGCGAATCTAGTTTAAATAGATGCAGCCTGTCCCACTGTCAACAGATTGCAGCAAGTTCTCTGAGAAAACTGCTGCCCCCTTTCCACTTAGATGTAGGCCATCTCTCATGTACATATCTTCCCTCCCAACAAAGTATCCCCATAAATCTACGAATCCCACCCCCTCTTCTTTACACATCTGCTCAACTAGTGCGTTGATCGCCATCCTCTTGCAGTTTCTATATGTCGGCCCCCTTCCTCCCATTACTGGCAAAATTCCTGAGAGGATAATCTGTTCTACTCTTGTCTTCTTTAACTTCTTCACTAACTGTCTGTACTTCTGAACTATCCCAGTTGTTCCCTCCCTCTCTGCGTTATTTGTCCCTACATGTACTAGTATAGACCCTCCCTTGCCATGCCCCAGTACCTTCTCTACCCTTTCAGTTACATGTTCTATCCTAGCCCCCGGTAGACAAACAACGACGTCCTCCCCCTCGCTTAGAGTCTTATCTGTCTTTCTCATAATCGAATCGCCCATAAACACCCTCTCTTTCCTCATTGCCCCCTCAATCACTGCCTCAGTGTAGCTCTTTCTACGGTTTGCATCTGTCTGGTTGTAATCTTGTTCCCCTGTCTTCTGCTCTCCCGTCACAATCTCGTCCGTTCCATTCTTTCCTGACGCTGTTTCTCTTGTCACCTTTCTTCCTGTCATCGTCCCTCCCGACTTCTCTTCTGTCACATGTACTCTCACTTCCTTTCTTCCCGTCATCTTTCCTCCCATTGCATTTCCTTCTCTCCTCTCCCGTCTCTTTTTCCCTCCTACCTCTTTCTCTACGGTCACTTTCTCTCCTGCCACCTTCACACCTGTCACATTTCCTGCCGTCGATCCTCCACTTTCTTCCCCTCCGATCACCTTCCCTCCTCTCAGTCTCCTTTCCTCGGTCTTGTTGCCACTACTCTGTTCCTTCAGTTTCACAGTATTCCCAACTTTATCCCTGTCGTCTCTCTCCATTCCATCTGTCTCCTTGCTGATTCTCATCTCCATCCCCTTCACAATATCTACCAACCTAGCTACCTCTTTCTCCAGACATTTCACCTTCCAACACCCCACGCACTGAAAGGTGAATCCCTCTTCCTTGGTTTCTGTCCATGACTTCGTACAGCCGGATAAGGCAAAATCTACCCAACTGTGGCAGTCGTCGCACACCAAGTGTCTCTTTGCCTTGACTTGCCGCTTGCAAGGCGCCATATCAGAATTTATTTAATAATAATAATCTAATTAGCTATTTAAAATAGTTTTGTCAACTGTGTTTACACTATTCACTGTCTATGTAGTCTTTAAGAAGACTGTTTTCTGTGCACAAATGTTACACTTTACGTAAGATTGCGTACGCTAGACTGCCTTATTTATTTAGGTTATACAGCGCCCTAGCGAATAAGAGAGACACTAGCTACATAAACTTAGTTCGCCCGATTATCGCAAATGCTTAATTTTAACAACAAAGCTACCTTATCAAAATGTCTAGCAGGTACTGACTTACACAGATATTATCTTATGTAGGTAGTTTATGGTTGTTACTTTATCACCTATATATTCTACCACATAACGAGGTTTGTTAAATCTTGTTTACAAACTTATCGTAGCCGTAAGCTAACGTACCCTATTATCACTCACTAGACTAAAGTGTCCTAAAATACTTTATCTAACTAACTTTAAGCACAACTGCTACTCAATATATGTTTACTGCTATTTTATGAATGATATTAAGGCAAGAATAATACTTATCAATCAGTAATTCCACTTGCTTATGAACTTTGATACACCACCAATTTCAACGATCTATCTCCGCCAAATATAGCCTCTAGTAATGTTGTGCAGTGTGTGCGTGGTGAATGCGTATGACTGTGAGGGCGTGTGCATGCATATCTAAATGTTAATTGTAAACAAATTTCCTGTTGATCAATTCATCAGATAAGTAACTGTATCCTTTAATAAAACATGCTACGTCGTACACATGACAAGATATACTTCATTGCTTAATGTTCGTTGCTGCTAAAATAGCATGCACGTAAGCCTGTAGCAATTCCCATTCCTGTGATGCTTCAGTCGACAGAGTCAGTATTAAGGGGTTCCACTGTATATATCAACTGTGGCTAGAGTCGTGTTGAGCATGGTAAACCATAATGACATATGTTGCAGCTGTACGATGGGAAGAAGCCAGAGAGGGTCATTGATGGTTGGAATGCGTGGTTTTATGATGACCTGAACACTCTGGTACGTTGGTCTGTTGCAGTGTGCATCTAACCTGTGTATTTTGTGTTCTTGGACAACATTGGTGGATTCATTTACTACACCAGTGCACTTTTACAGCATGTATAATATCCCCTAAGTTCCTCCATAATATCTATTGATGATATTTGTTTTATAGTATTTATTTTTTAGTTACAAATGGTGTGAACATATAAGCTTTTTGAGAAAGTTTTTTTTAATATGATGGTAAGGCAACATGTATGGTCCAGCCTTGAACAGAACAAGAACTTACCTTTAGTGTGTGTCTTTTTGTTTGCCAGCAGGATCTATAGTCTAGCCTTGAACAGAACAAGAAGTTATCTTTAGTGTGTCTTTCTGTTTGCTAGCGAAATGTATGGCCTGGCCTTGAACAGAACAAGAAGTTATCTTTAGTGTGTGTCTTTCTGTTTGCTAGCAGGATATATGGTCCAACCTTGAACAGAACAAGAAGTTATCTTTAGTGTGTGTCTTTCTGTTTGCTAGCAGGATATATGGTCCAGCCTTGAACAGAACAAGACATTATGTTTAGTGTGTGTCTTTCTGTTTGCTAGCAGGATATATGGTCCAACCTTGAACAGAACAAGAAGTTATCTTTAGTGTGTGTCTTTCTGTTTGTTAGCAGGATATATGGTCCAGCCTTGAACAGAACAAGAAGTTATCTTTAGTGTGTGTCTTTCTGTTTGCTAGCAGGATATATGGTCCAACCTTGAACAGAACAAGAAGTTATCTTTAGTGTGTGTCTTTCTGTTTGCTAGCAGGATATACGGTCCAGCCTTGAACAGAACAAGAAGTTATCTTTAGTGTGTGTTTGCTAGCACAATATATGGTCCAACCTTGAACAGAATAAGAAGTTATCTTTAGTGTGTGTCTTTCTGTTTGCTAGCAGGATATATGGTCCAGCCTTGAACAGAACAAGAAGTTATCTTTAGTATGTGTCTTTCTGTTTGCTAGCAGGATATATGGTCCAGCCTTGAACAGAACAAGAAGTTATCTTTAGTGTGTGTCTTTCTGTTTGCTAGCAGGATATATGGTCCAGCCTTGAACAGAACAAGACATTATCTTTAGTGTGTGTCTTTCTGTTTGCTAGCAGGATATATGGTCCAACCTTGAACAGAACAAGACATTATGTTTAGTGTGTGTCTTTCTGTTTGCTAGCAGGATATATGGTCCAACCTTGAACAGAACAAGAAGTTATCTTTAGTGTGTGTCTTTCTGTTTGTTAGCAGGATATATGGTCCAGCCTTGAACAGAACAAGAAGTTATCTTTAGTGTGTGTCTTTCTGTTTGCTAGCAGGATATATGGTCCAACCTTGAACAGAACAAGAAGTTATCTTTAGTGTGTGTCTTTCTGTTTGCTAGCAGGATATACGGTCCAGCCTTGAACAGAACAAGAAGTTATCTTTAGTGTGTGTTTGCTAGCACGATATATGGTCCAACCTTGAACAGAATAAGAAGTTATCTTTAGTGTGTGTCTTTCTGTTTGCTAGCAGGATATATGGTCCAGCCTTGAACAGAACAAGAAGTTATCTTTAGTGTGTGTCTTTCTGTTTGCTAGCAGGATATATGGTCCAGACTTGAACAGAACAAGAAGTTATCTTTAGTGTGTGTCTTTCTGTTTGCTAGCAGGATATATGGTCCAGCCTTGAACAGAACAAGAAGTTATCTTTAGTGTGTGTCTTTCTGTTTGCTAGCAGGATAAATGGTCCAGCCTTGAACAGAACAAGACATTATCTTTAGTGTGTGTCTTTCTGTTTGCTAGCAGGATATATGGTCCAACCTTGAACAGAACAAGAAGTTATCTTTAGTGTGTGTCTTTCTGTTTGCTAGCAGGATATATGGTCCAGCCTTGAACAGAACAAGAAGTTATCTTTAGTGTGTGTCTTTCTGTTTGCAAGCAGGATATATGGTCCAACCTTGAACAGAACAAGAAGTTATCTTTAGAGTGTGTCTTTCTGTTTGCTAGCAGGATATATGGTCCAACCTTGAACAGAACAAGAAGTTATCTTTAGTGTGTGTCTTTCTGTTTGCTAGCAGGATATATGGTCCAGCCTTGAACAGAACAAGAAGTTATCTTTAGTGTGTGTCTTTCTGTTTGCTAGCAGGTTATATGGTCCAGCCTTGAACAGAACAAGAAGTTATCTTTAGTGTGTGTCTTTCTGTTTGCTAGCAGGATATATGGTCCAGCCTTGAACAGAACAAGAAGTTATCTTTAGTGTGTGTCTTTCTGTTTGCTAGCAGGATATATGGTCCAGCCTTGAACAGAACAAGAAGTTATCTTTAGTGTGTGTCTTTCTGTTTGCTAGCAGGATATATGGTCCAACCTTGAACAGAACAAGAAGTTATCTTTAGTGTGTGTCTTTCTGTTTGCTAGCAGGATATATGGTCCAGCCTTGAACAGAAAAAGAAATTACCTTTAGTGTGTGTCTTTCTGTTTGCTAGCGATATGTATGGCCTGGCCTTGAACAGAACAAGAAGTTATCTTTAGTATGTGTCTTTCTGTTTGCTAGCAGGATCTATTGTCAAACTTTGAACAGAACAAGAAGTTATCTTTAGTGTGTGTCTTTCTGTTTGCTAGCAGGATATATGGTCCAACCTTGAACAGAACAAGACATTATCTTTAGTGTGTGTCTTTCTGTTTGCTAGTAGGATTTATGGTCCAGCCTTGAACAGAACAAGAAGTTATCTTTAGTGTGTATCTTTCTGTTTGCTAGCAGGATATATGGTCCAGCCTTGAACAGAACAAGAAATTACCTTTAGTGTGTGTCTTTCTGTTTGCTAGCGAGATGTATGACCTGGCCTTGAACAGAACAAGAAGTTATCTTTAGTGTGTGTCTTTCTGTTTGCTAGCGAGATGTATGGCCTGGCCTTGAACAGAACAAGAAGTTATCTATAGTGTGTGTCTTTCTGTTTGCTAGCAGGATCTGTTGTCAAACTTTGAACAGAACAAGAAGTTATCTTTAGTGTGTGTCTTTCTGTTCGCTAGCAGGATATACGGTCCAACCTTGAACAGAACAAGAAGTTATCTTTAGTGTGTGTCTTTCTGTTTGCTAGCAGGATTGATGGTCCAGTCTTGAACAGAACAAGAAGTTATCTTTAGTGTGTGTATTTCTGTTTGCTAGCAGGATCTATGGTCCAGCCTTGAACAGAACAAGAAGTTATCTTTAGTTTGTGTCTTTCTGTTTGCTTGCGAGATGTATGGCCTGGCCTTGAACAGAACAAGAAGTTATCTTTAGTGTATGTCTTTCTGTTTGCTAGCGAGATGTGTGGCCTGGCCTTGAACAGAACAAAACCTTACCTTTAGTGTGTGTCTTTTTGTTTGCTAGAGGGATGTATGGCCCGGCCTTGGACAGAACAAGCAGTCAGCAGCTGATCTGTGGATCGGCTTGCTGAAATTCTACACAGAGGAGTTCAACTACCACGAGTTTGTCATCAGTGTCGGACACAAGGCCCCACTGACCCGCTTCGAGAAGCTGTGGAACGGAAAGTGTGTCACCATTGAAGGTTAGTGGAACAGAAAATCTCAAAACTTGGGCAATTTCATTCACCCTACTTTGCCCGTGTCTTTTGGAAGTTACTTTTACAGCAGTTGACCCCACTGCTTGTCCATGCAATGAGCAGTAGAAGATCTCACCGTCATGGACTCATAAACCTGATAACGCAGTCTCCATGTCAACTTATCAGACGTTGTCTTTATAGTAATCTGCACAAGACATTCATGCACCTACTAATTACTTATAGGAAATAGATTCATCAATGCTTTAGTGAAATTCCACATTTTGATTGTGCGCTCTGTGATTAACTTCACCATTTTGAAAACAAAACTACACCTGGTAGACAGATGAAATTACCAAGGAACCACCTTAAAAAATGGTGTAATTTTCAAGAAACTTCCTTTATGCAATTTGGGAAACTCCATTCCATATAATAATGTTTGAACTGACCTAGAATTTTTACTTCTTTTCTGTTAAATGTGAACTCATCAGCTGCCCAGGTTCCTAGCTTGACAGAGAGTGAAGTAGCGAAGTACTCGATGTATCTACTAATTACAACTAGATTGATAGAATTGGAGCAGTCACAGCTGTTACATCAGATTCTTTCTATAACTACAAAGTATATATTACAAGCACATAATTATGAAGGAAAAGCAATTTTTCTGTGGTCCAAATTTGTGTGTTCATACGTTCAAGACTATTGTTTTGTTGTGTATGTTAAATGTCACCTTTGTTTTATTTATAGACCCATTCAACCAGAGTCACAACCTGGGTGGAGCACTCTCCCGTAGGAGTAAGTTGTCTTCTTCCATTTACTTGTCACAACTGCTAAACTGCAAAGGCAACAATTACTGATTTTATAGCGATGTGATTTATGTGAATTCAGTTGAGTAGCATACCATTTTATAGCGATGTGATTTATGTGAATTCAGTTGAGTAGCATACCATTTTATAGCGATGTGATTTATGTGAATTCAGTTGAGTAGCATACCATTTTATAGCGATGTGATTTATGTGAATTCAGTTGAGTAGCATACCATTTTATAGCGATGTGATTTATGTGAATTCAGTTGAGTAGCATACCATTTTATAGCTATGTGATTTATGTGAATTCAGTTGAGTAGCATACCATTTTATAGCGATGTGATTTATGTGAATTCAGTTGAGTAGCATACCATTTTATAGCGATGTGATTTATGTGAATTCAGTTGAGTAGCATACCATTTTATAGCGATGTGATTTATGTGAATTCAGCTGAGTAGCATACCATTTTATAGCGATGTGATTTATGTGAATTCAGTTGAGTAGCATACCATTTTATAGCGATGTGATTTATGTGAATTCAGCTGAGTAGCATACCATTTTATAGCGATGTGATTTATGTGAATTCAGCTGAGTAGCATACCATTTTATAGCGATGTGATTTATGTGAATTCAGTTGAGTAGCATACCATTTTATAGCGATGTGATTTATGTGAATTCAGTTGAGTAGCATACCATTTTATAGCGATGTGATTTATGTGAATTCAGTTGAGTAGCATACCATTTTATAGCGATGTGATTTATGTGAATTCAGTTGAGTAGCATACCATTTTATAGCGATGTGATTTATGTGAATTCAGTTGAGTAGCATACCATTTTATAGCGATGTGATTTATGTGAATTCAGTTGAGTAGCATACCATTTTATAGCGATGTGATTTATGTGAATTCAGTTGAGTAGCATACCATTTTATAGCGATGTGATTTATGTGAATTCAGTTGAGTAGCATACCATTTTATAGCGATGTGATTTATGTGAATTCAGCTGAGTAGCATACCATTTTATAGCGATGTGATTTATGTGAATTCAGTGAGTAGCATACCATTTTATAGCGATGTGATTTATGTGAATTCAGCTGAGTAGCATACCATTTTATAGCGATGTGATTCCAGCTGAGTAGCATACCATTTTATAGCGATGTGATTTATGTGAATTCAGCTGAGTAGCATACCATTTTATAGCGATGTGATTTATGTGAATTCAGCTGAGTAGCATACCATTTTATAGCGATGTGATTTATGTGAATTCAGCTGTATGTGAATTCAGCTGAGTAGCATACCATTTTATAGCGATGTGATTTATGTGAATTCAGCTGAGTAGCATACCATTTTATAGCGATGTGATTTATGTGAATTCAGCTGAGTAGCATACCATTTTATAGCGATGTGATTTATGTGAATTCAGCTGAGTAGCATACCATTTTATAGCGATGTGATTTATGTGAATTCAGTTGAGTAGCATACCATTTTATAGCGATGTGATTTATGTGAATTCAGTTGAGTAGCATACCATTTTATAGCGATGTGATTTATGTGAATTCAGCTGAGTAGCATACCATTTTATAGCGATGTGATTTATGTGAATTCAGCTGAGTAGCATACCATTTTATAGCGATGTGATTTATGTGAATTCAGCTGAGTAGCATACCATTTTATAGCGATGTGATTTATGTGAATTCAGCTGAGTAGCATACCATTTTATAGCGATGTGATTTATGTGAATTCAGCTGAGTAGCATACCATTTTATAGCGATGTGATTTATGTGAATTCAGCTGAGTAGCATACCATTTTATAGCGATGTGATTTATGTGAATTCAGCTGAGTAGCATACCATTTTATAGCGATGTGATTTATGTGAATTCAGCTGAGTAGCATACCATTTTATAGCGATGTGATTTATGTGAATTCAGCTGAGTAGCATACCATTTTATAGCGATGTGATTTATGTGAATTCAGCTGAGTAGCATACCATTTTATAGCGATGTGATTTATGTGAATTCAGCTGAGTAGCATACCATTTTATAGCGATGTGATTTATGTGAATTCAGCTGAGTAGCATACCATTTTATAGCGATGTGATTTATGTGAATTCAGTTGAGTAGCATACCATTTTATAGCGATGTGATTTATGTGAATTCAGTTGAGTAGCATACCATTTTATAGCGATGTGATTTATGTGAATTCAGTTGAGTAGCATACCATTTTATAGCTATGTGATTTATGTGAATTCAGTTGAGTAGCATACCATTTTATAGCGATGTGATTTATGTGAATTCAGTTGAGTAGCATACCATTTTATAGCGATGTGATTTATGTGAATTCAGTTGAGTAGCATACCATTTTATAGCGATGTGATTTATGTGAATTCAGTTGAGTAGCATACCATTTTATGCATGTGATTTATGTGAATCTCAGCCGAGTAGCATGACCATTTTATAGCGATGATTTATGTGAATCCAGTGAGTAGCAGCCGCATTGATTTATGTGAATTCAGCTTGAGTAGCATACCATTTTATAGCGATGTGATTTATGTGAATTCAGTTGAGTAGCATACCATTTTATAGCGATGTGATTTATGTGAATTCAGTTGAGTAGCATACCATTTTATAGCGATGTGATTTATGTGAATTCAGTTGAGTAGCATACCATTTTCATTCTCAGTTCTGTAGACAAATGTCATCATTTCAGGAAATGTATCACAAGGAAGTGAACATGGAAGAACCACTACTAACATTGCTGCTCAAGTCTGTTGCCATCACAGTTGGTTTGGCTGGATTGTCTAAATTATACTAATTAATTAACTGTACAGTCCTCAAGTCTTGATGGTTTATTAATTAGTATAATTTAGGCAATACAATCAAAACCGGTCGCAGACTGATGCATCAAGTCAACCACATGCAACCCTAAATAACTGCTCTTGTTGTGGTGATCTCTTGTGGATAGAAACTATGTATGTGTTTGCTTCAAATGTTCCTCTTTCTTTTCAAAACAGAGTTTTTAAACAAATAGCTGAGGTATAAAGTTAATCTGTGATTTTTTATAAACGTAATATAATAGCACAAGTAATATTTAAATTTGTTATGTGACCGCGCCTTACATTGTTGTTTCAGTGAATGCATTCATTATGAAGGCGCTCATCAAGAGTCGCAATGTCTTTGGCCTGCCCTTCAAGCACCAACACCCTGACAAGACTTTGGCCGTACGTGTCAGTCAGTTTCATTATCTCAGCTGTCTTCACTCTTTACGTATTGCTAACAGACAGCATTTATTACCTCTAAAGCAGAGTGTGCAGACTTTTACAAGGTCGCAAAACCAAATCTTGCATCTTTATGTTAAGTTCTTGATAATTTGACATTTGTTTACAGTTTTAAGTTCACAGTGCTTTACAGAGAACATGTAATTAATTAGTACATATAAAAATTTGGTTTTGTAATAAATCACATTTCGTAATTGTGAACCGTAATAAAGGTTAATATAACAGCATATAATGTCATAGAATAAAATATGTCAGGTTGAATTATAAAAGAGAGAAATGAACTAAGAAAATGTAAACATTAGAGTTACACTAAAACGATGCTCGACTGGAAAAGCTGAAACAAATATACGTAAATAAGTGTAGACATAATAAGTTTTGGTACAATTATGCTAGGTTAATTGTACTAAAATCCAGGAAATAAATAATCAGAGATAAATGTAACTGTTGCAGCAGTGAGTCCACATAACATTTTTCAAAAACTTTACTTATTTTTGCTATAGATGCAGTTAAACTCCTGACAGACAAATATCCATACCTCTAATATTTGTTGCGTTCTCCTCCAGGAGCAGTTGTTTGATCCACAGCTACTGACAGACGGCAGTCCACCAAACGACAAGGGCTGTAGAATATGTGGCAAGATCGGCCACATTGCCAAGGAGTGCCCAAGAAACAGGTAATTACTCCTGGGAATAAAAACATCTATTGCTTGAATTCATATTAAATTAGATCCTGCTATATATTTCCATGTCCACCAAGCCAAAAAAATCCCCAAAAATCGAAGAATTAAAAATTCCACATTTTATGCTGTACATCCGGACATTTTCGAATATGCATATTTTTGGCGCGCTTTTCGGGATGCCGAGATGTGACGTCAGAGTTGACTCTGCCGATACAGCGACCGCTTGTTTACATTCATTCTCAGCAATATGACAGCAGAGGTGGCTGTGTAATGCGAATATCATCATGGTTCATTGTGCGGCATTCGGTTGTAATGCAAACTCTTCTAAACATACAGCAACACACCATTTTTTTCGGTTCCCTACGAATCCAGTTTTATTGAAGAAACACAGCCGGCTTTGCTCCGCTCATTTTGAGAAAAGCTGTTTTGATCGCGATCCGGAGATGTTGGCAACCCTTGGATATCCTGGTGCTCGAATATCGTTGAAAAGCGATGCAGTTCCAACAATATTCCCGGCAGTAGAAGCTGCATTGATGCCGTCAATCCGCAGAAGACAGGTGTCGGCACGGGCAGGATCGACGGCCGCTTTGCCCGAGTCGAAGGCAAGCGGGTCTCGCAAGCGTTGTTCCAGTACCGCAGTCGCTGCTGCAGGCTCCGCTGCCGCTGTCACTACAGCCGGCTCAGCAACTACACCCATGGCTTCTTTGGGGTACCAGGTTCCTTCGACGAGTGGTGAATTTACGAGGTCTGCTTACCGAAAGCGGCAACGAATCAAGGTAATTCTTACATGTTATATCTACTATTATTATTCTGTAGGTCTAGTATAATGCCTGGACTGGACGGTCTCGTGTGTGTCAAGTGTCAAAATAAGTTATTCAACTTATTGTCATTGTATCCCATTGGTTCCAATCATATCACGGAACTCTTCCTAAGTATCTTATATTCTAAATGTTGTAGTTATGCACGATACTACTATAATAAATCTACATATACTCAGTTTTGTGGAAAATTTGATAGTGTAATCAAATCGATTCAGGTGACTGTTTTTATCATTATCATGGTTACAGGAATGTAAGGCAATAAAACAAAAACGTCAGCAAATTAATTGATGCTAATTTGTTAGTTATGCATTTAATTAATCTATTTACTTTTACATGCAAATAAGAAATAATTATTTTAATTATACTCGTTGCCGAGTCAGGTTAGTCTGTTATAATAAGTTTTTTAAACCGTAAGAAGCAATACTTGGATGTAGAACATTGCAATGTGAATTTGCAGATGGAAGAATAATGATATTTTCAAATGTATTTAACGTTGAATTTGCATAAATTAATTATAATTTTTCATACATAACATTTGTTGTTTTTTAAATGACAATACTTGGACTTTATGAAAGTGCCATGCATTTTGATCAACATCAAATGTATGTACACATAAAGTACCATGCATAAGTTAGATATTTAAAACAAAAATTATAAAATTAGGAAGTGGTCTGTCTCACTCTCATAGTTGGAACCAGTTGCTGGCAATCTCCTCCTCTGACACATGACTCACTAAAGTCTTATGTCATCAATGACTTGCTGAAGAATTATCCCCCATCAGTATTCTCTGTAGAAACAGTTTATTACAGTGTTTGGCACCTGTCTGCTAATCCAGCTAATTGGACTCCTTTGTTGTGACTCCTCCACTTGACTGAGGAACTAAGTGTAGTGTTTGCCCTAGTCAACTGATCAAAGATCAAATCTAATTAATTACCAGTTGACATTGCACTTTGTAGGTCTTTCCTGCTATGAATAACAAATACACCAGCCACCTCCAGCTGGCCCACTGCATTCTCCCTCCAGTTAAAATAGTTATCTGAACCTGATCTACTGGTAATTAAAGCATGCTAGGTGGAAATGGCAGGAACTGGGTAACATGGATGTGACATGTCGGATACTTATTATTACTATAATTAACCCATGCAATTAACCCATGCCTAACATCACCCTGATCACCATTGCAATTGGTAAACCTTGCAGGTAGATGTGATTAATTATTATTAATATTGAATGGTTACCACATTGAACACCCTGTAGATTACAGTATGTATTCATCGAGTTAATAATATATTATGTTTAAGTTTTCAAAAGTAATGTTTTCAATAAATATAATTCTTACAGTAGATGCAGCTTTCATAACACACACTATTGTAACACACAAGTACTGTTACATTTGTTACTATAGAATTCTTACAGTAGATGCAGCTTTCATAACACACACTATTGTAACACACAAGTACTGTTACATAACACACACTATTGTAACACACAAGTACTGTTACATTTGTTACTATAGAATTCTTACAGTAGAGAGCAGCTTTCATAACACACACTATTGTAACACACAAGTACTGTTACATTTGTTACTATAGAATTTTTAATATTTCAATAGTAATTTATTGATTTGTATTTTCATAACTCCAGTGCACAGGCCTATGGTGAATTACATTACAGTGTCATATATTGCTATTGCCTAGTTTCCATTTTATTACAGTTGAATATCGAAGACAATGTACATCATGCAATATATACTATTACATTTGAAGGTATTATCATTACATTTTGAATTGGAACTACAGTATGTACCGAGATAAATATTTAGAACAAAAATATAACTATTGTATCTTGTATTATCTACTAACAACGTTTACGGATAGAACATATTTTTCATTTTATGTCTGTATAACATGAATGAATGGAAGACAAAAGAAATGTCACTGCAATTTAATAGATTGCAATCAGTGTAATTACACCTTACTGCTTGGTGCATTGCTAATTACTGGCACAAGTCATGATGTTTTTTTAAACAGAAGCTCAGAAATGTACCAAGGACCATTATTCGGCTCCCACATTATTCATGGGATGGATGTTGGCAATCATAAAACCTGGATAAACTAGTTCAATAGGATACAGAAAGCATAATTAAATTTATATTTTGATGCGACATATATTAATAAACATGTATATATATTATATGCCAGTTACTATTACATTGTTTCTGTTATTATATTGTGCTTTGTTCAACTTATTGTTACTAATAGGTATTATTATTATTACACCACTCCTGGAGCAGGCTTCCTATAGTGACTATAAAATTGAGTATTGCAGGATTGTTCATGTCTGCAGTCACATATTGTTATGATAGTAACTATATCAATGGATAAGGATTCTACTAATGATGTTACAAAATGTCATTAATGAATTTATTTGATTTTTAACTTAATGTTATTAAAAAAATAAATTTATCAAATAATAAATATGTTCACATTTGGATGTGGGTTGTTGCCCAGCTACCAAGTGTGAAAATGGTCATTTGTTGTGAAACAATAACAATAAATGCAATGCAAGTTGCAAACCTATCTATTGTATATTTAATAGATGATTAGTTATAACCAAAAACAAAATGTTCACAAGTAATATATTGTCACATTTTCCAGGTAATTGTTTGCATAAAAGTGTAACATAACAAAAGTAACTATGTCTCTGTGTAGATTCTGTAAGCGTGATATCAATTATTTATGATGTTTTTATCATAGAATAAACAATACATACCTTGCAACTTGAAATTAATTTATTAATTTGTATTTTTCACAGCTAGGCAGTCTGTTCACACTTGGAAGCTGGGCAAATGACTAGACAAATGGATGTACTCCTTTCTGACAAGATGGTAAAAGACAGGATTTTGTTTGCTTTTGTCAGAAACCTACAACAATTTATTTTTTTGCAAATTCTATAAGGGTCATTTGTTATTTCAGTTATTTGCTGACATTCTGGCAGCAGCTCGAGATAGTCCACCGTCGACCAAGAATGGGTCATCTGAAGATACAGCAACTGAATATGACAGCTCTCGTACGGATTCCTGTGATACAGAGGATTCCACACCTGAGTCAGTCACAGCTTCCACTCCAAAAAGGAGCAGCAAATGCTTTCAGGTTGACACCAGGCCATCAACTCGCACGAGAAGAGTGCAAGCAGTCTGTGCATCAGAGCAGGTTGCTGTGCAGGTGACATCAGCAGTGAGGTCAACGAGTGTGCAGTGCAGTTTGTTGACTGGTCCGATTAGTGACTCGAGTGACTAAAACGGGGAGGAAGTGACATCTGCTGCAGATCCAGAGTATGTTTGCTCTGACAATGAGTCGACTAGTCGTGACAGCAGCAACAGTGACAGCGATGACCATGTCGACCAGTACACTGACACAGAGGAGGGTGTTACAAACAAGACTCCCTTGAGGAAAGATTGCTGCCCTTCCAGGGAGAGGTACTTCTTGGTTGCAGAGTCTTCACTTCGTCATCTTTTCGCACGTTGCCGAAACTGCACTGGCCAAACCAATGTCGTAGTGCAGCAGTTTCTCGGCTCAATGGGAAGTTGCCCTGTAAAGATAATAATTGGTCTGTAGATGTGAAGCTATGCTATTTATTAGCATGTCATAGGTAAAGTGATCAACAAAATGGACTAGATAACTTGTTTATCAATGGGTATTTGCTGAAGCCATATTCTCATCTGCCTGCAGGGGAAGTATTCACATGGGTGTTGTTTGGCTTATAACCATTGTCTGTGCACCGTGTGGTGATTCACATTGTGTTACCAGGTATACACAGTTACCAACATTTGGAATGATTCATCCCAGTAACACTGTGTTATGAAACTTGCTTGATGAATTTGTAATGATTCAACCCAGTAAAACTGTGTTCTGAAACTTGCTTGATGGATTTGTAATAAATATGTCACACAAAAATGTGATTAAAAATGCTATGTCCTTATGATTTTTATGGACATAGTCGTAGGGCACATATATACCCACTGGTAGCATCTCACATATAAGACCCCTAAGGTTACACTAAACCCCTAGGTCTAGGACATAACCCTTCAGGCTATAACCCATTACCATAATTATTCAATTGTTCTGCATGTTGTTTTAATGTTTATTTTAGTTTATTTTGATTATATAGTAGCTATATTGTTATGTGTCAGACTCAGAGTAATAAAATTATTGTTCCACATAAATGACATAATAATAATCTAGAGCTGTCATTATATATGTCATGATATTATGGTCATCTCGCGAACAACTGTCCAACTAAAAAAGTGTGGGTTTTGTCCAGAGGGGTGATATCGTAAGTAGCTATAACGTCCTAAACTCGATCCGCATA
Organism: Paraescarpia echinospica; assembly: GCA_020002185.1. Classification (NCBI taxonomy): domain Eukaryota; kingdom Metazoa; phylum Annelida; class Polychaeta; order Sabellida; family Siboglinidae; genus Paraescarpia; species Paraescarpia echinospica. Next base: position 72,844,644 of record CM034532.1, read on the forward strand.
AACCAGACAACCATGCTTACGACGTTCGACGGTTCGTAACTTTGTGAAGTTTGTCTTTGACAAGTCTGTTTACAATTACTTCGTCCGATGACCTACTTAGCTACAACCTCTAGCTAACTCTCTGTACAGCTTTGACACCGCATTTTATAATATAACGTCGTACTAAAACGATATAATTGTTGTTGTCGACAGTTTTCACACCATATGTGTCATTATAATGAAGTTGAAGCTTACCAGTCAGTGTTGCATGAGCGAACATTGTGACTGTCCGACTCCGCATCATCTTCTTCGCTACCGTCGCTGAAACGCTCGGAAAGAGCGGAATTAGACGAATCATCCGCTGTAACCGTTCCCGCTAGTGGCTCAAAATCGTATGATTTCACTTGAAACTCTGCGAAACTCCCACTAGCCATGATGTTACAAGAGAATGGAGAGAACAACAATGGCGATGCATAGATGTCAACAAAGCCGCGAGTCGGCATTGACGTCACGATACCACGTGATCGCCTAGCTCATTAAATTTCAACTTTCTGCGGGAATCTCTACACAGACGGGTTTAAAATATAATTTTGTCTACAAACGTATTTTTCTGTATTTTTTTAATGTTGTCAAATGTTACATACAATGTTAATCTTTGTGTACACATGGAAAACGGATTTTAGCTAATGCCTTGTTGTTATTTCCTTTAAGAATGTTAATGTCTGATATCGGACGAAATTACTTTTGTTTGGGGGAGGAGGGGTCTGAAGCAGTTTCGTCTGACGGCGGACATAAATATTTTACGCTTCTGACCGATACTGTTAATATATAGGTATCATCATATCAATGTTTACACATTTTGGTCTGAGGAGACGGATGGAGGGATGAGGCCAGATGAAAGTAATTTTGTCTGGTATCGGATATCAACATTCTGAGATTTTAATAGTTACTTTCTGCATGTTTTAGCTACTTCTGAATAAGTTGACTGGTCGGATGATTGTAAAACATTGATGTGTGGGACATTACACGAAATGTGTTTTATTGGAGGAGGAAATTATCAGGGCCGGTGCCCAATACTGTGCAACTAGAGCTGGATCAATGTTATTCCAGAAAGCAGGCATTATTTTCTGCTGTACATACATAGAGGCACATGTTCATAAGTTTCAAAATGTAATACAGTGTATAAATGAATACGAATGAATTGTTATAATACTTAATCTTAGGTGATTTCCATCAAATATCCAATGTCACTGGTGAAAATGTACAGTGCTAGATACAATTAAAATGTTGAACATTTCAGATTATAACAACGTAGGAAATGTCATAAAGCTATCTAGTGTACATGTCAGTGAATAAGAAACAAAAAGTACACACTGATATTTGCCTACAACATTGGTAAAGTTACACACAAGTCAATGTAATTCAAAGTTTCATGTAATAGTTAAATAACATTGGGATGTTGAAGTGTCTTAGATTGACGCTTTGAGATCACCCCTGAAGGAAGCTTTGGTTTTTAGTGACAGCGTTGTCATAGCTGTTTCACAAATGCCAGCTGCTAAACAAACACACGTTAGTTCTTGGGTCTCATTTTGCCAGCATACGTCTGTCTCACAAGTTTAGTGTTTTCCAGGTTTCCTTGTGTAATCACATTCTGGATTCAATAACACAACTAAACAGCCAGTGTTCCAAATATATTATGCCTCAACACAAAGGAATATCCATGGTCTACTTTCCTTTAGAAAAGGCAGCTTTGCCTTCTGTGTTTACTCAAACTAACTATATGTAGTTGTATTGACTTGATATCTCATTGACTGATTGATTCTATTTTGTAGGCGCCGTGGTATTAATTGTCTCATGCTCTGGTGATACTGTTTTTAAATACATTTTGTATGGCTGTAGGACTGCCAGTTGTGCTGTATTTGTTTGCAGCATGATCTGTGAGTAAGCTGCATTTCTTACAAGATATATCATCTGTGAATGTACAGTATTTCTTAGCTACACGACCTGTTAACACGGTGCACCCTATGCAGCAACCACACGACCTGTTAACACAGTGCACTCTACGCAGCAACCACACGACCTGTTAACACTGTGCGCTCTACGCAGCAACCACACGACCTGTTAACACGGTGCACCCTACGCAGCAACCACACGACCTGTTAACACGGTGCACCCTACGCAGCAACCACACGACCTGTTAACACGGTGCACCCTACGCAGCAACCACACGACCTGTTAACACGGTGCACCCTACGCAGCAACCACACGACCTGTTAACACGGTGCACCCTACGCAGCAACCACACGACCTGTTAACACGGTGCACCCTACGCAGCAACCACACGACCTGTTAACACGGTGCACCCTACGCAGCAACCACACGACCTGTTAACACGGTGCACCCTACGCAGCAACCACACGACCTGTTAACACGGTGCACCCTACGCAGCAACCACACGACCTGTTAACACGGTGCACCCTACGCAGCAACCACATGACCTGTTAACACGGTGCACCCTACACAGCAACCACCCCTGTGTGCTTCTGTTGTGTTCTTGCATCCTCTATTGTTTCAACACAAACCAACCTCACCCAGTGTCCAATTTTGCACAAATCATTCCTAGATCGACATGTGCAGAAGTGAACGACTTGAAAGGTTTCAAATTTGACGGGCAGTGCATGAGGTTTGCAGTAAGCGAGGATGACGGATGTGAATAGGTGTGTTCACATTTGTTGTCTTACCTCCGTCTCCCATTCTCTGTCGTAGACACAGCAAGCAGGCAGCCCAGCGTCGAGACGCCGCTGACAGAGGTAAGACATAGTCAGATATTTGACAAACATGAATCCATCTTTTCCTGCTATTTCCCCCTGCACTCCTGTTTGTAACACCCCTCCATGTCCTTCCCTGACTCCCGTCTAGTCACCCAACTACTGACATGACGTTGGTTGTCCTCTTCCCCCACCAAATTCTTCTTATTCTTTCTTCCTAATTATATCAACACAACACTCTGTTTCTGCATATTCTGCTCTCTCGCAATAAGGTTTCCCAGTGTAAACATCTGCTTTAAAGAAACAACTTTGAACTCCCCATTCTAGCATGTTATGTATCCATGGAATCTAAGGAAGAGTTTATTTGCAATTGAACCTGATTCCTACCCAAAACTGTTAATAAATAATAATAATATGTTTGTTTATTTAGTGCCCTTTTCAGCCTAAACTGCTCAAAGACGCTTTACAAATTCATTAAAGGAATTCATTAAAAAAATTAGTATATTTCCAAACTGTGTATGAACAATGCAATAAAAGTATTTTATATAAAATGTCATTACTGTCTTTTGAATACATCTGTCATTGGAGCCTGGCGAATGGATATGGGTAACATACCACAGTGTGGGTGCATGTGATATTCTAGTAACTTTTTATTATCATGATGTCAAGGTAATATAATTCATCCGATTTGCTGTACAAATTCTACCCGCAGTCCAGCCAGTCTCGCACAAAGGAAACTTTAAACAAAGTGTTTTATTTCAGGGGGCGGGCCTCGCAGGCAAGGCCTTGACCAAATGGCTGTCATCAGAGGGCAGCAACAGCAGCAGCAACAACAACAACAACAGCAGCAGCTACACCAGCAGCAGAGACAACCTCTACACAGAGGAATGAGGCCAATACCAGTGATGTCAAACAGACTCGGGGTAGGTGTACTGCAGTAGGATTCCTCATTTCAGGAGACAGGCTGATCCTCAAATGAGATATGTCATATCTTAAAATTAGTGTTTTTTTCTGATTAACTGATTTCATCCATGATTGATCGGTTTATGCTTTCAATCATTAAATGTTCAATGATCAATCATTTCTGATTATTTTTGTTTTGAATGTGTATCCTATCAATCCATGGTTTATCCGTCTGAAATCATGAAGTGTATCTATGATGTCGACAAACTATCAAACACTTTGACCGTTATAACCTTGATGGGAGATATTAAAGTAAACAAATTGACATCTTGAAAAACTGTCCTCAACGAAACACACAAATGTACCAATATTCAATCACAACAACACAGTGTGAGATTTAATTAAAACAAAATTAGACTGAATAAATGGAGTTAGAGAGGCGACAACATTGTCTAGAGAATGATTGAATAATTTGTTTATTCAAACATTGGTAACATACAAGAAAAGACAACCGTGTATATATACACATACATAACATAGAGAGAGGCAACAACATTGTCTACAGAAACGCAACAACATTGTCTAGAGAGGCAACAACATTGTCTACAGAAACGCAACAACATTGTCTAGAAAGAAGCAACAACACACAACACAGATCTTTGCATGGTGGTTGTCATTCTCTGTTGCAACAGCCACAGCATCCACACCACAGTCCACAGCAGAGGGGAGTGCCACACAGCACACCACCACAGCAGCAGTTCCAGCAACAACAACAGCAGTATTCACACCACCAGCTGCAGTACCAGCAGCAACCACGCCGTCCCATGCAGTTCTGGGGGCAACCACAGTTCCGCCATCAACAGCAGCAGCAGCAGCAGCAGCGGCAACCACAGCAGTTTCCACACCACCTGCAGCAAGCGCAGCTGTATAACCCCCAGATGAGAGCGTCCCACTCCGCTGTGGACCCACGTGGGAGACCAATGTGGCAGGACCCACACTCCCAGAAGTAGACAGACCGTGTCTGGCAGTCGGTATGTTAATCATTACATGTATGGATACTTGTTCTTATTCCTGGTTCCTTGTACAGGGGTGACGTCTAGCTCCTGTATTGTTCTTCCTCCTGGTTCCTTGTACAGGGGTGACGTCTAGCTCCTGTACTGTTCTTCCTCCTGGTTCTTTGTACAAGGGTGAGGTCTAGCTCATGTATTGTTCTTCCTCCTAGTTCCCTTGTACAGGAGTGAGGTCTAGCTCCTGTATTGTTCTTCCTCCTGGTTCCTTGTACAAGGGTGAGGTCTAGCTCCTGTATTGTTCTTCCACCTGGTTCCTTGTACAGGGGTGACGTCTAGCTCCTGTATTGTTCTTCCTCCTGGTTCCTTGTACAGGGGTGACGTCTAGGTCCTGTATTGTTCTTCCTCCTGGTTCCTTGTACAAGGGTGACGTCTAGCTCCTGTATTGTTCTTCCTCCTGGTTCCTTGTACAAGGGTGAGGTCTAGCTCCTGTACTGTTCTTCCTCTTGGTTCCCTTGTACAAGGGTGAGATCTAGCTCCTGTATTGTTCTTCCTCCTGGTTCCTTGTACAGGGATGATGTCTAGCTCCTGTATTGTTCTTCCTCCTGGTTCCTTGTACAAGGATGAAGTCTAGCTCGTGTATTGTTCTTCCTCCTGGTTCCTTGCACAGGGATGAGGTCTTGCTCATGTACTGTTCTTCCTCCTGGTTCCTTGTACAAGGGTGAGGTCTAGCGCCTGTATTGTTCTTCTTCCTGGTTCCTTGTACAGGGATGAGGTCTAGCTCATGTATTGTTCTTCCTCCTGGTTCCTTGTACAGGGATAAGGTCTAGCTCGTGTATTGTTCTTCCTCCTGGTTCCCTTGTACAGGAGTGAGGTCTAGCTCCTGTATTGTTCTTCCTCCTGGTTCCTTGTACAGGGGTGACGTCTAGCTCGTGTATTGTTCTTCCTCCTGGTTCCTTGTACAGTGATGAGGTCTAGCTCCTGTATTGTTCTTCCTCCTGGTTCCTTGTATAGGGATGAGGTCTAGCTCGTGTATTGTTCTTCCTCCTGGTTCCCTTGTACAGGAGTGAGGTCTAGCTCCTGTATTGTTCTTCCTCCTGGTTCCTTGTACAGGGGTGACATCTAGCTCGTGTATTGTTCTTCCTCCTGGTTCCTTGTACAGGGATGAGGTCTAGCTCATGTATTGTTCTTCCTCCTGGTTCCCTTGTACAGGAGTGAGGTCTAGCTCCTGTATTGTTCTTCCTCCTGGTTCCTTGTACAAGGGTGAGGTCTAGCTCGTGTATTGTTCTTCCTCCTGGTTCCCTTGTACAGGGATGATGTCTAGCTCCTATACTGTTCTTCCTCCTGGTTCCTTGTATAAGGGTGAGGTCTAGCTCGTGTATTGTTCCTCCTCCTGGTTCCCTTGTACAGGAGTGAGGTCTAGCTCCTGTATTGTTCTTCCTCCTGGTTCCTTGTACAGGGATGATGTCTAGCTCCTGTACTGTTCTTCCTCCTGGTTCCTTGTACAGGGATGATGTCTAGCTAATGTACTGTTCTTCTTCCTGGTTCCTTGTACAGGGATGAGGTCTAGCACGTGTATTGTTCTTCCTCCTGGTTCCTTGTAGAGGGATGATGTCTAGCTCCTGTACTGTTCTTCCTCCTGGTTCCTTGTACAAGGGTGAGGTCTAGCTCGTGTATTGTTCTTCCTCCTAGTTCACTTGTACAGGAGTGAGGTCTAGCTCCTGTATTGTTCTTCCTCCTGGTTCCTTGTACAAGGGTGAGGTCTAGCTCATGTATTGTTCTTCCTCCTGGTTCCTTGTACAGGGATGATGTCTAGCTCCTGTAGTGTTCTTCCTCCTGGTTCCTTGTACAGGGATGAGGTCTAGCTCGTGTATTGTTCTTCCTCCTGGTTCCCTTGTACAAGGGTGAGATCTAGCTCGTGTATTGTTCTTCCTCCTGGTTCCTTGTACAAGGATGATGTCTAGCTCCTGTACTGTTCTTCCTCCTGGTTCCTTGTACAAGGGTGAGGTCTAGCTCGTGTATTGTTCTTCCTCCTGGTTCCCTTGTACAGGGATGAGGTCTTGCTCCTGTACTGTTCTTCCTCCTGGTTCCTTGTACAAGGGTGAGGTCTAGCTCGTGTATTGTTCTTCCTCCTGGTTCCTTGTACAGGGATGATGTCTAGCTCCTGTACTGTTCTTCCTCCTGGTTCCTTGTACAAGGGTGAGGTCTAGCTCGTGTATTGTTCTTCCTCCTGGTTCCCTTGTACAGGAGTGAGGTCTAGCTCCTGTATTGTTCGGCTTTTAACTAAGCTCTCATGTTTTTACTAATTTATAATTTTTTTATTCTGTTAGTAATTTTGTTATTTATATTGATGCACAATGTTTTAACTAAGGTATATAATTTACTTAACTCATTATATTTAGTACTTATGAATTTTATGTACCCCTGAATGGACTTGATGATGCTATATAAATGTACTTATTATTATTATCAAAAACTTATGAAGCCTTTCACATTCCAAGCTTTACCGGTGTCAAAGTAGCCATGTAATGAATAATAAACTTAGTTTCCTAACAAGAATATTTAAACAATGATCTGAAAGAGTAGTAACTAAATTTCTTGAATAACATTGTCAAAATTACTACTGCTTTTCTTCTGGCCATCCGGACTGTTAGTGAACTATATTGCACTACAGTAGGTTGTGCCTAAACTTGGGGATCATGCCTAATTTGTTATGAATATTCACATATCAGCATGTATCTCAAAACTAACATTGTTCCCATATTTATTTTAGATGAGACAAGAACAGTGAGAAAGACAGCCACAACGTTTGTCAATTCTTCTTTTCCAGAATCACTGAGCAACACATGTAACAAAGATCAAAACCGGATGCAGCATTTTGCCTATAGTGGAATATTGAACACTGTATAGATGTGCCAAATGTGCATCCATACCATACAGTGAGAAAGCACCATGGACACCGGTACTAATTTGCACAAACATTTTGATGGTGAACATTTCATTGATCATAGCAAGTATGTGCAAAACGCAAATTTACGCATACTTATGTTTTTATTTGTTGGTTTACAGATTATGTTTTGAGCTTGTATACTTGCCTAAAGTATTGTTTTGCTAGGACAGACATAGATATTATGACTTGTTGTTTGAAATTGTCATGTGACCCATTGAAATGAACAGAAACTTGTTTTAGAAGTGGAAAAACATTTCCATGATCAGCATCTTACACGAATGTAGGGACACATGGGTGTTGCCCACATAGCCTGTCTGATGGGCTATCTCTATTACTGTGTTGGCAATACAAGGCGGAATGGGTGGGTAACAAAACTATGGGTACATGACTTTTATGTATTTTATGTGGCCATGAAATGTTGCCGCCACGTAGGTTTTTTCATTTTATTTTCTTCACTTTCAGAATGTTGTTTTTGTTAACTCCTACAATATTGTCATTTTATGAAATTCCATTGCTGTTGCTATTCCATAAAATGAACTGCACATTGCCTCTATTTTTCAAATGTAACTAAACATTGACTTTGTTACCTGTTATTTATATAGACCCAGTCTGTGATTTCTACGTGGTGACGTAGTCTTACACTTGTGTGTACGGTGTAGTATAATCATAATCAATAACATGATTTTAATATGTATAACTATATATTTGGTTGTAGCATGCAAAATAAGAGATATACTGATAAATTGGTCATAAAGCAATACTGAATGAAATGTTGATAGCATAAATCAGTTTTGACTGTTGACAAAAGGTGGTGTAGTTATGAGAACTATTTGTACCATGCAGTCATGCAAGGCACTGTGAAGTGACCATGCAGTCATGCAAGGCACTGTGAAGTGACCATGCAGTCATGCAAGGCATTGTGAAGTGACCGTGCAGTCATGCAAGGCACTGTGAAGTGACCATGCAGTCATGCAAGGCACTGTGAAGTGACCATGCAGTCATGCAAGGCACTGTGAAGTGACCATGCAGTCTTGCAAGGCACTGTGAAGTGACCATGCAGTCATGCAAGGCACTGTGAAGTGACCATGCAGTCATGCAAGGCACCGTGAAGTGACCATGTGTACATATCTAAAACAGAAACGGTAAGATATTTTAATACAACAACCATGTCTGACTTGCATGTAATACCAAACTGAGTGGAGATGCAATAAAACATAAAAGTGGCTGGTTTGTTGTTTTGTGCATTCATATGTTCTGTCTACCAGTTCTTTGTTTCCAGTATGTCTGTTTTTACAATCTTTCATTGAGGGGTGTGTAAAGCCAATGAGGGTCACAGATGGCCACGAAAGCGCCAGGCCTGCCCACTTCCATGTTTGGCAGCCATCATTGTCCCAAACTCTCCCATCTGTGCATAAAAGGTAAAGCTGAGTTCCTATATAGTGCAGTGTTTAGGCCTTAGGACAGCTCAAAGCACTTTACACTTCATTCCCTGGCAGACCTCTTTATATGAACACTGTCTTTACTTTGCTCTTATATTGTGATGTGTTCAGTCCTTAGGACTGCTCAAAGCACTTTACACTTCATTTCCTGGCAGACCTCTTTTATGAACACTGTCTTTACTTTGCTATTATATAGTGATGTGTTCAGTCCTTAGGACTGCTCAAAGCACTTTACACTTCATTTCCTGGCAGACCTCTTTTATGAACACTGTCTTTACTTTGCTATTATAATGTGCGATGTCCAGGCCTTAGGACAGCTCAAATCACTTTACACTTCATTCCCTGGCAGACAAGTGAACATGTTTAGCCACTACGCCACCACACCATAAGTGACCATGTTTAGCCACTACGCCACCACACCACAAGTGAACATGTTTAGCCACAACGCTGCCACGCCACAAGTGAACATGTTTAGCCACTACGCCACCATGCCACAAGTGACCATGTTTAGCCACGACACCACCATGCCACAAGTGACCATGTTTAGCCATTACGCCACCATGCCACAAGTGACCATGTTTAGCCACTACGTCACCATGCCACAAGTGACCATGTTTAGCCACTACACCGCCACGCCACAAGTGAACATGTTCAACAAGAACATCATCCTAGAAATCATCATCACTGGTGAACTGGAGCATTCACAAGTCATTGTTGTGAGTGTACACTGTTCAACAGGAATCGAAGGTCAACTACAGGACCATTTTCGTGTGGCTTTGAATATCTAGACAGTTTGGCAACACTCCTATATCAGACTTCTGTTTGTGATCCAGTAGGCCAGTTCGTGAGTTTCCGTACTTTTGGTCGAAGTCTGATAAGATTTTGCAAGCTTTTATAATTGTATATCCATCACGTGACTGTCTAGTACCAAGGTTCATCAAGCATTCAAAATGGATGTCAAACAGGAGCAGCTGTTGGACATTCTTATGTAGCGCAGTATCCAGTCTTCCAGACAGCTTAAAGCGCTTTACACTTCACTCCCTGGCAACCCTGTTCAATCGAACAACATCTCGACTTCTCTGGGAAGCATCCAGCCATGTTGCAATTAATGCGCGAAGACTATTCATACACAAATATCCACTACTGTCTGTCGCCAGGTACTCATTCATACAGCTGAGTAAACAGGAGCAACATAGAGTGAACAAACTTGCCCAAGGTTCAACACCACAGCACAGGATTTGAACCCGAGTTCTCTCAGTCGAGAGTCCGAAGTTCTAGCCACTGCACTCTACTTTTCTGTTGTATAATCTGTCAAAATTATGGTTCAAAAAATTGTTTGCCACAAAAATATTACAAAGTTGTTTAAGCAAGAATTGCCTACGCCTACGGGGAAGATTGATTTAGTAAATACCATGTCGCCCTTATAAAGTAATACATATTACATGATATGTAAACATTTTTTGTATGCAAACCTTGACGGATTCATGGGCCTAATTATGATTGTGACATGCTGGGTCCATCGGTTACTTACAGTTGTCAGAACTGGCAAGTTGTCAGTATGCTACGTCCTTCTTTCTGTCTTCCATATCACGCCTCAAACGTCGTCCTACGAGCGCGTGCACCGCAGTGCTGTCTTTCAGGGGCCCCCTGCGATAAAAGTTCAATCCATTAATTGTGTGACCTTTTTAGTTTAGATACACTTTAAAAAAATTAATAGAAACTACCACACGTAGGCTGTGTTTAATGGTGCATTAATGTTGTCAAACATTGTCGCATGAAGGGCGTCGGGGACGGGTCCAGAGAGGGTAGTCTAGGGGGGCACAAACACCTCCAAATACATATTCGGTGGTCTCAGTCGGAACTTCAGCACGACTCCGCTGTCGTCGAGCTATCGCACGCTTTGGGATCATGATATCGAAAGACGGGGGGAGGGGTGCTGTTGAAAATGTTTTGCCGCCACGCCGCCGTAACTTAGCTTCTTCTAACGTAAACGGGGGCACATTCTAAAGGTCTAGGGAGTACGCCAAATTCCAATGGTCTGGTGGGGGGGGGGCAAGGGCACGTGCCTACTTGGAAATTCGGAACGTGTTTGTTTTACTGGGTATCTAGGAACGTAAATACCGAAGTTGTCTATTTCTTTAATTAATTCGTCCCTGGCAGTCTTCAGTATTTTGCACTCAACTTTGGGTGTCTTGATTGTGTTGTGTTTGCTCTGCTAGCGATTTGAGTTGATCTAGCCTACCCTAGGTCTACTTCGTAATCAACGAATTGTAATGCGAATTTATACGGAATTTCAAGTCACAACTACGGATTAGAACTCATAAATATTAACTGCCCGAGTTTGTTCGACTCTTTATGGGCTAACTATTATATTGGTTATTCCCTAGATCCTACATTTCGTACGTCGGTGTTTTTTTAATATTCCCATTTATATGACGTTGTCTTCATTTGGGTACGATCTTCTGGTTATATAATGCGTAGCCTTTTCGTACTGATGACGTCTTCGTTCAGCCCGATCTGGCGATAGCGCGATCTTTTTGCGATCACGGTACGCTACTCAGGACTATGCAACAAACCATTCAGTAGCGTTTTCGTTCTGCTTGAAAACAGACGACGGTTTTCAAAACAACTTGGTCATTATCTGTTGCCAAGGCGTCTGACTCGGCTGGTACGTCTGCGGTTTACGAGGTAGTTGCCGGGCTGAACTGTTCCATTCTGAACGGTCTTGTTTGTTGTACAGTCTCACTGTTCTCTCCATTGCAAGTCGTGTCCATGTTAGCTGCCGCACATAGACCACACTGGTAGATGCGCACATTGACACTGCATTAGCCGACACAACTACCACAGGGTGTTTGGAACAGAACAAGCAATATCAAAGACTAACAGTCGTTGTGAAACTACAAGGGAACCCTATTTTCTGGGAGATTCGGGGGTTATATGGGGCAACCCGTCAAAGATTGATACACCAACACGAACTGCAGAAGCGTGGATAATCTGGGAGGTAATTGGAAGCAAGGTAACGGAACTACGCGGCAGTTAAGCTAACGGAACTACAGAAACTACGGTCCACATCGTGGAGAGAAAGAACCCAGCGGAATCGCTCGGTCGAGTTACAAGCAAACGTAACGGGCTGGACACAGAAGCCACGGAATCGGTCGGCGAACCCAGGCACGCAGGCAACCACCAGCAGTAGAGAACTAATCGTGCGGTAATGTCGATGGCGAAGTTGGCTCCCTACATCCAAACGGGCGATCACAGTGAAACGGCGTCGCATCGACCGATGAACGTACGGTACGAGAACACGTACCGCATCGAGCCGACCACCAGCTTCCCCTACCTGGAGTCGCGCGACATCATACGTGACGTGCTGCAGACGACGTTTGGTGACACGACCAAGTACGACCCGCTGACGGTGTCGCAGCTAGTGGCCGACGCGGCCAACGGACTCACGGCTCGCATCAAGGTAGGCAGCACTGTGCGGCAGTGCGGCCGAGGCACGGGCGGGGTGTGGGGCACAAAGGAAGGGAGAGGTTCGTCCTAAACTTAGTGCACGGCGGTGCCAGAGAGGGTAGTCTAGGGGGGGGGGACACAAACCCCCGATTGCGTTGAGTCTATGCAAAAACAGTGGTAGCCGAATCAAAATTCACATTGGGTGGGCTGAGTCAGATATTTCTTCCTTAACACGTAAAATAATTCCTTGTGTATTCCTTCCACAAGAAACGAGTTATCTTAGAAAACATATACCACTGGCTAACTACTGTACGGAGACATACCAGATACTAGCGTATAACTGATAACTATAATACAATGGTGTGGTGAAGGTAGTATTGGTCTTCCTCGTAGTTCTTTTGTACACGTACACGGGTGAGATATAGGTCCTGTACTCTTACAATACTTGCCCTCCACCTCTCCCTATAGGGAGCAGTAACAGGGTGCATATATGTATTTGCATCCCAACTGCACCTGAGTTGAACATACATTTTTTAGTGTGTCGCACCGTGTACCATTCGCCCCCTCTATCCAGTGTACCACCCGCCCCCTCCACCCAGTGTACCATCCGCCCCCTCCACCCAATGTAAGATCCGCCCCCTCCACCCAGTGTACCACCCGCCCCCACCACCCAGTGTACCATCCGCCCCCTCTACCCAGTGTACCATCCGCCCCCTCCACCCAGTGTACCATCCGCCCCCTCCACCCACTGTGCCAACCCAGTGTACCATCCGCCCCCTTGTTTTATTCTTATTCTCCACCCAGTGTACCAATTGTGTACCAACTTAATTCTGAAATTGTGTTTAATAAGCCCGAAACGCTGTTCGCAATTGAAACATTGTGCTCTGGAAACGTTCAAACTGTAAACCAAATATCCAGTGTCTATACACTCTCTGTTAGCAGTAGGCCCCTGTTGTTTTAGTAGGCGGGGTTTACCCGGAAAATCCTTCGATGTTCGGCGCATTTGCGTAGTTCCCACATTGCAGACAACTGATTTAGCGAACGTCTTGTTAATAAATACAGCACTAACATCCCTGGTGATTGCGGGTAGCGGAACAGACATCCTCGCTTCAATGCATCAATCACGACAACAATTAAGAAGCAATTTTGCAGAAGAACGTGGGCATAATGGGGGTTATACATACAGTTGTGCATTGGCAGCAGACGAACAATGCTCACCTCCAAATCTCGACTTTTTTGGTATGTAAGTCGCAATACATACAGTATTTCCTTGCTCGTTCGTTTTCTTCTAGTCATTGCTAGGGTTTGACTTAGTACTATACGATGAAGACGTGAGAATACGTATAGATCTACGAGGGGTACCAATTTGCTACGTCCCATTACCAGACATTTTGGGGGAGAATTTATATGTGTTTGGAAGGGACACTGGCTGTTCAGGTGCTAACGCTAACAGCTTTTGAATTAGAGGCACTTGATGCAGAATAGCATCTACTACATCCAATATGTAGGACTACACTGTTTTGCCACGATGTATACCTAATTAAGCTGTCCGCGTGTCAGTTTAGTGTCTATCTGCGTTTCTGTTTGGTATCCGTGTCTGTCTGTCCGTCCGTCCGTGCGTCTGCATGCCTGCAGATTGTCCGTCTGTTATTTGAATGTCAATGTTGGTCAATTTATCGTCCCTTGGACTATCGGTGTCGTTGTTCGGCAGGCGCTGCGGTGTCCGCGGTACAAGCTCGTCACCTTCCTTACGGTGGGCGATGAGTCAGCGACGTCCCTCAGCATGACGAGTCGCTGCGCCTGGGACGACAAGTCGGACACATATGCCGAGAGCTCGTTCCGCAACGGCACCATCTACGCGGTCGGCATCGTCTTCGGCGTCTTCGCAGAGTAGCGATCGAGCCTCTTCCTGTGCGCTCGGCTGTCGTCAGAAATATTGGGCAGTCCTCGGGAATACTCGGCGTCCAATTCGGCCAAACTCGGCTGTGGAGTATGCATCAGTATAACTGGCGCTCGGATATTATCTCAAAGTTATCTTGCAGAGCCATTGGTTGGAACCAGTGGCATGAAATAATTAAATGACCATTATTCCATTGACACCAACTTCGAACCAGGTCACAGACCTCTCGTCTAGATGGACTGTATGGTCGTTTAGAAGTTACAATTATATAAGTATGTACAAATAATTTAGCGTAAGCGCGCGCGCGTGCGTGCGTACATGAGTACGAGGACACTTTTGTTTGTGACCTTATCATTCACTCATTATTGATTTTGTCATAACAAATTCAAAGAAATAAAATACTATACGGTTACATTTAATTAATGCCTTCAGAAAAATACAGTAATAATATATCACCAACACCTACACGTATGTGCCAATATCCTAATTGTCGTTTATACGAATAAGCGCAATCACGATCATTTCACGTACAACTATTCTGGTGACAAGCCGTTGGTGTAATTGAGCAACTTCAACGACGTGTGTGTATGGAGCTATGCCAAAGATTAGCCGATTTATAAGAACCGTTTATTGAAAGCAACACACTCAAGCACATTGTAACGCGTCATTAAACAGTTAGTCGATTGGAGCTTATTATTATTGTCAAACAATAAACACGTCTCCTGCAGTTCGTAGTGCGCTTTAACTACAAAGTGTTCGTTATCTTTATACGTTTATTCAGTCGATACACATTTAATGAAATGTCATGAAGTCATAGAGCGTCTAATTATATAAAGAGATCTGAAACACCAACATTTGTTTAGAAAACGTTCATTTTAAAGACGAAGGGCACTCGTGAACAGCGAGTTTCAGCGGTGAAACAGATCTTCCGGGCCGTTCAAGTTTACTGTTCTGCATTTGTTATAGGCTTAGTTAGTAACCTTAAACATACGCACAATCGTCGGAAACTGTAGGATATTGGAACGAAGTTGGTTTCCGCGAGTATACAATATATTGGGGGTCAACATATGCTAAATATATATATTCACACATAAACACTGAGATGTCCGCCCTTCCATTGGTTCCAATGCTTACAATAACAAAGTAACTTATATTGCGCCTAAATTCTTGGAAACCAAGCTCAGAGGCGCATCAAGACAGAAGGATTGGACACTCTCACAATCGATAAGCAGCATTCAAGTTGTCAACAGATAGATGGATACGCCAGTTACGGTGGATGATACTTCAATACATTTGTGTTTTAATTGTTTTTGGATATTAAAACAGTTGAGAGCAGATAGATACGCAGGACACGTACAGAGAATAAGTGGTGAGAGGGTGCACAGGATGAGGACAGATTGAATATGATGTGCGAGAGCGGAACGTATTGATGTCTCTACACCGCAGAGACCAAGGGAAAGAAGACGATTGATATGGAGGTACTGCGTCATTCAGCAAAAAATCATTTGTCTCTTGGTGGCTGCCAATGTTGGACCATGTCGGTTGGCACTTTAGGGACAATGGGGCATGTCAACAAAGTCCAACAATGAGTAGACAGACCGTGATTCGTTCTACATTGCACGAAAAGCATCTCTTGAAAACGATCAAGAGTTAAACTCAACGTATTCAAATCAGAATACAAAGCATTTATTTGTGTGGAATCGAGCAATGTAGTGTCGGGGGAGAGACCGTGTAGACTGGATATACAAGAAAGTATTCATTCTCACAGAGGACTAACTTGTTGTTACAATTGAGTAGAAAATATGGCCTACTCACTGTGTAACCGTTACGTTCAGAAACACAACCTACAAACACTTTCACGGGTTTCACGTAGAATATGGTAACACAGAAGTCGGACTCTTCATAAGCCACAGATTTCCTTGTCCACGCGCCATCTGTGGTTTAGGCTCTGGGTGGCAACTTTATTAAAACGCAATTCATCCTCACACATTTCGTGGAACCGTTCAAGAATAGTCTGTTTACTTAGGTTGTACATATATGTCAAGGCTGGCAACAGTGCCTTTGCACGTACTGTACACGTGATACGACGCTTAAACAACAAAGCGTCTCCATTGCATTTACGCCTCGGCGCTTATTCATATTAACATTATAATTACAGCCGATTTTTTTATATCTGAAATATAGTCACTGCCTATGAAATACGCCTCAACTTGTACATCATAGGGGTATGTTTTACATGGTTCCCTACTTCCATATAACAACCTGGTTAGACAGATGTCATTATTCGGTCGATGGTTTTACGAAGGCAAAACGTTTAACGTTTAAACCTGCCGCATATACAATGTTGAAGTGTGAAGTACAGTGGAATAACGTTGAACCCTAAAGCTGAGACATGAGGCTGATCCAACTTTCAAATCCAACCAGTTTTCAACATCGGCATGACGCTTATAATAGATGTTGAAACAATGTTTTTTAACACAATTATCTGGTGGGACGGCAGTCAATCCTTCCAGAGATCAATCATTAATTACAAAATAAGCCATAGAAATAGTATGCATTACTACACAAGCATACAATACTATACACATATGCAATACACTGGTACTTGATGTTATATCTAACTAAAATATCCCAATATTTCAGTGATACACAGTGATTGCTAATGACAATTAATATAAAATATCACCATACATAAAACATAACATAATTTCTAGGTATAAATAAATTATTGCATTGATTGATTCAATCCCCAGGTTCATTGACACCATACTGACAGTTTGCATTTGGTAAGTTGTAAAGTCATCGACCTAGTAGTTGGTTTGTATGAGTGTCAGTCATTACTGCACCTACGACTGAACACTGAATCTGATCATATCATAGATACACAGCAATGGCCCCATTCAACCAGCCAACAGGTCACGATGATTGCGGATTTCAACATAACAGGCGTACATATCAGTTGGTCGTATAACAAGTCCATGTATTGTACTGCACACTTTACACTACCCACACAATTCTAATTAACAACAATTAGTTTACTAAAGAATACAATTCTATAATAAAGATCAGGATATAACTGCAAAAAGTTTATGTAATATACACGTGTGTACAAGACAATTTTGAAACTCGGCCGATGCAGCTTGCTGTTGTAGACAGGGGTGTAAACCAAATGAAGGACAGTTGTATGTTGTCCCTTTGGGGAATCAACATATTGTAATTTTATATCAAGAAGGAGATATCTTGAGTTTATATCCAGCACATTGTTCAAGAGAATAAATTAATTGTTACATTATTGACCCACGGTATACACTTACCAACTGGATAACCAATTGTTTAGTTTGTATGAAATTAGAAGACATCCTAACACAACTGCATGTGGCCACAAGAAGCAATTATGTCTGCTGACAACCAGTTGAACAACACAGTGAACCTTACAACAATCACACACAGAGACAAACGAAGACAGTCAACACACCATGAGATAATGGGACTTGATACAACCATCAATGTTGTGAGCAAGAACCTGTTGTGTACTGTTCTCTAACGTGTCGCACAACAATTATTTGTTGTGGTGTCTGATGTACTAGATAGCTGTCAATGATCACAATATGTCTCCTGGTGTGTACAGCTACAGTAGCCATGGCCCTCCTGTGTTTGTTGAACAGTGTCACACTTCATTGTGGTAGGTGTGTATTCATCAACTGCCTCATACCACAGAGAGGCTCCAACTGGCCACTAAACTCCACACATGTTGCCTAGACTGTGAGTTCTCCACTATGCCAGGTGTTTGCTCCCTCCTCCACTGACCGGGCTGACAACTCTTGTCTTCCACTGTCAGTCTCTCTCCCTTGTCTGCTCCCTCCTCCACTGACTGGGCTGACAACTCTGTCTTCCACTGCCAGTCTCCCTCCCTTGTCTGCTCACTCTGTCTTGGACTGGGCCATAAACCTCTCTCTCACTTCCTGTCTCAACCCCCTACCTACTTCCCATTTCGTGCTGCCTGATGGCTGGTTGAGCTGTCAGTTGTCTCTCTAGCTCTGCCTCGTTGTCTGTATATCTGTCTTAGTGCCCTACCTGACAGCTGGTTGAGCTGTCAGTTGTCTCTCTAGCTCTGCCTCTCCTGTCTGTCCGCCCGCCTGATTGCTGGTTGAGCTGTCAGTTGTCGCTCTAGCTCTGTCTGTCTGTCTCAGTGCCCTGCCTGATGGCTGGTTGAGCTGTCAGTTGTCTCTCTAGTTCTGCCTCTCTGTCTGTCTGTCTCAGTGCCATGCCTGAAGGCTCTGCCTGGTGGCTGGTTGAGCTATCAGTTGTCTCTAGCTCTGCCTCTATGTCTATCTGTTTGTCTGTCGTCTTAGTGCCCTGCCTGATGGCCTTGCCTAACGGCTGTTTGTGCTGTCAGCTGTCTCCTTAGCTCTGTCTGTCTCTCTGTCTGTCTCAGTGCCCTGCCTGATGGCTGGTTGTGCTGCCAGTTGTCTCCCTAGCTCTGTCTGTCTGTTTGTCTCAGTGCCCTGCCTGATGGCTCTGCCTGATGGCTGGTTGAGCTGTCAGTTGTCTCTCTAGCTCCGTCTCTCTGTCCTGGGCCTGTTCCTGCTGTAGAGCTTCCTTCTGCTTCTGCTGTTGCAGCCGCACGGCGCGCTTCTGAAACCACCAACGACCACATCACCCTAGGTAAGGGGCCATTCAAAAATTATGTAATGTTTTTTCTCACACATAACCCTTAGTAAGGGGCCAATCAAAAATTATGTAATGTTTTTGTAGGAAATTTGAGACCTTCCACAACGCCATCTAATGCACTGTAACAACGGACCACACTCCTCCCAACACTCAAAACTACCTCTCCTATTATCACTTCTCAGTCAGTCAAAGTGACTAAAGACTGAGCATTAAGGCCTACAGTCAGACTGGCAGTCTTGTCATGTCGCCAAAGTGACTAAAGACCGAGTCCTGAGGCCTACTTTCAGACTGGCAGTCTTGTCATGCCGCCAAAGTGACTAAAGTCTGAGCCCTGAGGCCTACCTTCAGACTGGCAGTCTTGTCATGCAGCATCAACATTGTCTTCTTGATGTTCACTAGCTTCCCGTGGTATAGCCGTGCCTGCTCCATCTGAAACATAAAAGTAAAAAAGTGAAGGTGAGTTCTTGTAGCGCAATATCCAGTTCTTAGGACTGCTCAAATCACTTTACACTTGAGTCCCTGGCAAATCATCTGTACTTCTCTGGAAAGCATTCAGCCATACTGCAATTAATGTGCAGACTATTCTTAGGTAAGTGTCCGCCACTTTCTACAGCCAGATCTTCATTCATACATAACACATCTTACTTCAATAGTTGTGGCAGTAAAGACAAATGCATTTCTAAAGTAATCATTTTAAAGTATACATGCATGTATGTTTGATATAAATGTGGTGTCAATTTCTAGACTACTGACTGTTGACTACAACTGATTTAATTGTTAATTTGTTAGTTAATTAAATTAACAATTTTAAGACAATAAAAACATGTCTTGGATAATAATAACAACAACAATAGAATAGTTTCTTTACTATAGCAACAGTTAAGGAAAGATATTTAGCAATTTGTTGATTTTTGTGTAATGTTGTACTATAAAGTATAAATACCAGATACATTTTTAACATTGTGAGGCATAAACTCACGGTATCCATGATGTCTGTCAGTGCTTGACATTCACCAAACTTGGCGTTCTCCTGCTGCACTGTCTCAATGAGAATCCTCTGGTTTTCTCTACAAAACAAATACTGAAATATTCATTATTAACAATAAGTTGCATAGCACCGATATCTGCTAAATAAGGTGCTCCCGGCTTGCTCAAAATTTGACCACAACACCAGTTGAGTCTAAAAGTAGTGTCAACAAAACTAATTCAATTGGTTATTATAAAATTATTATTATAAATTTTCAAAATCATTTTTATAAATATTATAAGATTTAAAAATACATTGTTGTTGGTTCAGAGAGCCAATGTGAGATATCTGTTATTCACTTTGGAATTTCTCCTGGTGAAAGAAAACGAAACACGAAGTTAACACTTTTACTTGTGGTATTGGTCACTTCGCCATAGCTCATGTAGCCACGGTGGTTACACTGGCTTTTTAGTGTGTCTAAAGTAGTCTTGAAGTAATTCAAACATTGTGTTCATTTCGTCTGGAGGAGCAGTCAAGGTCAAAAATCAAAAGATGACAGACCGATGATGAGAGCAACAATATTACCATATAATCAACTACAGGTGAACATGAAACAATCTCTCATAACAACTATGTGTACGCACGTGATTCCAGAGAGTGTAGTTCTGGCAGCATCCAGGTCAGGCACTATTTTTGCTAACAACCCTCTGCTCAGCTGGTCCACAACTACCTCCGATATCTCTGTTGTGTGTGTAGTGTCTGTATCTGAAATGTTGGTGGTGTCATCACCACAAGCTCCGGTGTCATCACCACAAGCTCCTGTGTCATCACCACAAGCTCCTGTGTCAGCATGGAGTGCTTCTACACCACAAGCAATCACACCTACATGGCTCTGAGATGACGCAGCATCCAACTGAATGTCTCTCCCTTCAACAGCAGCAATGACTTGGTTTGTGCTAACGTCATAAGATCCAGCATCTATGCCACCCTCTGTCATCTTTTCCTTTCACCGAATGGCTGCTGAAAAACCAGAAATGAAATGAAGAGTTGAGAATGTTTCAATGAAAGACCTCTCCTTCACATCATTGACTGATACCTGGATATGTGAAACCATCTTAGTCTGGGAGGGTCTCTTCATAAATTTAGAATTTTATTTATGATATGGTGTATTATAACTAGGTGCATTTCTGAATGCAATCAGCACGTATGTGTGTGTGTGCGTGTATGTGTGTGTGTGTGTGTGTGTGTGTGTGTGTATGCGTGTTTGTGTGCGTGCGTGTTTGTTTTTCAAAAACCCTCAAGGCCTTGACACTCTTTGTAATGCTGAATATACATTTTTAAAATAAATATTATTAAAATAATTATTATATTTATTGCATGTTAAATATTGATTCATTGCTTATACACAAACTATATGTCTGCAGGACACCATTAAAAATTATAATGTAACAATTACCCAGAGACTGAGACCCACCCACCCTCGTGTAACGCTTCGTCTGTTTGTTCATAGACCCCCTCCACCTCCTAACACAATGTGACATACTTTATGGATTACTCCTTAATACATCATTCCAAATGCTTCCTGGTTCGTGAACAACCATTTAACTGTTGTTCTCGTGGAGTGTAGTTCTAATTTCACAATTCACCACTATTAATATTACCCAGACTCAGTAATTTGTAAACTGTGTATCCGTGTGTAAGTTAGTAAAGTGTATTGCCCAGGGTCTAGTGAGAGTGCAGTGGTTTAGGTGGTCACTAATGTGTAGTATATGGAGTACGGGTTACTGTGTAGCGTAGGGGTTGCCAGACCCAGGTCCAGCCCAGGCCGGCCAGGGCAGACTCAGAGCCAGGCCAGGGAGGCGGAGCATTCTTGGCTGTTATGGCCTTCTTTTTACGAATCTGTTTTTCTAGTACGCCGTTTGTGACTGAATATTGCCAGTTTTCGTCTTAAGGTTAGACAGAGTAAAACCACGTACATCTTTTCCGGAAATGTAGGTAACCAGAAGTTTAATCAGACTCCGACCTTTCGCTTCGCAAACGGCAGATTTTCAGACGCGACTGGCGCCCTCTGGTGAAACGATTCGAAACAGAAATCATTCGGCAACAAGAGAGCAACATGGAAGGAATAATCGAACAACCTTTTTGGGCAAACGGGCCAAAACCTGGTTCATTTTACGATTTTCATGCAGGTCATTCGAGTAAAAGTACAACGATGTTGCCAGTAAAACACACACAGTACGTATGAAACGTGAACACTTTCAGATAGATGCATTGTTTTAACTGAAGAACGTGCACGGCAGCTGAGTGAATCGGCATTTCCCCTCTTTTATCGCTCACATTACTTGCACAAATTGTTGTGCTTTTGTTTAAAGCGTTTGTTTAACTTATTATATATTAGACTTAGGTTAACACAACGATATATGTGTTAACGTGTTTATATATACAAAAACTACCAATATTAGGCCACGACAGATTAATTTTTTACGAAATTATCTGGGAATGGGAGACCGAGTAACTTGCGGTACCCGTGACTTGCACTGTTGATAGGGAGGTCGGTGAAAATGCAATAATTCATCAGATTGGCAAATATGATACATTTGGAAAGGTCTATTTAAGAGATAGACAGCCATTCCAGTTTTAACTATGTGATAAAAATTGGCAAAATTATGGACAATGATGTAAAGGTCAATGAATAAATGTGTGTGACAGTTTTTTTTATCTGAAGGAAATGTGAAAATATAATCTTGTACAATACAAAAATCTTAACTAAGACTTGATATTTTATGTATTTCATTTAAATATCATTTACAAAAAGAATTTTATATAAAATGATGTTAATTAACTAAGCAACTAACCTTTCGGAAAAGTATCTCCAGGTCCCCAACTTTCAAATCTAGCATATTAACGTGTACACAATATATCTGGCTCATTGTCATACACCACACTGAACCAACTTGGAAAGCCTGCTACCCATAGGTTGGAGGTTATGCTTTAATGGTTTCCATTATGTGGATATCAACAAAATCTGACATGTTTTAGAAGTGGCAGGTATACCAGCAAAATCATGTGGATGTTATAATGAGTACGTGCATGTCATGTATGCAAAGTTAGTAAAGTGTGTGTGAGAGTATAAGCATAGCCAAATATTGCATGCATTGATGTAAACATTCTGCTTTGGCCTTGCACCATATAATTAAGTAAACATAAGAAGAACGTACGGCACCGGTGGTGGTGTTGCAGTCGTCTACAAGTCTGGCTTCACAACGCGACATCTCGAGATGCCGAAATCAAAGACATTTGAATCGATGTGTCTACAACTCAGCAATGACACTCAATCTGTTCGTCTTCTTGTCGTCTATCGCCCCCCGTCAAACTCAAAGAATGGCTTTACAACTGCGGAATTTCTCCTAGAATTTGGTGATTTGTTGGACACCATGTCAATGTATACGTCAAATATGCTGATCGCAGGTGATTTTAACTTCCACATGGACAATGCATCAGACAATGACACTAAGCGCTTTCAAAACATTCTAAATGCAGCAGATCTTACTCAGCACGTGGAAGTCCCGACGCATGTTGCCGGACATACCATCGACCTGCTCATAACGCATTCATCTGATACGTTTCTGAACAATATACGAACAGACATCCCACACATGTCAGACCACTCGGCAATTCATTGCACACTGCAACTCGTGAAACCACCAAACGTCCGGGTAATGACGATGAGTTGAAATTATCGACAGATCAATACCACTACGATATGTGATGAAATCCGTTCGTTGCTACTGTCAAATCATCTATCTGATGACATGAACCATGCTGTTGACATATACAATGAAAATCTGGACTGGAGTCTGACAGGCTTGCCTACTGCCTCCAGCGCCAGCTCGTCACTTCGTCTGTGCACCGTGCAAAACTTGAATACCCCACGAATCAAATTGCTGATGCATCTGGTGACCAGAAGCAGCTGTTCAGGATTGTTGCCAAGCTCCTACACACTGATAATGGCACACCACTACCGCCATGTGACTCGTCTGACACACTGGCAATGCGGTTCTGCGATTTCTTCTCAGAAAAGATCTCGAAAATTCGGTCTGAACTGAATCAGAATGTCATCACTGTAAATGCCTCTGCTGATGATGCACCGCAGACATGTCTGCTGACTGCATTTGAGCCAGCCACTGAGGCTGAAATAGGAATGTTGTTGAAGTCATCGCCAGTGAAATCTTGTGAACTTGATCCCATTCCGACATGGCTTCTTAGAGACTGTGCGCACGGTGTTGTACCTGTGCTCATGACAATTGTTAACCTGTCTCTGAGAACGGGGGTAATGCTTTCGCACTTGAAGGAAGCGCACATCAGGCCAGTAATCAAGAAACCGACCCGTGTCAAATCTACCCTATCTGTTGAAGACAATAGAACGTGTCATTGCTGCGAGATTGTCAGCTCACATGTCAGAGCACAATCTCTGTGAGCCCTATCAGTCAGCGTACAAGCCGAATCACATCGTTGAGACGGCCCTTGTCTGTGTGCAAAATCACATCCTGCACGCAATGGACAATCAGAATGTTGTCATCATGGTTCTCCTTGATCTATCGGCTGCGTTTCACACCGTCGACCATGAAGTGATGTTGCATAGACTCTCGCATGATATCAGAGTGGTCCAAGATGCACTGGACTGGTTTAAGTCATACCTGAAAGACAGAGTCCAGTCTGTCCACATTCATGGTGCTACATCGCCTGCTTGTCCTCTGGTATACGGGGTACCACAAGACTCCATGCTGGGTCCTCAGCTGTTCTCCATCTATGTAGCACCAGTTGCTAAGATCATTCGCAAGTACAATTTGATGTGTCATTTCTACGCGGATGATACTCAAATCTACATTCCAGTGAAACCCCACCAAGAGAACATTGCTGCGGCTGTCGTCCGTATTGAAGAATGTGTAGCGGAGATCAGGACGTGGATGATGACAAACTTTTTAAAGTTGAATGACTCAAAGACAGAAGTCATCGTGCTCGGCTCTGCGCAACAACTAAAAAAATTGAGCTGCGCACACTATGCATTGGAGACTGTTCGGTCACTGTAACACAGAATGTACGGAATCTTGGTGTACAGTTCGATGCCGAGATGAAGATGGAGACGCACGTGACTGCAGTCTGTAAATCTGCAATTTTCCATCTCCGAAATATTGCAAGAATAAGACGTTATCTAACACCTGCAGCGACAGAACAAGTCATACATGCTTTTGTTACCAGCAGACTTGACGTTGGCAATGCATTACTCCACCGACTGCCTGTGAAACAACTAGAACGGTTGCAGAGAGTACTTCCTTGTCAACGGCGCCAGGAAATTCTGTCATGTCACACCTCTATTGATCAAGCTGCACTGGCTGCCAATAGCAGTTAGAGTAGAGTATAAGATACTTCTACTCACACACCAAGCACTGACTGGCTGTGCACCACAGTATATCACCAAATGTTTGAATAGACTTCAGCCAACTTGATTGTTGCACTCCAGTGAACACAATCATTTATGTGTACCACATGCAACATGTCGCTGGGGTGATAGATCCTTTTGTGCGGCAGCCCCAACACTATGGAACTTGCTGCCGCTAAAGCTGACTGCAA
Source organism: Paraescarpia echinospica (assembly GCA_020002185.1). Classification (NCBI taxonomy): domain Eukaryota; kingdom Metazoa; phylum Annelida; class Polychaeta; order Sabellida; family Siboglinidae; genus Paraescarpia; species Paraescarpia echinospica. Next base: position 72,870,309 of record CM034532.1, read on the forward strand.
CAACAATGACAAACACTGATTTTAAATCAAACCTTAAGACTTACCTGTTTTCCCAAACATTCTGTACGGCACCGTGAGCAACAATTGTTGGAACGGCACAATATAAATGTCACGATTTGATTTAGGTTTGTGTGTGTGTGTCCGTATGTGTGTGAACTTAGTAAAGTGAGAAGGATAGCCAACTACTGTAAGCAACAGTAAGCATTCCGCTACACAGCATGCATGTACAACATTATATATATATACATATATATATATATATATGTTGATGTTTCTGTATGACTCCTGGCAGAATGACACGAGTTGCTGGTAGTGAATGTTCATGTCCAAGATATGAACATTCTTGTCTTCGAGCATGCATCAGAGGGGACAGGTGATCAGCTTCCTGATGAGTCCAAGTGCTTTACATCCAGCGAGAAACTGGCATTTCTAAGTCGTTTAGAACGGATTTCAACAACCTGTTTGACGCACCTTGTTTTATTCATAAACCACTGCATTTAATTGCTTAGAAAGAATGTCCTTGCAGCATTCAAAAATAAAATGTTTAAAAAGCATGCATACCCATCACCGCTGAAACAAAATGATGCACCGTACCACCACCAGGAAATGTTAAATCATGTTATATATTCATATACAAATAGTTCTAGGAAGATACAGTAAAAAACCACCCCAAAAAACCACCACCAAGCAAATGTTTATACATGCAGTTAGTTACAGCAAGATCAATGCAGTGTAATTAGAAGTACATCAGATGTCTGATTTATGGAAGGGGTTGTCATTTATTTGTTGTTATTAATTGTCATTTATTTTGCATGATTACAATATGAAAATAAACTATAAATATTCATATAACATCCACCATTTAATATATGATAGCATGTCTGTGCATATGTAAACACAAATAACAAATGCATGGCTAAAACACAACTTCAGAATAAAAGATTACAATAATATGTACGCCGGGTATGTGAGCGATAATAGAAGAAATTCATTGCCGGACATGGGGTACCTCTACGTTCGAGCTGGGGGCAAAAATGCCAAAAATGCCAAATTTCCATTAATATTACGTTTAAACATTACTAAATAGCATAGATGTAGTTTGCCAGAGTTTCCACAAGTTGTTCATACCTTAGATCCTCTCTGAATATGGTTAATGTTCAACATATCATATTTTTCTTAATTTTATTCCAATTCGTACAAGAAACATGCCAAAAGAAAGAGTATCATTTTGCGATTTCAACCATACCGCCAAACATAGCATAGCGGGTAATAACACGAGCACATGATTTTATGAAAACACCACCCTTTCACGAGATTAAATATGGCTGCACCCGCAACAAAATAAAATTTCTGCAGGTGTCGTTGGTTCATCACGAGTATCTGTATGAAGCATTATGAGTTCGCAAAACAGGTATTTTTATCACAAAGAAGACATATTTATGTTTCTTTTGATATAAAATATATGATCAGTCTTTATAAATCAAGGGACTTACAATTTTTTAAACATAGGCGATTTAACATTGCGTCCCAATGCAAATGCGTTTACGTGATTTCTTCTGACCTCCCTACTGTTGATAGTGTTGTGACTTGTTGTGTTGTCTTTCTTATTCTGGTACTCTTTCTAGCTCAATCAATGAGTGGGTCGTGGGCCCAACTGTGGCAATGCTAAAACGAAGACCATTATAAACGCATGCTTATGTAATAAAGACATTTAAAAACTTGTAGACTTTACTGGTTTGTGAAATATCTCGGAGCGGATGTTGCACAAGATTGTCAAGAATAGGAAGATTTGCAGCAAAGTATAGCAAAATTACATATTATTAGTGATGTAAATTTATAACTGGCTTTCTCCTTGCATACATTGGTTAAAAATACCTACCTAAAGCAATGCATGCTAACCCAAGTTATCAAATCACAAATAATAATGGATAATCATAATGAGTAAATGTTGCATTAATGCATGTTTGTCCTACAGGTATCCAATGGTGACAGGTTCATCAGTGATTGGCATACAGTTTGACGGTGGTGTGATGATTGCTGCTGACAAGTTGGGATCATACGGCTCATTGGCCCGGTACCGCAACTGTTCACGCATTCTCAAAGTGAACAAGACAACCATCATGGGTGCTGGTGGGGACTACGCAGACTTCCAGTTCCTCAGGGACATTGTCGAACAGAGAGTGTGAGTTTCCACCCAGATATGGACCAATGACTCATTTAGAGCTCTTTCCTCAGTTCATTTTTTTCAGTGACTTTTAACAAAACTACACAAGTTATATTAAATTGATTACTAGTGCAGATTACTTACACTACAGATGTGAACATCAACAGCTTTTTGTGTCTCTTCCAAAAGACAGACAACATGGGATGAACAGAACTGCCCATATTTTGAAACAGCATTAGGTGGACTTGAATCATTGTTCTCTCTACTAATAGTTCAGCATTATACCACTGAGCTACTGTGCCCTAGCATAACATTATTCAGGACAGTGAAAATACATTTAACAAAATATAGCAAATTTGCACACAGACTATAAATTTGTGACACATTGTTTATGATTGATATTTTCATTTTGAACAAGGAAATTGGTGAGAGAGAAAAATGAGTTAAACAAATTATAGAAAAGTGAGAAGATAATGTTTTACACTGAGGATACAGGACTGACTGGTGTGTCTCTTATAGCATAGATGAGGAGTGTCTAGATGATAGCTTCAACTACACGCCGCGATCTCTCTTCTCCTGGCTCACTCGTGTCCTCTACAACAGACGGTCTCGCTTCAACCCCCTCTGGAACACCGTGCTTGTCGGAGGCATGCAGGACGACCAGCCGTAAGTTCACTCACTGGTGGCAGGCAGGCGCTTAATCAAAAAACATTTTTGTCAGTCTTTGCCAATTAATCAAAAGTATGCGTTTTAGTGCGCGAACAGCTTGCATTGCATGGAAGCCATTCATGTCAATCACATTCGTTATTGCATGGAAGCAATATTGATTGTCGAACAGAGAGTCAATCACATTCGTTATTGCATGGAAGCCATTCTTGTCAATCACATTCGTTATTGCATGGAAGACATTCGTGTCAATCACATTCGTTATTGCATGGAAGCCATTCGTGTCAATCACATTCATTATTGCATAGAAGCCATTCGTGTCAATCACATTCGTTATTGCATAGAAGCCATTCGTGTCAATCACATTCATTATTGCATGGAAGCCATTCGTGTCAATCACATTCGTTATTGCATAGAAGCCATTCGTGTCAATCACATTCGTTATTGCATGGAAGCCATTCGTGTCAATCACATTCATTATTGCATGGAAGCCATTCGTGTCAATCACATTCGTTATTGCATGGAAGCCATTCGTGTCAATCACATTCGTTATTACATGGAAGCCATTCGTGTCAATCACATTCTTTATTGCATGGAAGCCATTCGTGTCAATCACATTCTTTATTGCATGGAAGCCATTCGTGTCAATCACATTCGTTATTGCATGGAAGCAATTCGTGTCAATCACATTCATTATTGCATGGAAGCCATTCGTGTCAATCACATTCTTTATTGCATGGAAGCCATTCGTGTCAATCACATTCTTTATTGCATGGAAGCCATTCGTGTCAATCACATTCTTTATTGCATGGAAGCCATTCGTGTCAATCACATTCTTTATTGCATGGAAGCCATTCGTGTCAATCACATTCTTTATTGCATGGAAGCCATTCGTGTCAATCACATTCGTTATTGCATGGAAGCCATTCGTGTCAATCACATTCTTTATTGCATGGAAGCCATTTGTGTCAATCACATTCGTTATTGATTGGAAGCCATTCGTGTCAATCACATTCGTTATTGCATGGAAGCCATTCGTGTCAATCACATTCATTATTGCATGGAAGCCATTCATGTCAATCACATTCGTTATTGCATAGAAGCCATTCATGTCAATCACATTCATTATTGCATGGAAGCCATTCGTGTAAATCACATTCGTTATTGCATGGAAGCCATTCTTGTCAATCACATTCGTTATTGCATGGAAACCATTCGTGTCAATCACATTCATTATTGCATGGAAGCCATTCGTGTCTTCACATTCGTTATTGCATGGAAGCCATTCGTGTCAATCACATTCGTTATTGCATGGAAGCCATTCTTGTCAATCACATTCGTTATTGCATGGAAACCATTCGTGTCAATCACATTCGTTATTGCATGGAAGCCATTCGTGTCAATCACATTCTTTATTGCATGGAAGCCATTCGTGTCAATCACATTCGTTATTACATAGAAGCCATTCGTGTCAATCACATTCGTTATTGCATAGAAGCCATTCGTGTCAATCACATTCGTTATTGCATGGAAGCCATTCGTGTCAATCACATTCTTTATTGCATGGAAGCCATTCGTGTCAATCACATTCGTTATTGCATGGAAACCATTCGTGTCAATCACATTCATTATTGCATGGAAGCCATTCGTGTCAATCACATTCGTTATTGCATGGAAGCCATTCGTGTCAATCACATTCATTATTGCATGGAAGCCATTCTTGTCAATCACATTCGTTATTGCATGGAAGCCATTCGTGTCAATCACATTCGTTATTGCATGGAAGCCATTCGTGTCAATCACATTCTTTATTGCATGGAAGCCATTCGTGTCAATCACATTCGTTATTGCATGGAAACCATTCGTGTCAATCACATTCATTATTGCATAGAAGCCATTCGTGTCAATCACATTTGTTATTGCATAGAAGCCATTCGTGTCAATCACATTCATTATTGCATGGAAGCCATTCATGTCAATCACATTCGTTATTGCATGGAAACCATTCGTGTCAATCACATTCATTATTGCATAGAAGCCATTCGTGTCAATCACATTCGTTATTGCATAGAAGCCATTCGTGTCAATCACATTCATTATTGCATGGAAGCCATTCGTGTCAATCACATTCGTTATTGCATAGAAGCCATTCGTGTCAATCACATTCGTTATTGCATGGAAGCCATTCGTGTCAATCACTTTCATTATTGCATGGAAGCCATTCGTGTCAATCACATTCGTTATTGCATGGAAGCCATTCGTGTCAATCACATTCGTTATTACATGGAAGCCATTCGTGTCAATCACATTCTTTATTGCATGGAAGCCATTCGTGTCAATCACATTCTTTATTGCATGGAAGCCATTCGTGTCAATCACATTCGTTATTGCATGGAAGCAATTCGTGTCAATCACATTCATTATTGCATGGAAGCCATTCGTGTCAATCACATTCTTTATTGCATGGAAGCCATTCGTGTCAATCACATTCTTTATTGCATGGAAGCCATTCGTGTCAATCACATTCTTTATTGCATGGAAGCCATTCGTGTCAATCACATTCTTTATTGCATGGAAGCCATTCGTGTCAATCACATTCTTTATTGCATGGAAGCCATTCGTGTCAATCACATTCGTTATTGCATGGAAGCCATTCGTGTCAATCACATTCTTTATTGCATGGAAGCCATTTGTGTCAATCACATTCGTTATTGATTGGAAGCCATTCGTGTCAATCACATTCGTTATTGCATGGAAGCCATTCGTGTCAATCACATTCATTATTGCATGGAAGCCATTCATGTCAATCACATTCGTTATTGCATAGAAGCCATTCATGTCAATCACATTCATTATTGCATGGAAGCCATTCGTGTAAATCACATTCGTTATTGCATGGAAGCCATTCTTGTCAATCACATTCGTTATTGCATGGAAACCATTCGTGTCAATCACATTCGTTATTGCATGGAAACCATTCGTGTCAATCACATTCATTATTGCATGGAAGCCATTCGTGTCTTCACATTCGTTATTGCATGGAAGCCATTCGTGTCAATCACATTCGTTATTGCATGGAAGCCATTCTTGTCAATCACATTCGTTATTGCATGGAAACCATTCGTGTCAATCACATTCGTTATTGCATGGAAGCCATTCGTGTCAATCACATTCTTTATTGCATGGAAGCCATTCGTGTCAATCACATTCGTTATTACATAGAAGCCATTCGTGTCAATCACATTCGTTATTGCATAGAAGCCATTCGTGTCAATCACATTCGTTATTGCATGGAAGCCATTCGTGTCAATCACATTCTTTATTGCATGGAAGCCATTCGTGTCAATCACATTCGTTATTGCATGGAAACCATTCGTGTCAATCACATTCATTATTGCATGGAAGCCATTCGTGTCAATCACATTCGTTATTGCATGGAAGCCATTCGTGTCAATCACATTCATTATTGCATGGAAGCCATTCTTGTCAATCACATTCGTTATTGCATGGAAGCCATTCGTGTCAATCACATTCGTTATTGTATGGAAGCCATTCGTGTCAATCACATTCGTTATTGCATGGAAACCATTCGTGTCAATCACATTCATTATTGCATAGAAGCCATTCGTGTCAATCACATTTGTTATTGCATAGAAGCCATTTGTGTCAATCACATTCATTATTGCATGGAAGTCATTCGTGTCAATCACATTCGTTATTGCATGGAAGCCATTCGTGTCAATCACATTCGTTATTGCATGGAAGCCATTCGTGTCAATCACATTCGTTATTGCATGGAAGCCATTCGTGTCAATCACATTCGTTATTGCATAGAAGCCATTCGTGTCAATCACATTCATTATTGCATGGAAGCCATTCATGTCAATCACATTCGTTATTGCATGGAAGCCATTCGTGTCAATCACATTCATTATTGCATGGAAGCCATTCGTGTTAATCACATTCGTTATTTCATGGATGCCATTCATGTTAATCACATTCGTTATTGCATGGAAGCCATTCGTGTCAATCACATTCATTATTGCATGGAAGCCATTCGTGTTAATCACATTCGTTATTTCATGGATGCCATTCGTGTCAATCACATTCGTTATTGCATGGAAGCCATTCGTGTCAATCACATTCGTTATTGCATGGAAGCCATTCGTGTCAATCACATTTGTTATTGCATGGAAGCCATTCGTGTCAATCACATTCGTTATTGCATAGAAGCCATTCATGTCAATCACATTCGTTATTGCATGGAAGCCATTCGTGTCAATCACATTCGTTATTGGCCAGTTAATTTTTTTCAATGACAAACCACTGAACTCAGTGTCATCTGAGCCATTTATTTAATTAATACTAATTAATTTGTTTCACTACCAGTTGTGCCAAAGATAAACATAAATGTGGGCCCCTAGACTTGGAACTATTACTTAATATAGTGGCCAGCTGGTCCCCTCTAAATTTACAGTTCTTATCAATTGTAATTATCCATCTTGGCCAGTCTTGAAGACCGACAGACAGGTCTCTGGCTAAGCCCCTAGTGACAGGCATCATTGAGACTACTATGCACTGGTCATAGTTGTAAAACAACTGAACTGAGGAGATGCTAAGTCTAGGGACAGCCGAGGTCCACTCTTCTGTGATCATTCCCTTCCCTGGACCATTGGTCTCTCATCTAACAACTGGTGATGCTAAGTCTAGGGACAGTCTGGCAGTATTTCATCCCTGGTGCCGAGGTCCACTCTTCTGTGATCATTCCCTTCCCTGGACCATTGGTCTCTCATCACAAAAAAACACAAAGATAGTCATTTGCAGTATTATACATTTGCAGTATTATACATTTGCAGTATTGTACATTTGCTGTACCTGGAAATATGTAGCATGTCTTGAATGGTGACTGCAAAAAATAATTGGTCGGTGGAAACAAAATGAAACTGATTTGTTGCACCATCAATGGATGTAAGCTAGTATTGTTTATATTATGTAAATATCATTTAATGTATTACTTTAATCTGCATGTATCAGGTATTAATTACACAGTTTCTTATCACTATACGTTTTCACAATGCAGCCATTGACATACTAGTGCACTTCTCTGATGTTCTGGGAGTGCTTGGGTTTGATAATTTTTAGGCCACATGGTATGCTTGGTAAAACTTTACATGTACATTTAGTCAATTGTCTGTTTAGGTGGTATGTTTAGTTTTCGTTTTAGGATACTTTAATGTGTTATTTACATACATCTTACTTATGAAACTTCACATACATGTGGGGACTTTACCTGTGCATGCAATAATGTTGTGTGTTTTGATATCTTTATTTTTACTCTATTTTATATTTTAGTTTTTGCTGACAGAGCTAATTAATTGATTGGATGGTCAACGGATGAGCCTAAAGACAATTTTATGTTTTAAAATGTATTGTTTTAGGACAGACAATAAAGTATTTTTAATTTGATTGGGTATTGATTATTGACTACAATCAGTTGTTGAATATAAGTTGTCATATCAGTTTTAATTTATGTTTTAAATAGATATTGCAAATCTAATTACACTTTAATAAAATATTAATTTTGTAGTTATGTGGTTCACAATTTATTGTATGTCTGTAAATAAACTGGTCCCAGCAACTACATTTGTGGGAACTTGACAATTTGGATTAATCTAGATGTATATATAAAAACATGTAGTTGTTATTTGTTAAACATCCCTGCATTGTATATTGTCTTTACTGTAGATTCCTCGGTTATGTTGACAAGATTGGAACGGCCTACCAGTCACCGACGGTAGCGTCAGGGTTTGGTGCTTACATTGCCTTGGTGGGTATTCATTGTTTCTCTCATGTCTTTTTCTCACTATTTCTTAGAGGTTTCCAGTGCCTGTTAAATGTGTTTACCCACATATTCCTTTAACAGGAATGGATATGTTTAACAACCCATCTATGTTTTTTACAAAATCTACTTCACATTATCAGGTTGTGTTGTATTTGAACATGTGGTCTAATATATTGACATTGTCTAGTATATTGACTTGGTCTGTGCCACCCTGTCATTTTGTTTCATTGGGGATGACTTTCAAATGTGTTTAAGCACAGAGACTCGGACAGAGAGGGTAAGACACCCCAACAGCAGTAGGAGTAACCTCTTTCTGTGCACGAAATAAGTAACACCTTTTTGTTATGGCAACTCTACAAGCTCAATATATTTTTTAAATAATTTTGCTACAAAAAATTTATAAAATTAAAAATAAATCTACTAAGAATACCAGGTACTATGTCTACCGGGGGCTAGGATAGAGCATGTGACCGAAAGGGTAGAGAAGGTATTGGGGCAAGGGAGGGTCTATACTAGTACACGTAGGGACAAACAATGCAGACACGGAGGGAACAACTGGGATAGTTCAGAAGTACAGGCATCTAGTCAGGAAGCTAAAGAAGACAAGAGTGGAATAGGTTGTTCTCTCAGGAATTTTGCCAGTAATGGGTGGAAGGGGGGGCAACATACAGAAACTGTAAGAGGATGGCGATCAACGCACTAGTTGAGCAGATGTGTGAAGAAGAGGGCGTGGGATTCATAGATTTATGGGGGTACTTTGTTGGGAGAGAAGATATGTACATGAGAGATGGCCTCCATCTAATAGGAAAGGGGGCAGCAGTATTCTCAGAGAATCTGCTGCGATCTGTTGACAGTGGGACAGGTTTCATCTATGTAAACTAAATTCGCAGGGGGGACTCGCAGAGAAGCCTGAAACTGGAGGCATAGATAAAGACAGCAAAAATAATTCAGCAAAGAACAGTCTGGAAAACTGTTCTGAAGCTGGATATAAATGTGTTTGTTTAAATGCAAGGAGTATAGTAAACAAAAGAAATGAACTAAACATTATGGTAGAAGATATTGACCCTCCCATAATAGATATAACCGAATCATGGGCAACCACTGATATATCAGATGCCGAATTGGGACTGACAGGATATGTAATGTTTAAAAAAGATAGAATAGGAAGAAGGGGAGGTGGAGTTATTTTATATATAAAAGAATCTATCCAGGCTTATGAAATAAAATTAGACAGAGAAGCAGATTGCGAAGAAGCTGTTTGGTGTAACATAGTTACAGGAAACTCAGCGTTAACGGTTGGATTAGTTTATCGAAGTCCAAACATAAGCATAGAAGAGAATGAAAAAATACAAAACGCTATAAGGGAAGTGAGCAAACGGGACTGTGTTATTATGGGGGATTTTAACCATGGGCATATAAAATGGAAATCTCTACAGAGTATGGGTAGTGAGGACCAAAAGTTTTAGTTTTAGTACAAGATAGTTTCCTTTCTCAACATGTGCTTGAACCAACCAGGGGAGAGAATGTGTTAGACATAGTTTTGTCCTCACGGAATGAATTAGTTGACAATGTCAGGATATGTGAGCCACTGGGGAATAGTGATCGTCACATTTGTTCCCTTAAAAAACACGGGAAACGGTCCAAAAAGAAACACTTATCGAAAGAAGCAATTAGAAAAATTAAGTATAAACAAATGATGTGGAAGTCATATAGACGTACTGGAAATGACGAAGACTACAACATTTATAAAGAAGCACTAAACCAAGCTACAGCTGAAATTAGAAATTCAAAGAGAAGCTATGAACATAAATTAGCTTGTAATATAAAACATGACAGCAAGGGTTTTTATGCATATGTTCGAAGCAAACAGAAAGTTCAGGATAAGGTCGGTCCTCTAGAAGATAGTGCTGGAAATATAATATCAGAAGGATTCTTAATGGCAGAAGACCTGGATGAGTATTTTAGTTCATTGTTTACCAGAGAAGATACTAGTTCACTGCCAGTACCAGAGGCTAAGGTCAAGGGGGCAGAATCAGACTATTTAAGACAGTTAATTGTAACCCCAGAAATGGTAGCTAAAAATTAGGGCTATGAAGGATAATAAATCACCTGGAGTGGATGGTATTCCACCCAAACTACTATTGGAAATTGTAGAACAAATTAGCATACCGCTTGCAACAGTTTTCAACTTGTCATTAGAAGAGGGAGTGGTTCCTTTAGAATGGAAAGAAGCAAACATTATACCGTTATTTAAAAAAGGTTCAAGAAACAAGTCAAATAATTATAGACCAGTTAGTTTAACATCAGTGATTTGTAAATTATTAGAAAGACTAATTAAAGATCACATGGTGGATTTTCTTATTAAACATAACCTGATAAACCCATCTCAGCATGGGTTTCTAAAAGCGAGGTCATGCTTAACAAATATGTTATGTTTTTTGGAAGATATCACTAAGTGGGTAGATGATGGATCACCAGTAGATATCATCTACTTAGATTTTCAAAAAGATTACTGCTTAAACTAAAGGCCCATGGCATAGGAAATGGTATAATTAACTGCATAGAAAAATGGCTGATTGACAGAAGACAACGGGTAGTTGTTGATGGGGAGGCTTCAAACTGGAAATCAGTTTTGAGTGGGATTCCACAGGGATCAGTACTGGGACCTATATTATCCTTAATATATATGAACGATTTGGACGATGATATAGCTAGCAAGGTGTTGAAATTTGCAGATGATACAAAAGTGTTTAGTAGGATTAAAAGTGATGGAGGTAGACAGCATTTACAAGATGATCTTGACAGGTTGATCAAATGGTCTGAAAAATGGCAAATGTTGTTCAATTTAGGGAAATGTAAATGCCTTCACACAGGACATGGGAACGAATATGTAGAATATACAATGGGGGGAACTGTACTAAGTACTACTGTAAAAGAAAAAGACTTAGGGCTGACAATTAGTGCTGACATGAAGGTTTCAGAGAAGTGTGGAATTGCAGCTTCAAAAGAAAATAAAATCCTATAAAGAAAAAGAACTAATAATACCGCTGTACAAAACAATAGTTAGGCCTCATTTAGAATATTGTATACAAGCGTGGAGGCCATACCGCAAGAAGCACATAGATATGCTAGAAAGAGTACAAAGGAGAGCGACTAAAATGATACAAAAACTGAGGGATCTTAGTTATGAAAAACGCATAAAAGAATGTGGTTTAACAACACTAGAGACCAGGAGATTGAGAGGAGATCAGATAGAAGTGTTTAAAATATTGAATGGTAATGAAAATATTGATAGAAATATGTTTTTTTCAGTTAAGAAAGATAGAAAGACTAGAGGACATGAAGTTACATTAGTAAAGGAACAGTGTAGATTAGACGTGAGAAAGTTCTCATTTTCACAAAGGACTGTGAATGAATGGAACAGATTATCTGATGATTGTGTGGGTACTAGTAGTGTGAATATGTTTTAAAATAAAATCGATACTTACCTCAGAAGGGCTGGATATATGTAGATAAAAGGGTTGGACTCTCGATAAGCCAAAGGGCTTCCTTGTCCAGCTGCCATCTAGAGTTAATTCTCTGGATGGCAATCTTGTTAAATCTTGTTAAATTATGTTGTTGTCATGGCTGGCCCGGTATTGTGGAATGTCCTGCCTACTGCAGTAAGTCATGCCAAAACCGCTGCTGTGTTCAGGGAAGTGTTAAAGATACACATGTTTCTTACGGCCTTCGAGACATTGATTTAAACATCATCAATGTTGTTAATATGACAATTAGGATTTATTCATTTAATAACATTGTTTTTAACTTGTTTTAATATATTTTAGCTTATTTAATGGGTTGTAACTTATCTTAGCTTATCTCAATTTATCTTCACCTAAATTTCACTTTCTTCTTGTGCCTTTGAGCAGGTTTTTACCTGTGTTGATGGTGCATAATAAATGCTTCATTTATTATTTTATTTCTAGCCGATGTTGCGAGATGCATATGAAAGGAACAACAAGATGTCGGAGGCTGAGACGAAGGCCCTGCTGGAGAACTGTCTGAGGGTGCTCTACTACCGCGACTGTCGCGCCTGGAACAAGGTGAGAGCAACCTCTCATGCTGATGTTTCATTGAAGTTCTTTTGATAGACAGTCTAATAATCTGGCACGTCTAACAGTTCAATTGCTTTACTTTACACAGTGGACAAAAGTCATTCGGTAATGGATTGATTTCTAGGAGAGATTATGCATTCAGGGAAGATTTCTTTGGTTTGTCTACTCCATGTTTTAGTAACTAGCCGATCTGGCTCATCTGTAGAAGTAGCCTGCAAAAGCACAGCCATCACTTCTGATGTAGCATACATCTAATTGTTCTGCTGAGAGACTGTCCTGGCTTATGAGATACACAAAACAGATATTGGTTACTATTTGTGCTATCATGAACATAAGTGTGTGCTAAAGATTTCAGTACAACAGATCTTGGTAGTGCAGCCATGTCTCTGTTGAATATTGTTGTGTTCAATTATAAGTCGCTTGTTTCCCTTTTAGTATGACATTGCCATAGTGACAAAGGATGGTTCTCGTCTGGAAGAGTCAAAGACACTGTCGACTGACTGGAGTACAGCTGACATGGTCAGGTGAGGGCGACAGTTTAGTGTACAAGTATACACAGCTGTGTCACCGTATGTTCTGAAATTGGCAATTCTGTCTTAAATATTTCCTATATAACATTTTAGCGTAACAAATAATGAATGATTGCAAGATTCTAGATATGCTACTGTTGATGATCAATGCACATACAGATCTGACCTATCCATTTAACTGTATGATTATTTCTATTGATTTCAGTGGCTACGAATGAGTGCAGCAGGATGTCTGTTCACACAGGAACCAACAGTCATCATCATCTTTATTATAAGCCTCAGTCACTGGATATATTGCAACACATCACATTTGGCGATACCTTTACAGTACATGGTTAAATAATACATACGGAATGGCAAGTTTACTGCACCACAAGTTACTATGGTGCGATGGCGAACTCAATTGCTTCCTGGACAGAGATGAACTAGTTGTTAGACAAGAAAATAACCTATCAAACTATTTGTTTGCCATGTCATAGTTTCAATAAAGTAGTGCCTGTATGGATCATCAACCAGTTAATGGGTTTCAACTTTGATGTGCGCTCAATTTGAAAATGTTGTATTAAATATTTGTCATCTTATGCCTACTCTGTCAATGCTGATTTATTTTCTACATAAAACATCCTGTAACATTTTACAGTGAATAAAATTACCCCACCCAAAATACATGATACTATAATAGTTGGGTAATGTGACAGTCTATCTTGGATGGGAACAGGTGATTTTCGTATTAATACAGCATCCTACTGGTCATAGGTAACCTTTCAAAATGTATGTCTCAAGGCTCTACACCAAAACAACTTATCAATCTTTATGCACACATCAATCAGACAGTTTAATAATCTTTGTTCTTCTATTTGAACTTGTTCCTGTTCATATATCTACATGGTTACTTCTCAAGCTATCTTACCATTTTAATCTGTTCGTTTTATCTCCTTTATGTTACCCTTTCTTCGTTCATCTATTTAATAATAATAAGATAACTTCTATTGCGCCTAAATCCTTGGAAATCAGGCTCAGTGGTGCATCAAGACAAAAGGATTGGTCAATTTTCAAAGTCCATAAGCAGTATTCCAATTCTCAACAGATTGGTCAAGGCACTAGGGCGCTATACTTTGTTTTTTAGATGTTAACTTTTACAAATACATTTTCAAAAATAATTTAAGCGGGAATTATATTAACCAATAAGTTATGCTGGGCAGATAATTCAGGCCTCCACAAAATGTCTGTGAATTGGGCTTGTTAAGAAACGTATTTGTACGCAAATGTTTCAATTTATGTAAATGCATTTTTTCAAAACCGCATGCAAATGTCTTGGTTATGACCTTTGTAAATTAATTTCAAATGTTTTGCTTATAGATTTGTGTAAAATTTGAGATTTTATTAATGATGAATATGTAAACAAGAATCAAATAACTTTGCATTGTACACAACATAGGCATCGGAACCGGGGGCTGAGCCCCCAATATTTGATGGGTTTGAAGATGTTTTGGTGAGCACCATTCGGGTTGCAACTTCCAAGTTGAATTTTCATAATTGCCTAATAATGTTTCTATATCGTGAGCGCATTGATTAACTATTAGTTAGAGATCGCGCGGTAAAAGAACCTTTATTATTAATAAAATTTCGTCATAGGTTCTGTGAAACTCGTAAACAACACCAATGCACCCCTCTGAATTCGTGGGAAAATGTGGACTGTTATCAACAGTTTGAATTTGCGTTTGTATCGTAATATTGAGCGTGCATACACTGACGACGGTAGCGATGTCCGGCGGTATCGAGCTCACATTAAATGTGAGTGTGAATGTTTTTGTGGCGAGCGTCAACGGCGGGTGAAATGTACATTTTTGTAGGGACGATTAATGTGTATTTTTGTTGACTGTGAAAGGGTTGTGCAATTGGAGGGCAGACATGTGGTTTCTCCCAGTTATAGGCGGCGCAGACATGGTTTCTGTGAAGAGAACCGTGTATTGGCTCCGATACAAATATGTTTCTGAACTGTCAGATCGATAAGAAAATATATTTTGTTGGGGCGTTACTGGGTCGTTCCAGTACGCCAAATATACAAAAACCCAGTGTTTTAAACCACTCACAAAAACAGTCAACTATATTCTGTACTTGTCTTAGGGCCTACTGTTGAGGTACGGTACAAGTAGGCATTTCTATCTGAGTGCATAAATACACGGGTGGTGTCACGCTGGCCTACAGTTCTGTCCTGTCCCAGCAAGCAATACAATTTGCGCCGAGTCATCCCCTATGGACGTCCGACTAAGTACGACACTCTGCTGACGAACGGACCCGCTCCGAGGACCAGGTTCAGCCACTTGACGTATATGATGTAGTCTCCAGGCCACGTGACATCGTACGTGACGTCATACAGGTTATCGCCGGTGTAGACGACGCTGGTCTCGGCGACGCAGTGCGGGGCTGGTCCAACAATGGTCACCGTCGGGGCTGAGGGTGTTGTCGTGTTCGCCCACACCTGCAACACAGTGGTCAAGTTCACATACAACACAGTGGTCAGGTTTACTTGCAACACAGTGGTCAAGTTTACATACAACACAGTGGTCAGGTTCACATTCAACACAGTGGTCAAGTTCACATACAACACACTGGTCAAGTTCACATACAACACAGTGGTCAGGTTCACATTCTACACAATGATCAGGTTTACTTGCAACACAGTGGTCAAGTTCACATATAACACAGTGGTCAAGTTCACATATAACACAGTGGTCAAGTTCACATATCTACAACACAGTGGTCAAGTTCACATACAACACAGCGGTCAAGTTCACATACAACAGTGGTCAAGTTCACCAGGTCGAACGCCATCTCGACTCTTCAGGGATTTATTTCGTAGTCTTAACACAGGCTTCAGATAAAGTAGACACCCTAGGTCAAAATCCCTATTTTCTCGTATCTAATACACAACTATTTGTTCTCTCATGGAGCATAATTAAAGTTAGTATCATGTAAGTAGCAATAGGTATATATTTTTAATGCCAATCAGTTTGACTTATTGTAATAATCATTACGCACTTCTTAATAAAATAACCCTGGATCTACATTTACACTCGTTAATAAAATCATTATATTGATCTACAATCAATACAAACGTAAAGTCGCATATCGAAATTGAACGACGTCAATCAAACGTCTCCCATATTGTCTACGATGGTGTGGGATCAGCTGTCACGTAGGAGTGAATATGTGACGTCATGAGCCTTGCTTGCTCTGGTTTGCCAGAACCTACGATACGTGGAGGTAGCGGGTACCTGAAAATTGTTCTTAGCCTGGACGAAGCCGTAGTGAAGTCCGGCTCCGAACACTTCGAACTGGTCTGGCCTCTCCACGGCCGACCGGACATCGTGGTGGGTGACCGCAGTCCAGTTGTTGTGGACATGAGGCGCCTGCGAGCACGTCATCAGCGCACTGTTGCTGAGTTCGTGACCACGGTCTGTCGTTCCGTTGGTTATGTCAGTCCTTCGTGCGTCTGGCGTGAAGCTCCCGGTGATTGCCGGATAGCCCCACGAGCTCTTGCTGTGCTCCAATAGAGAAAGGCTATGCGTAATGGGAGTTGTCCTTGTCGTGCGGCACTGGTCAGGTGTCCCGCTGCTATGCGCCGTTGTCGCCGTATGACGCCCCGTCCAGTCAGATTCCCTGTCCGTTGTGTCTACGCTGGCACTGCGCTGTTGGCCCCACCTGCCACTCGATGTCATGCCGGCGTTGCTGTAGCTCCCTACACTGCTCCCGATCGGCCTGGACACATTCCAAAGCCCACACATCCCGCACGACAAATCTTCATCAGCGAAGCTGCGTCGTCGTTTCTTAGTTCTGTCCCTCTTCGCGGTGTCTCTTGTACCGCTCCTACCCCGCATAGGATCGTTACGGCCACACACCCCTCCTAGTGTTTGGTCGCGTGCTGTGGCAGGTGTCCAACTTCTGCCGTCGTCCGACCCAGTTAAAGACACATACCGAATGGTGGTGGCTTTGGTGGTGACCATGGTGGTGGCTGTGGTGGTGGCTGTGGTTGTGACCATGGTGGTGGCCGTGGTGGTGACCATGGTGGTGGCCGTGGTGGTGACCATGGTGGTGGCCGTCGTTGTAGTTTTACGCGAGTCGCTATCGTCCGTGGTGATACCATCGTCGTCGAAGGTCATCCAGCTGGCCGCGTGCGTGGACGAGCCGAGCCACATCTTGCGGCGGTGACTCGCATTCGTCGAGTTGCGGCGCGTCTCGGGCTCGGCACATGTGGGTGTTTTCGTGAGACAGGTGGTCGACACGAGTCGTGATTCGCGCTTGCTGACTGCGTTGACGATTGGTTGATATCTGTCTGGAGGGCTTTGCTGCATTCGGTCTGTATGTTGTGAAGTGTTCTCGTGTTGTAAGTCGCGGCCAACAGGACCCGTCGCTGCCTGCTTGTACGCTGCTGTTTGGTTACGGTGGTCAGGTTCTTCATCTCCCGGCCGGTGACGGTTCGTATTACTCAAACAGTTGCCTCGACGGGACTTCGGCGGGGGCCACTCGCTTATCGTCAACTCAGGCATGGAGACCGGGCGGCTGAGGAAATGGAGTTCGTTCTCCTCGTCTACTGTTGGCAGTGTTACGGCACGCGGCAGTATCCTGCCGCCTCGCCTGGACAACCGTGGCGACCTGCTCTTGCACCGCCGGTACACCTCCTGTAGGATGGCCTCGGTCAACGCTACGGCCACCGCATCAATGCCTCGTCTCCGCTCAACAATCACCTCAACATCCTCGTCCTCCGTCGTTACTGCTGACACGCCCGTCTCCCCGACCGTCGTCGGCTGTATCGGACGGTACTTGAGCGGCGACATGGCATGGGACGACGCCGGGACCAGGACACCGTTGCGACTGCCGCTAGTTGTCAGCACTCGTCTCACCGTCCGTCTTCGTCGGACGATGCGGGTGCCGCCGATGTGACAGCCGGCCGTGGCAGTCTGGTCGACATCCAGGACATCGTCACCACTGTGGGCGGTGCTCACTGGCATCTTCTCGGCCACGGCAACGCTGATGAGAGACAACAGATGCGCCATCTTGGTCTCGCCGGACTTGCCCGAGAGGTTCACGATCTCCTCCGCCTTTATCGCAGGCTGCAAGTAAACATTGCAGTTGTTCTTATATTTTTGTTTTATTATATGTTTTTGAGAAGGCATTTGTATGAACTACACTGGTACCTTTTTAGGCATTACCTGCAGCGAGCGCTAGAGGGAAGGGGAGACCAGGATAGACAGGCGAAGGGAGAGCGAGATAGAGGGGGGGGGAGAGGGAGGGAGAGAGAGATAGAAAAAGAGAGTGAGAGGGGGGAGAGGGAGAGAGCAACAGATCACGAGCTGTGTATGTTCGTGCGTGCGCGTATGTGTGTGTGCGTGCATATATGTGTGAGAGCATGTGTGTGCACGCATGTAGGGCAGGATGGGGCAAGGAGCCCCCGTGGTGTAACAAGCCCCCCTTGTATTACGTTGGTTATACGTGCTTGATGTCTGTGTCTGGTGGACGAATACAATGCTGCCACCTATAGTGACTACTCTGACCAAAAATCAGACGCAGGCAAAAACACGTTTAGTAAATGTTTGTATTTTAAGTCTTGTTGCATGTTTGATGTCATATTTGTGTGTTTGTAATGTCTTACTGCAACACTTGGATTGCACACAGCCTCGTGCAGTTGCTGTTATATTTATCATTAGTCCATAGAGCTTCATTCAGTTTTATATAAATGGGCGATAATTAGTATTAGCGCGTGAATTGACATTTGTGTAGATCATGCTTGCTGGGGGCAAGAAGCCCCCGGGAGCGTCTTGCCCCACGTGATTTGGGTAATGTACAAGCGAAAGACGGAACGGGGTGCGTACGGCAATTAAACATGAAAGCTGCACTCTTAGCTTTGGAGGAGAGCCGTTGAAGACAGTCAACTGTATATCGTGCCCACACGTACGTTGCGTAGACACCGTGACAACAGGGTTGCTACTTGGGGTGCCCTTGCGCTTGGGCTGAGAGCGTTCTGCACGGGTTCTTCAAACGGCATGAACATTTGGCAATCCGACACCCACATGGTGTACTAATACTTCTCTTTGTATTATAATACAGTAAATTTGAACAAGGCACAACTGATATTTATTTAACCATCATACACAGCATGTTGCGTACCCCGGAGCACCGGATGTACGCCTCACAACATTTCACTTCGCGGTATAATCACTGCGCGGTATAAACTTCCAATGTTATATAATCCATAACATGACATCCCCTCTTTTCAATTATAGTCCGTCCGTAATGAGTGACGATAATCAATGTTAGAATGGCAATGCTGATCTACCAGTATTGAACTATTAACTACGGAAACACTAATAAACAACTACGGAAACACTAATAAACGCTCGTAATAGCATAGGTTTACTTTGACCGCTATGCAACAGGTTTCTTACAGTTCGAGTCGCACTCTCTTACAGTTCAAGACGTAGTCTCTTACAGTTCAAGACGTGGGGGCGGTTTGACTGTCCTTCCCGACCTCGTCTTATAGCACAGGCCTGGGTCTCGCCGGTTTCAAGGTCTGAGCTTCACAACCACCTGCACGCTCTGCGACGGATTGCTCGGCTGATCCAGGAGCTCGTTCAACATCATCATTGTTGTCACTGGTGCCTCTGTGAATGTCGCCTGTACGTACAGGCTCCATTGTGGCAGGAGTTGAGTCCCGTATCTGGTGTCGGTTTCTCCGGAGCGTTGTACCGTTTGTTTGACGAACATCATACGATCTGGGTTCTTGTCGCCTGTTAACGATAGTTGCTGGGTGACATTTTCCCGATGTCGGGTGTTGCATGCAAACATACTGTCCTGGATCCAATTGAGCGAGTCTTGCAATGCCCTTGCGACCGTGGTAGAACTTTGCTGTTGTTGTCTTTCGACAAGACGCCTGATGATCGTTTCTTTATCTTGACGTCGATTTTGGATTCACACTGGTAGCTTTGATTTCATATGTCGCATGTTCACCATCTCTGCCGGCGGCGGCAAATGCTGGTCTACGGGGGAGGATCTGAGGTTCAACAAAGCCATGTCAATGTGTGCTGGAGTTGATTTCTTCATCATTCGTTTGACGGTTTGGATTTGTCATTTGATGAACCAGTCTGACTGCGGGAAATGTGGAATGGATGTTGTGGCGAGATGTCATTTAAATTTAGTATAATCGCTAGGTAGCGCTACTGTATTTCTATGTTCCCACTAACTTGGCATCGAATAGACATTACGTAATGTCAGGAGTCCTTGACCGAGCCTCGTGTAGCGGGTCTGCATGGAGATGTTCAAATAAACCATTCGTCTTTATAAAACACGCGTCCGAAGTTACGTTATATATATAACAACGAAACGATACATGGTGTCAGATGTCCCGTCATATCGTCGGTTAATGAACCAGGATCAGCATGTGTTATTGACGAACTTTGCATTGAAGCACGCAGCTTGCAAAAGTGAACTTTGAACATTTTCGCCGTGACTGTGAAATCACGCCAACTGACAGCGCAATGCAGACATCGCGGTAGGCTTGTCGAGCGTTGTTGTGACTCGTGCGACAACCAAAGGTACGTGACCTTTTGATTCTACTACAACACAGATTGTACAGCATGGCCGAGTCAAACACAGCCGACACTACCGGGTGAGGGGCAAGTGCAACGGCGATGTTGATACCCCCGAAAACATACCACCCCCGCGACCATTGATTATGAACAATAATCTGGCCACAAACTGGAAGCAATGGCGTAAAATATGGCAGCGCTATGAAATAGCTACTGGCATATATAAACAAGAAGGCTTAGTTCGCGTCGCCACACTTCTGTCTGTGATAGGAGAGGATGCGGCGAAAGTGTATGACACATTCACTTGGGTGGACAGTCAAAATGAACAGTGTGTAACCGATGTGCTAGCGCAGTTTGATAGATATTGTGAGCCACGCACACAAGTGATCTACGAACGGTATCGGTTTAACAACCGGAACCAGGCGGTCGACGAAACGATATCAGCTTACGTCACGGATCTACGAACCATCGCGAAGAACTGTGCACATGAAGACATCACACCAGACGAGATCATCCGCGATCGGCTTGTGTTGGGTTTGCGTGACGACAAGATGCGTGAGCGGCTGTTGCGCATGAATGACCTTACCCTGGAGAAAGCCATCGACATCTGCAAGGCAGCCGAGCAAACGAGTGCTCAGCTGCAGGTTATGCACGGTGCCACGCAGGATGTCAGCTTCGTCAGGAAACGGCAGACGCGACAAGCAGCCAGCACACCACACAACCGCACACAGCAAAGGTTCACCACACCGAAGCCAAGAGCACCAACGGAGCAGCATCAACCAGACTGCAAGTACTGTGGACGTCGCCATGCTAAAAGAGAGTGCCCCGCATACGGCCAAACGTGCCGTAAGTGCGGAAAGAAGAACCATTTCCAGCTCAAGTGCAGGGCGACGGCGTCAACCGTCCGCACGACCAAGGAAATCTTCTACGTCGGTCTTGTTGGAGACAGAGCGTCGAAGGCAGTCATCACAGTGGAAGTTGGATCTCGGAGACCAAGTAGCCGGGTTCTGTTCCAAATGGACACTGGAGCAGAATGCAACGTGCTTCCACGAGAGACGTACTGCAAAGCGACAAGGGACCGCCAAATGAAGAAGCTGCAACACTACCCACAAGTACATCAGGACGTACACTGGAGAAAAGTACCAGATACTTGGTTGGGTGACACTTCCGGTATGGCGACAAGGCAAACAAAGCAATTTGACCTTCAACATCACGAACGATGACTTTATGCCACTGTTGTCATTGAAGACCTGCACAGAGATGGGTTTCATGACGATCAACGACAGCGACAGAAACGTGCACGCAGTGAGCGACACGTCAGGAACGAGCGTGTCGTCAGGCTACAGTGACAGTCCACATCCAGCCCCACGATCATAGCTGAGGAAAGCGGTGCGAGCAGCAGTGAAAGAAAAAAACGATCTACTCACAGAGTTTAAAGATGTCTTTGAAGGTCTGGGCGAGCTGCCTGGCGAATACCACATTGTCACAGAAGAGAGTGTTGCACCCGTGATACACCCACCTCGTCGTGTGCCAGTGCCGTTGAGAGCGATAATCAAGGAGAAACTTGATGAGATGGTGCAGCGAGGAATCATCAAGCCAGTCACCGAGCCTACAGCTTGGGTGTCGAGCATGCTTGTTGTCGTCAAGCCCGATAAGTTGAGGATCTGTATCGACCCAAGAGACTTAAACCGAGCGATCTGTCGCGAGCACTACCAGATGCCGACAATCGAGGAGATCGCGACACGTCTGACTGATGCAAAGAAGTTCAGCGTATTCGATGCCAAGGAGGGATTCTGGCAGAAGCGTCTGGACGAGGAGTCGAGCTTCAAAACGACTTTCAGCTCGCCCTTCGGAAGGTTTCGTTGGACACGCATGCCTTTCGGAATAAGCTCAGCGCCGGAAGTCTGGCAGAGAACGATGCACGAATTCGTTGAAGACCTTGACGGAATAGAGGTCATCGCAGACGATTTTCTAATAGCGGGATTCGGCAAGACGGAGCAAGAGGTAAATCAGAGTCTAGAAGACAATGAGCGCGCATTCTTCGAGAAGTGCCGAGCATGGAAGCTGAAGCTGAACTGCAGCAAAGTGAAGCGAGGACAAGCAAGCGTCCCCTTCATGGGTCACATACTGACGCGGGACGTCCTGAAACCCGATCCAAAGAAGATATCGGCAATCAGAGAGATGCCGGAGCCAGGCGATGTGACCGCTCTGAAGAGATTTCTAGGCATGGTGAGCTACTTGTCTAAGTACCTGCCACGACTCTCGGAGATGACTGAACCTCTGAGGAGACTTGATGACAAAGACGCAGAGTTCAACTGGACAAACTCGCACACAGCAGCGATTGATGCCATTAAGCAGCTTGTCACCAAAGCACCAGTATTGCGCTACTATGACGTCAAGCAACCGGTCACGATCCAGTGTGATTCGAGCGAACGTGGTCTGGGAGCCGTGTTAATGCAGAACGGACAGCCAGTCTCGTATGTTTCGCGGGCTCTGACCGACACAGAGACACGTTACGCACAAATAGAGAAAGAACTATTAGCAATCGTGTGGTCGTGTGACAAGTTCGATCAGTACATCTATGGGCGAGACGTGGTCACCATTGAAACAGATCACGAACCGCTGAAGACAGTATTCAAGAAAGAGATTCACAAGTCACCGAAGAGGCTACAGCGCATGTGTCTCGCTCTACAGAAGTACAACCTAGATGTACAGTACAAGCGAGGTCCACTAATGTATATCGCCGACACTCTCAGCCGCGCCTACAGAGACACAACAGAGGGCGGCCAGCATGAGAACTGTGAGATTCGCGCATTAGAATCAGTGAGCCACGAGAACATCTCGGTAACTAAGACGAAACGAGACGAGTTCAGGGAGAAAGTGGCCGCAGACGAAGAAACTCAGGCGCTGATCCAAGATCATACGACAGGGATGGCCTGCGAGAAGAGAATGTCCGCAAGCAGCATCGCCATATTATGACGAGCGCAGCAGCATGGTTGAAGCCGAAGGACTAGTGTTTCGAGGCGAGCAGCTGGTCGTACCGAGGTCACTGAGAAAGGATATGCTGCAGCAGATACACAGCAGCCACATTGGAATGGGAGGATGCGTTCGACGAGCCAGAGAAGTGCTGTACTGGCCGGGGATGAGTGCTGACGTCAGAGACTATGTGTCCAGATGCAGCCCCTACACCCACACGAACTGCCATCTCGTCCGTGGGAGAAGTTAGGAGGAGATCTGTTCGAGTTCAACGGACAGTCGTTCATCATCATAGTCGATTACTGATCCAGCTACTTCGAGGTAGCGGAGTTACACAAGAAAACGTCACGGTCTGTAATAAACCAGTTAAAAGTGCAATTCGCTCGACATGGAATACCTTCTGTTTTGATGACAGACAACGGACCGGAATTCGCAAGTGAAGACTTCAAGGAATTTGTGAAACTATGGAAGATCAAGCACATCACTTCGAGCCCGAGGTTTCCACAATCGAACGACAAAGCGGAAAACGCGGTGAAGACGTGTAAAGCACTCTTCAAGAAAGCACGAGAAGACCACAAAGACCCACTGCTAGCGCTGCTAGATTGGAGGAACACCCCGAGCGAGTATATCGGAACATCGCCGGTACAACGGCTGATGGGAAGGCGTACAAGGACCCTCCTGCCGACAACTGAGGAGCTATTACGCCCAGCGATACCACCTTCAACAGAAGAGAAGCTGGCCTCACAGAAGGAAGCTCAGACAAAACACTACAACCGAGGCACGAAGAAGCTCACGGAGCTACACGCTGGTGACAACATCCGAATGAGGTTACCAGGTGATCGACGCTGGTCACTGGGACTTTGTCGCCGTGTGTTGGGACACAGATCCTACGAGGTTGAGGTGAACGGCGCGCGCTACCGTAGCAACCGTCGTCAACTGCGGTCGACAGCTGAACTGCCAAACATGGACACAGCTATTGATGACATCGAGTCGACGCATCAGGACGAGCCACTTCAGCGAAACCAGACGACCGAACCAGCTGACGTGCACTGCGGTCCGGAGTCATACAGCACGCTGCCACGACCCGTGCTGACACCACGACGTCCCATCCGAGACGGCCCAGGGACACCAAACCAAGCCACTCCACCTATACCGATGCTACGAAGATCTACTCGAGATAGAGTTAACCCCATGTGGCATGTAGACTACGAACTGTAGGTGTTATACATTTGTTACCGTTTATCACACTTTACGGACTGTAGCAAGTATAGCAAGTATTCACAGTATACTTCAAGGACACTTACTTAATGTCTAGTACATGCGTACATTGTTGAGAAAGGAGATGTGGCGAGATGTCATTTAAATTTAGTATAATCGCTAGGTAGCGCTACTGTATTTCTATGTTCCCACTAACTTGGCATCGAATAGACAGAGGACAACATTACGTAATGTCAGGAGTCCTTGACCGAGCCTCGTGTAGCGGGTCTGCATGGAGATGTTCAAATAAACCATTCGTCTTTATAAAACACGCGTCCGAAGTTACGTTATATATATATAACAACGAAACGATACAGATGTGATGTGATCAAATCCCCATTGTTTGGCAAACATCTTGTACGCTTGGCTGTCAAGATGTCCACCGTTATCGCTGACAACCCTGTCTGGCACGCCCTGTTCTGCGAATACTATCTTCGTCAGATTGACGACTACTTGACTCGTGGCCTTCCCTTCGATTTTACTGACACAGGGAAACTCGGAGTAGTAATCTGCAACAATGAAATAATTGTCGCGATCTGTGGGGAAAAAATCAGTGCCAATGACCTGCCATGGTCGTGTGGGCATTTCGTGCTGGATCAAGGGTTCTGGCAACTGCGTACGCTGTTCCTATTGGCAGATGCTACACTTCTTATTGCCATCCTCAATGTCTGCCTTCATGTTTACCCTGTTGACTCATTACCGGGCACGCAGTCTTGTTTTGTCTGTGCCCTGATGCGATTCATGTAGTCTGGTCGGGCATTCAGTGGAATGACAATGTGGTCACCTTTCAGTATGATGCCGTCCTCGACTGACATTTCATCGCGGAATGACCAGTATGAACGAAGAGGCGGTGCCAACTGCCGCCTTGTCTCTGTCCATCCAGATATGATGATGGACTTCAGAGCCTTCATTTCAGTGTCGCTGTTTGTCTCATCACGTAGCTTCTGTGTGGAGAATTGCACATGGCTGATCTGCACATCAAATTCCAGGTTCTCTGGGTTGCTGCATGGTTGTCGTGACATTGAGTCGGCTAGCATCACTTCCTTGCTTGGCGTGTACTTGATGACGATGTCATACGGCTGGATCCAAAGCAGCATCGTTTGTAATCGCTGGGGGCAGCTGCCAGATTGTTTAGGTGATTAATTTCCAGCGGTTTGTGGTCAGACTCAATTGTGAAGTGCCTGCCATATACGTAAGTATGAAATCGCTCGCAACCGAATACGACAGCCAACATTTCGCGTTCGATGTCAGCATAACGACACCGAGGCCACGGCTTGAGGCGTCGACTTGTACGACAGTCTCGGCTTTCGGGTAGAAGTAACTTGACATGACCTCCTTACAGATGAGTCGCTTCGCCTTCTTGGAGGCGATGAGATGGCGTCCACTGGACGTCTGCATCTTTCTTGAGCAGTTCTCGGAGTGTGGCTGTGTGTTCCGACAGATTGGGAGCAAACGGTGACATGTATGTCGCTATTCCAAGGAATTATCGTAGCTGCACTGCATCCTTCGGTGTTTGTATCTGACTGATTGCAGTAATCTTCTCAGGACCAGGGCCGACTCCTTGGGCATCAAACACAAGGCCGAAGAAACGCATCTTCTTCTTTATATCGCATTTGTCGGCATTGAACACGAAGCCATGTTGACAAGCTGTCTTCATGAGGTTGTGCTTTTTACTTAATTTATATTTTATTACTATTATATGGCACAATTTTTAGTTTAAATGACTGTGTTAGTACTAATATTTTAGTTCAATGACCATGACGCATGATATATTGTAAAGCGCCACGAACAATTGTGGATTTGGCGCTATAACAAATTAATATATTATTATTATTCTCGTTGTGTTCCGTTTCGTCTTTCCCAAACATGTGGCGTCATCTGCAATGCTCATGGTTCCCGGGCATGTGGTCCATTCTTTCATGAAACACATCTTGGCTCAGGTTCAGTCCGAGTGGCGGACGCTTGAATCGATCAGGACCAAATGGGCTGTTGAATATCGCCAAGTAACTGGGCGTTTCGTCTAAGGACACAGACTAATAGCCGTGGCGGGCATCCAGTTTGGAAAACACAATTGAACCCGCAAACTTGTGTGTGATCTCATCTAGCGTCGGGGTTTTGTAGTGAGGACACTTAATGGCTCTTTTTAGGTCCTTGGGATCCAGGCAAATCCGTAACTTGTTTGATTTGCGGCTGCAGACGATGCTTGAGACCCAGTCGGTGGACACGGACACTTTCGTAATGACTCCAAGCTGCTCCATGTTATCAAGTTCTGTCTCGACTTCATCCTTTAGATGTATGGGACATCAACGTGGTGCATGGACGACAGGAGGCACGGAATGATCCACAGTGATGTAAGTTACTGTGATGTGGAATTCGCCGTGAAAATTGCCAATTCCTTCAAATCGGCCAGGGTAAGAAGCCAAAAAGTCACTCTTGGCATCATCATTTGGTCGACTCGATCTCTACAAGATGGAGTTCTCTACACGTAGCCCTAGAATCGCAGGTCCTGTGGAGTTGGACACATATAATGTTGTGTCTCAACACTTGCCGCGATAGCTGCAAGGTATGTTCATTGTGCCGTACTGTTGAATCATCGAACCGTTGTAGGCTGTCAGCACTGTGTTGCTAAGGGCTAATCTTCTTCGAGATGGGAACCCTTCCGCGTCCAACTTTGTTGGATGCATTCTTCTAAATTTTCGAAGCGGCAGGATGTTCTCGCGGTTTGTCTTCAAGAGTTATATCGTGTATTCGAAGACTTCATCGGGAGTGTCATTCCCATCTTTGTTGACGTTGTCAAATGAGAGGGTTTCAAATGACTTGTTCAGTGTTGGTGACCGTGTGACAGTATGGGTGCGGTAATTATGCCGTGGTCGTGCTAGCAATCCTCGATGTCGCGATTGAGACTGCTGTCTTGAGGTTATGCTTTGTTTCGTGTCTGGGCGATACACATATCTACGTCATGGCCTGTCATAATTGCAGGTTTTCCTGCGTACGACTTCCCAATGATTTCTTTTCCCGCACTTCGTACTTCCTGCAGATGGACCCATGTGCCGGACACCTTTCTTTTTTCACTTTGGTGAGTGCTACAGTATGGACAACTACTTTTATTCCCTGTTCTGATGGCATTCACATCATTCTGCCTCCCTCTTAGTTGAGCCATATGGTTAATTGATGCTTTGTGCATTCTTCCGATGTTGAGGACTTCGTCAAGTGTTAACTTCTCATCTTTAGCTAACAGTTCCTTCTGTAGCTCGGACAGCTTTGTGCCTACGATTAGCTGCTCTACTAGTCTTAGTTCAGCCTGGTTAAACTTGCACTTGAGCGCCTGTAATTTGCACCGTGTTATAAAGTCGTCTATAGACTCATCCTCCAATTAAACTGCTGCAGATAGTATCGTGTACTCGGAAGTTAATGTTTGACTCCATGTGTGCCTCGAACTTGTCCCATAGCATCTTGGGATTTTCTTTTTTGGCGTCGGACAATGTCCAAGAGTTGAAGGTTCTCAACCCTTCGTTGCCAACATACAGGAGAAAGTGGTTTGCCCTCCTCTCGGGTTTTATATCCTTGACAGTTAAATAAATCTCGCACTTTTGCTTGAATATTTTGAACGTTCCGGCCAGGTCCGAGTTGGCCCAGTTCATATGCAGCGTGTTGTCAGCCATGCGATGTCAAATATACCCGTACACTACTTGGAGTTGGACGCACGAGATTGTTTACCGACGTTAGCGAAACTTACGTCGGCCAGTTTATCAGTTGTGTTGCCGCCTCATTCTTCTTTTAATGCAGTTCGCATCCGCGGTGCCACCATGTAATAAAACTTCTCTTGGTATTATCATAACACACTCAATATAAACGAGGCATAACTTACATTTATTCAACCATCATACACAGCACTTTGCGGCGCCACGCCGTACCCCGGAGCACCGGATGTACGCCTCACAACCTTTCACTACGCGGTATAATAACTCCGCGATATAAACTTCCAATATTATATGGTTCATAACATGACACAGGGCACCAACATTGCGCGAGCTGTCGTTGTCAATCGACCAAAGGTACGCCAATTCTTCGAACTGTATAAATCACAATTGGTGATGTCCACGTACACGTCAACACGGAACATGGACGAACCGGAATAACGAATGTGCAAAAGCCCGGCAAGATTGTGCCACGAAAGGAGTTCGCCATGTGCGGAAAATGACAAGCGGTGAGCGCGGCGCTACCATCACCGTCATCTGCGGGATGAACCCGATCGGCACATATCTGCCATCGATGTTCATCTTTCGAGAAAGAGGATGTTTGAATCGCTGATGGCATGTGCGCCATGTCAATCCGTTGGCTACTGCAGTTCCAACGGCTGGACGGACTCTGATCTATTTGCGAGGTGGCTGGAGCATTTTGTCAATTTCACGAATGCATCAGTTGACGTGCCCAAGATATAGGGACACTGATTTTCTGTAAAAAAAATTCCGTTTCAATATTCCGTTTCAGAAAATGGCAAATTCCCTTTCAAACGACGTATTTTTAGTTTCAGATACTGGCTAAAGAAGCCCATTTCTGTTCAGAAAAGTTTGAAAAATAATACATTGTGTGAAATATCTAAAATACCACAATGTTATGGTCTCTGCATCTAAATAATACTGTTTTACGGTGTGGCTAACTTTTCTAACAATATAAATTTGTGCAATATTTGCACCACAGTAACAACCGTACAACAATAATTTAGATAACAAAATAATTCCTGTCGTACAATTACATATAAACAAAAATAAGAGAACGATTCGTTTTGATATAAATGGCTGGTTGTTTCTAATGCAGCAGTGCTTAATCTATAAGTTAACAAATTATAAATTATACATACAATCATATTAATAATTATGAATGTTTAAATCACTGCTGTTTCACCAATAATTTTGTTAAACCATTAAATTTTAGCTAGCGCTGTATATGACGCCATCCGACGGAATTTGTTAGAACTACGAAACGCGGACTACATAATTTTGAGCCCAGCGTTGTTGCGCGTACATTTATCCGGGCATTAAATTTTATCCGGGTGATGTTTATGTGCATATGTAAGGCATAATATTTGGCACCGATAGATCACATAGTGATAGGGCCTAAATAATATCCAGTAGTTAACTATTTTTCGTTTGTTGTCGTAATACGAGCGTTATAGTTAGAGTTCACAATTATAATTTGCTGTTTCATATTTGTGACCAAGTATAAGAGTAAGTCACGTGACGTATGCGCGGAGAGGAAACTGTTTTACGACAGAAATTGTTTAATTATGTCTGTGGGAAGCAAACATTTTATAATATATGTATATATAGATATATACATATATATCTACAAATATGTAAACATACATAACGCCCGGATAAATGAAAGCGCGACAGTCGCAGCTGGTGCTAAATACTTTCCCCTAGATGCGCGCACGCGCAGAAACATCACCCGGATATTATTTAACGCTCGGATAAGTGTAAGCGTAACCTAAGCTGTTGTTGTTCTTTCGCGTTTTGTGTTCGAAACCGGAATATATACATTATGCGTGTTCTAATGACGTGACAACTACATTTAATTAGCAACATGTCTTCCATGCGCTTAGCGGACAGCCAGACAACGATCGCAAAACGGTTTATGTTAGCGCCAACTGCGCGTGTCCTTGTTTACGTCGGTTGACACGAGGTAACACAGGCGCCATGACACTTCGCAACGATTTGCTTTGCGCGTTTTAAAAAGCCTGCGTCACAAATCCACAAAAATAAATTAACATCGTGGCATATTAAACGTTTGTTTCAAAATATCTCCAGTTAAGGCATTATCGATGAAAAAGGCGGTGCTTTTGCTCTTTTTTGCGATCATGAAAGATCCTTTTGAAAACGCAAATACCGCGATTTCGTCCGTTTTTTGCGATCGCGGAATTTCCGTTTGAAAACGCCGATTGCGCGAATTCTTCCCGTTTTCTGCGATCGCGGAAAATCTGTGTCCCTACAGATAACAATCCTCGATGGCCACCAAGACTGGCTGCGGTAGAGCATGCAAGGAGTCATGGCATTACCTTGATCCTACTGCTACCGCACACCGCACACAAGTTGCAACCATTGGACAGGTCATATTTCAAATCCCTCAAGAGTACGTGCATGCGTACAACTCAGCGGCTGACAGCTGTATGGTCGCCAATCCCGGAAGGAGAATCACCGCACACGACATGGCCACACCAGACAAAGCCGCGGCAGGCTTTCGCACGTGTGGAATTTGGCCATTCGACGCAGACGGATGAAGACTATGTTACCTCTGCGGTTACCGATGAGGATGCCTTGCCACCAACCGCTAGATCATCCTCTGCCTTGCTGCCAACTGCCGGATCCTCTTCAGTACTGCCACCAACTGCCGGATCCTCCTCACTACTGCCACCAACTGCCGGGTCATCCTTTGTACTGCCGCCAACTGCTGAATCCTCCTTAGCACAGCCACCAACTGCCCGATCCTCCTCAGTACTGCCGCCAACTGCCGTATCATCCTCAAAACAGCCGCCAACTGCCGGATCATCCTCAATACAGCCGCCAACTGCTGGATCATCCTCAATACAGCGGCCAACTGCTGGATCATCCTCAATACAGCCGCCAACTGCTGTATCATCCTCAATACAGCCGCCAACTGCTGGATCATCCTCAATACAGCCGTCAACAGCCGGATCATCCTCAATACAGCCGCCAACTGCCGGATCATCCTCAATACAACCGCCAACTGCTGGATCATCCTCAATACAGCCGCCAACTGCCGGATCATCCTCAATACAGCCGCCAACTGCTGTATCATCCTCAATACAGCCGCCAACTGCTGGATCATCCTCAGTACCGCTGCCAACTGCCGGATCATCTACAGCCTTGCTGGCAACACGCCAGTTGGTCAGTGACCTCATAGAGAAACTGTCGCCATAACCCAAACTATCCCGTCCACGCCCGAGGTCACGTGTTGCTGAATCAGCTGCGGTGCTGACTTCATCTCCTTATAAGAGACAACTTGCTGAACGAGAGTCAAACAATGAGAAGGCGAAGCG
Source organism: Paraescarpia echinospica (assembly GCA_020002185.1). NCBI lineage: Eukaryota > Metazoa > Annelida > Polychaeta > Sabellida > Siboglinidae > Paraescarpia > Paraescarpia echinospica. The sequence goes on from CM034532.1 coordinate 72,902,487, forward strand.
AATGGTGAAACCAGAAGGGAAGTCACCGTGGAGAAACAACACAAACAAGATCGTAGTGACGAAACTAAAGAGAAGACGCGTCAGCTGTGAGGAGGAGGATTGGCCATGCATCATCTGCGGCGAGTCGTTCGTGAACAGCAGGTCAAGGGAAATGTGGGTGCAGTGTCAGATGTGCCAGAAATGGGCACACAATGAATGTACCCAGGACTACCAGGGTGCATTCAGTTACACAACTTGAATTTTTATAACGTTATGTTCCCTGACAGTGAAGGACTGTCGTAATTCTGTTGGTTAGGTACCTGTGTTGGATAAGATAATACCTACACTCTATTTTCAGGTTGATCACGATTTTGTCTTCTTTCAGTATTCAGCAAGAAGCCCACCCCCCCCCCACACACACCTGACAATATATTTCAGCAGACAAATTAAAGCACATAATCAGATCCTGTCAAGTGCGATTGCTTCGGCGATGATGAACGCCAGTTGTACGCACGCCGATCAGAGCGATCGATACTAATCTCGCAACGCACTATATAGCGTTCTATATTTGCCTCGTCACAGTTAGAAAGGCGTGCGTATATGCAGTATTAGAGGTATAGTGAATAATTACCAAAACCCACATGGTGATAATAGTAGCACCTGTCTTGGACAACCACCCCTTTGAGATCCACAGCCAACGCGGTCTCCCAAGACAGGTGGTGTCACATAGACAGACTCACAGTGTTTATTTCGACCATCATGCTCGTATCAAAACACAACGTAATAAAATATATGTAATATAGTAAGGCCAGGGAGACTCCCACTTAGCAGTTCGTAGGTGTATTGAACGTTACGAACTCCTCATGGTGAATAACGGGACGCTGTTAGAATATACTTATAAACTGTATATAGTGATTTGTAAACCAATATTTATTTCTTTTCCTGTCTTTAGTTAACCATAGAATTAGATTAGTGGTTGTTGCATTATTTAGTGTGAACTTGTTGTACGCCTATGTTACAGCTTGATGATGAAAAAAATTCGACTGTAGAAACAATCCGAGTCTATGATTACACATGGTCGCCCAAGACAGAAGTCGTCCAAAACGGTTCAACGGAACAAACACCGCCTTCCGCATTTTGCTCTTTTAAGTGGCCCATTGATAAATTGCAAAGTGATCAAGGACTATTCAACTAATGTACTTGCTTGGGACGAGGACAATATCTAGCGGCATATATTCGCGTATATTCATCATTACACCAGTGACCAGTGTGCCACGACTTCTTTGGCCAACCGACAAGATGGCGCCGGCCTGCGCCTCGTTGTCGTACTCACCTCTTTGATACCGAGGTGTTTGCGCATCAAAACGAGACCGAGCACGCAGTTGCGCAGACTCTTCTCCGGCTTGAGCAGGTCACAGCTGGGGCATGACCCGGGACACACGGCATCGATGAGGGTGCAGAGAGCTACTCCGTCTGTCCAGTCGTTCATCAGGTTAGATACGCCGTAGAACGGGATCTGTTGCTGCGCCCATTCCAGGGCGCGCTGGTTCGGCGTCTTCTCTGCAACCAAGGCCCATGTCAAATTGTTTCCAACAGAACAAATAGCCACATTACATTGTGTGTGTGCATGTGTATGCGCGTGGGTGGGTTCGTGTGTGCGTGCGTGAGAGTAGTAGAGGGATAAAGAAAATGTGTGCGTACATTCATTCGTTCGTGCGAGCAGGCGGACGTGCCTGTTGTATACATATGTGATCTGCACCCTGCTATACGCCCTAGATCATATTCGACAGCAGTAGTCCCATTAATCGGAAACAAACTGGCTGTGTTCTTGTGTCTTGTTCGATTATTGGATGTACTCCTCCACCGTCTCCACCGCTACCGGGGCTCTTCTCGAAGGTTCCATTTGATACAAAAGTTGCAGTGACTAAATGTTTAATAATGATTATATTATGACAGTGACTAAGCGACGACTTACCTCCGCGAACGAGTGTGACGAACAGACGACGGAGCGACGACGGCCAGTAGGCGCCTACCAGTCGGACGACGGCGGTGACCGGGCGGACCAGCAGAAGGAGGAGACCAACGACAACACGGACTGCGAGCCGCACACAACGCCGCCCACCGGACACGTATCGCATCAACCGTCGTCGCAGGCGGCGCTGCGATCGTACAGCTGCGACAGAGGCGAAATCAATAAAGTTCAATATCTGATAACGTCTCCGCTTCATATGTAGCTTTTGTTTAGAAGAAAGGACGCATATTTTCATTTGACGTGAAAATGAACCTACGTATTGCCGATGTAGGTCTGGCCTATAGGAATTGCTCTATTTTGGCGTAGGTGAAGGCTCCCTGTATGTGGTATCAATCAATCAATCAATATTTTGTTTTAGGGATTTCAAATTCATGCATTTCTGTCAACGACACAGACATGCGCGCGCACACGCACACGCACACACACACATCATTATTGCAAAGAAAAACTATACTACACCAGATGAGCAGTCTACCGCTTTGGCGGTATACAGAATGAATCGTTGCACCTCACAAAGCGATTTGTAGAGCACACCTTTTCAAATCGCATGTTAGGCAACGATCATATCACCAGGTAGCCGCGGGTGTGTGTCTGTCCATCTACACGAGGACAGCCTCTGAACGCCAGGAAGCGAGTACTTGTCACCGGGTTCGATAACGCGCCTAGACGTACCGCGTTCTATACGCGTGCAATTAAAGAGGTGCGGACAGGTAGCATTTCGTTTGATACAAAACTAAGCCCTGCTTGATCGATTCTCTCTCGCGATGCTGCGTTATAACACAGGTAATGTGTTGCTACCTGTTCCAAGATATTAAATGATTTTTGGACGTAACAAGCATGATTAAATGGTGTTCTATGTGTTAATAAAATATTGCATGTAATTATGAATATAGATCATAAATATAAATTAAATATTCGTGCACATAAATGCCTGTCGTAATGGATTTGATTAAGAGTAATACGCAATTTATGGTACGATACAATCGCATCTAAATCACTAAATGTCATAAATTAATGCAGCCAGAAAGTGTTCCATCGGTAACGTTGTGCAATCTCGATTGTCTGTCACAATGCTTGACTTTGGCATCATGTGACTATTGTGTTCTGTTTGAACAACTTGCTAACCGTCGAAACGAACACGTCAGTAGAAGTCATGCAACATTGTCTACTTGTTGGACATGCAATGTGTGTGTGGGGGGAGCGCGCGTGCATGCATGCGTGCAGTCGAGCGTGTGGGTGGGTGAGTTGGTGCATGTGTGCACCACCAGTTCTCTCTCCCGCCACATATATGTTGTCTCTGTATTTGTTTTACTCTCCAACCCTTACACTCTTCTCCCGTTGATCCCTCCACCATTCGTCCTCGTTCGCACGTTTGCTCTCTCCGGCTCTCTCCTGCTCGCGCTTTCTCTCCCTCTCTCACCGCTACGTCCTCCCTCTTTCACCTCTTCGTCCTCCCTCTCTCACCGCTTCGTCCTCCCTCGTTCCCCCGGTGTTGGCCAGTAGCGTCGACTCCACCTAGCTGCAACCTTCTTTTCAGTGCTAGTTTGTCCAACATGCTTACTCACTGATCACAGGTCTGTGGCGCCGCAGACTCTCTCAAACAGTTACAAAGGTAATTACAATGAAACGCAAGTTTTGATCTGTCGGTGTCTGTTCTCCCGCGCAGTTGGCTGCCGCAGAATAACCTTTGACTAAAGTGTTAACGACATTTAACGCATGACACTTTGCGTCAGTTTACCCCTGTTGGCACCTGTGTAATCACGCGATGTATAAAAAAATAGCCAAGTGACAGTAATAATTAGCCATACTCCTCTAACAGACGAGTGAGGCACGGCGTGAGATATACCCAACATCAATCTTCTTGATGTGGTCGTTGCGCTGTATTGCATCTGCTATCCATCAATTCTCAGTCGGCCGGTGGAAAACGCAAGAATGCCGTATAAATTGTTCAGTAATGACACCTGATTACGCGCTCGCCTCATTACGCACTTAGCCGACGGTCTGTACCACGGCTCACCTACACAATTTGACGTGTCCTTTCTAACCTGTTATACCATTACATTTCAGCATGGATAACTAATGAATGATAAAACGTCATCTCCTTTGCTCTCTTTCCGTTATCTTAAATACCCCAATGTCCGTTGGAAGACCTGAAAACGTCTCCTGGCCGCTCACTTCCCGCAGGCGAACATTAAAAAATTAACAACCGTCGATGGGAATTTATGTTAATTAATCAATTAAATCTGCGAGGTGTTTTATAGAAACTCAACCATGTTTTTATACAATTAAGCGTTTGTTTAATCATGGACAGTGATTTTAACACACATGTTCTAATTCCATTGTATCCGGTGTATTTAATACTACTGTGGCCGAAACGATAGAAAATACTGAAAATTGTTCGATCTTTCGCGTGACCCTTCTCACAATGAAGCACAATTCATAGGGCTAAACATCGTGTTTTTCCAATACGTGGACAACATGTGGACGTTTTATTGTATAATTTACTAGTTACCATATCAAGCAAATATTTAGAGAATGGTGTGTATTGTTCGTAATGTGATATCTTACTGCATTTAGAACTTTCGCCCCCCACGCTGTTACTTTCCGTCTACTTACACACAGCACGGTTGTGTTCTGTTTCATCAATGGTGACTACTAGTTTTCCATGGCTGATGACATATTAAGATGTTAATGCTTAAATTATATTTTTTTTAAAAATTATTATTAGAGGTAAAGTGTTACCTAGTCAATTCTGATACAAAACCGTTCCTTAAAAATCAAGACAGGTGCAATATGCGACTGGTACACAACGATATATTTTGTTGATTTGGTGTATATGTGTAGCCCTACGTACGTACATACGTGTGTGTGTATGTGTGTGTGCGTGCGTATACATACGTACATACATTACTGTTAGAAACAATCCGAGTGTATGATTACACATGGTCGTCCAATACAGAAGTCGTTCAAAACGCAAACAAACACCGCCTTCCGCATTTTGCTCTTTTAAGTGGCCCATTTATAAATTGCATAGTGATCAAGGGCTATTCAACCAATGTACTAGCTTGGGACGAGGACAATATTTAACGGCGTATATTCGCGTATATTCTTCATTACACCAGTGACCAGTCTGCCACGACTTCTTTGGCCAACATATATATATATATATACGTATTGTATATATATATGTATGCATGGATATATATATGCATGTATACATACGTACGTACATACATACATACGTATGTACGTACGTAGGGCTACACATATATATACCAAATCAAGAAAATATATTGTTGTGTACCAGTCGCATGTTGCACCAATACTTACTTACGTAATATAAATATAATTATATAAAGACACATATGATCCAATAAGTCTTGAACACACACACTTTGTACATATATGCATACATGATATTATTATACGCCTACATATGTATGTATACATGTATGTGTGCATGCATGTATGTAGGCGTATAATAATATCATGTATGCATATATGTACAATGTGTGTGTGTCCCACAATTATTGGATCATATGTATCTTTATGCAATGTATATGGTATGTCGTATTCGGTACGAGAGACTCGTTCCTTGCTACGACAGACTATAAAGTGTGCCATGAAGTGCCTGGCGCCTCACCTGCGAGTCCGCGGGCAGACCGTCGCCCGTGCTTGCCCTGCTTCATCGCTGACACGCTCGCAGTGTTAACATCGATGCTGAATGCAACCAGGCGCATGTGTAACACCCAACTCATTCGTCTCGCTCATCGATCCGGCGCCTTTCTCTCTCACTCTCTTTTGTACGTCTCCAATACCTGTGCAGGGCAACTGCGCGTCCATTTTGTCAAGTCGATTTCTGTCATCGAGAAAGATGAACAACCCGTACAACATGAATGTGTCTGGCACCGCATTTACAAGCGGTTTACACGCACTACAGAAACAAAGTTAATCGTGCCGACACCCAGTATAATAGATAGATTATTTTGGACATGTTGTTTGTTTGAAATACTCGATCCAATGGTAACCGCGGAGATAGGTACACGCAATTATTGAAGACGTGATTGGTTTTAATGATCTATATTATGCAGGGCCTACAGGCAACAAAAGATAATCGCTTGTTGAATTCAATACAACAGCTTTTGTTGTAATCCTTGTTCAATTGCATTTTAATATTTTCACTCACTCACACACTCACTCACTCAACCCTTGACCGAGACGATCGTTAGGGTGCACGTCTTGATGATTTATTGACTACCTACCGCCACCCGTCCCTATCTCGTGTTGCCTGCAGGAGATCTTTGAGCGGCAACTCAGTCCATTCTGTGATGTTGGCGAGCCACATATTTCTTTCTTCCCCCCTCCCCCTTCTCACGGTGCTCTGGACTATTTCTTTGGCGATGGTGTTGTGGCGTGTGGTGTGTCCATACCACTGTAGCTTTCTTTCTTTTTTATTACATTTAGGATTGGTTGGGGAGTTCCAGCCAAGTCGTTGGTGGCGTTTCTTACGATTCGTTGGTCTTGTTTTCTTCGCATGACACTTTTAAGATTCTTCGTAAGAATTTCATCTCGAAAGCTTCTGTAGTCTCCTCTCAGTTTCTGTATAATATTATATATATATAAATACACGCTGCACATACACACATGGCGCGCACACACACACATATTAGCACACATCCACGCATATCCATACGTGCATACGAAAATTCGCTCTCGCACACACACACACACGCACACGCACGCACGCACGCGCGCACATACGTATATCAACCACATCCTGAAGTTTGGATTGTTAGAATGCGTCTTGATATTATGTAACGTTTGCGGGATGGCGCAATTTCGAACATGTATCACTTGACGGCGACTGTTTGATCGTCGCTCCACAATTACTCCATCAACTGACAGGTCCACGTAATATCTCATTTTGACGGGAAGAAATTGTTCTTTCACACAGTGTATGGCGTATGATTGAATTAGCGTACACAATCCAGCTTTGTACGAACTCAAACAGTTTATTACAACACAGTGACGTGATGGTGTAGCTGAAACTGACTCACTACGCATGACATTAATTATATGAGAGATAGTCGCGCTGCTATATTGTACAGGCTTATAGTCCAATATAGTAAAATCTCCCTTTTTTAACTAAACAATATGCAACCTAAATAAAGCAAGGTACTCTAACACTTGCTATAGGATCAGAGGTTACCAGCACGTGATCCTCATAGGACTGCGATCTTTACCACAGCATCCACATTATTTTAGTTCATAAATGGCAAAATCTGCAAAGTTAACTACTCTACTTAACACTATGGCGTGCCATATAGTAACTATCGTGAGTCCTAACTTTCACGAGTCCTCTTAGCGAAATTGCAAGGATTTCATCACCAGTCTACCCGAGCGAGTCTTCACCGGTCTGTTTGGGCTCTTCTGCGAAGGGCCTTGGCGTGCTGGGCATCACTGGCAGGTCACGCACTTACGCATCCCGCAATTCGATGGTATTCTCCACTCTCGGTGTGTCTTCCTTCACTGCATCCAGTTCAATCTGCGTGTCCGGTGTATGTCATGCCGCGTGGTCTGTTCGCAGGTAACGTCGATTGACCTTCTATTTCAACGATGTACATTAGGTCACTGCATTTATCTGCTACTGCCCCCAGTGACCATTTGATTGGATCATATTTCTTCAACGATTGCACGAAGACGGGTGTTCTTTTTCTGACCGGGGTTAAGTGGCGAGCATTTCGGTTGTAGTAATGCTGGCTCACTTTCTGTTTCATCATCTTGCGTCTCATCATTTGAGGTGCGTTCGGTACGACTAGTCTCATCAGATGCTCGGCTTGTGGCACTGTCGCTCTTGCATAAGTCGTTGTACCCGACAGCAGTTGACTTCTGATGTGGAATGGTGCGCCATTCTAGCGGTGCTCATAAAGGATCTTTCGATTTCTTCAGCAGGTTTGCGAGTGATAAGGCGAAGACATGGAGTGTTTGAATTCTCGTGTTTGCAAACGGGCGATTCCATGACAGATCAATCACTAAAAAACCTCACCATCTCTGATTTTGCTGAAAATTAGTATGTCGTTGGGTTGTATAGTTTTCGAGTTATAGGCCCTAAAAATGGCAATTTGTTAAAAAAAACGGAATTTGATCGCCGTTTTGTATCACTCTCCGACCCATAACTTCAGTAATAATAGTCCTAGACTAATAAATGTTACATTTCGGGAACGGTCTCATTTAACTGCATCTAATGGACATGGAATCAGATAACTGAATAATAATAATACAAAAAATCCAAGTACATGCAATTTGTGTGACCTGTGACCCCCCCCCCGTTAAAAAACCTCCAAACTGATTGAACCAAAAATACATTAATTATATAGAACAGTATGTAACACAAATATCCTGAAACAATCAGAGTGGGCACTCTTTGGGTTACTAAGATACAATCAAAATAGCATGTACATACACCCCGTATATGAAAATTGCACTCTAATTCTAATGCTTGTTTTACAGTCATTATGTACACCAAATGTGCTTGCATACTAAACATGTCACTGTCAGTCAGGTTTTAGTGAAACTAGATAATTTTCATGTAAAACCTGTCTAGATAATTAACTTTCTTTATACAGTGCATTATAATTGGAACCCATATTATATATCACCAACACGTATCAAGCTGGTCATGCACTGATGCAGTTTATTACCAGTACACTTTTTTGTATTGGTATAAATCTTAACAAATAAGAAAAAAAAACAAGTTAATTAATTTTCAACCATTCCTCCACTTGGTCAAAGTCATGAATGTTAACAAGATTTAACAAGACAAGATTTAACAAGATTGCCATCCAGAGAATTAACTCTAGATGGCAGGTGGACAAGGAAGCCCTTTGGCTTATCGAGAGTCCAACCCTTTTATCTACATATATCCAGCCCTTCTGAGGTATGTGTCGATTTTATTTTTAAACATATTCACACTACTAGCACCCACACAATCATCAGATAATCTGTTCCATTCATTTACAGTCCTTTGTGAAAATGAGAACTTTCTCACGTCTAATCTACACTGCTCCTTTACTAATGTAACTTTATGTCCTCTAGTCTTTCTATCTTTCTTAACTGAAAAAACATATTTCTATCAATATTTTCATAACCATTCAATATTTTAAACACTTCTATCTGATCTCCTCTCAATCTCCTGGTCTCTAGTGTTGTTAAACCACATTCTTTTAGGCGTTTTTCATAACTAAGATCCCTCAGTTTTGGTATCATTTTAGTCGCTCTCCTCTGTACTCTTTCTAGCATATCTATGTCCTTCTTGCGGTATGGCCTCCACATTATACAATATTCTAAATGAGGCCTAACTATTGTTTTGTACAGCGGTATTATTAGTTCTTTTTCTTTATATGCTATATTTCGCCTAATCAATCCAAGGATTTGATTTCCTTTTGAAGCTGCAATTCCACACTGCTCTGAAACCTTCATGTCAGCACTAATTGTCAGCCCTAAGTCTTTTTCTTTTACAGTAGTACTTAGTACAGTTCCCCCCATTGTATATTCTACATATTCGTTCCCATGTCCTGTGTGAAGGCATTTACATTTCCCAAAATTGAACAACGTTTGCCACTTTTCAGACCATTTGATCAACC
>CM034532.1:72913140-72958359 GCA_020002185.1 Paraescarpia echinospica
ACACACACACACACACACACACACACACACACACACACACACACACACACACACACATACACACACACACACACGCACACACACACGCGCACACACACATACACACACACACACACACAAATATACACACACAGACACACGCTCAAGCTCGATTACACACGCAAGCTCCCGCAAATGCACACACACACACACCCACACACACGTACACACACACACACACACACACACACACACACACACACGCACGTGCCTGAAATGGCAACACATAGTGTGGAGGAGTCGATAAGAAGACGATTGATATGAGGGTTACTATCACAGGTACCATTACATATTGCCAACATATTGCAAGTCACACAAATCCATGTTCAAATGTCTTGGTTATATGACAGCGTTGGAGCTGGAGTGGCTCAGTTTGTCTACATTCTTTAAAATGATAGCCTGGATGTTTTGTTTGAGAGAAACAAATTCGATAGACGTTCCACTACGTACCCATCCGCACTGAATAAATAAATTTGTCATAATTATATTCTATCCCAGCGGTTCGTAACCTTTTTCTGGTCGCGACCCAAATTCCGGTCGCGGGACTTGCTTGGCGACCGATGCCTTCAAGACATTAATATATAATAAATAACAAAATAAGTAATGATTAAATAAACAGGCATAACATAAATAAATGATAAATGAGAACATTTAATAAATATACTTGCTGAGGTGAACACGGGGGCATCACCAAGTCAGTGCGTCCCATTAGCTTATCGATGTCAAATAGAATGGAGAAATGTCGGATGAAGTCGGGAAGATCGTACGATTTTGACAACGTTTAAAGAATATTAGACCAACGCTATTGTATTTCACACGTGTGATATTATATCCTTGATATCCAGGATAAGGCAACAATGGGCTAAGTCTGTATACATACATATTGACCTGATGTAACTGCAGTGGTACTGGATTATTATATAATATGCTAGTAGATAGTAAGACCTGTACGGTCATAAAACCCTACTTATAAAAAACGTTTTAATGACCACTAAACGATTCGGGCACACCGCTGAGTCAGCAACAATGCGAGACTAATCCTATGTATAAAAAAAGATCAAAGGCTCGGTGTTTGACACTAATGAGTTTTGGAAACCTACTTATAAAAAACGTGATTGATGAGCGATGTAATTTGATACTAATTGGATGATTGACAGTACACTAGAGAGATGCCACCTAGCGGTGAGTGCAGATAGTATTTTAGTCCTAGCGATCAACGTCGTACCTAGAGCGTGCTGACGTAAGCAATAATGCGTTTATCGCGCTAACCACGCTAAAACCATGCAACGTTTAGTTTCGTACTTTTAACGTAGTCCTCAACGCTGACGTAAGCAATAATGCGTTTGTAGATTCGAGAGGCCACCTAGCGGTAACCGGGGTAAAATGCCACCTAGCGGTGAGATATAACCGGGGCAAAACCCTGCATAATCGTTGGCGACGGTATAGCTCTCTTAGGAGAGTGTTCGCCTAGGGATCGAAAGGTTCCGGGTTTGAACCCTAGTCGCAACTTTTTAGTGTTGGTATATAAGCGGTGGCGGTAGCGGGTGATCGGTAGTCGGTACGATGTCGTCGTCTATAAGGTTTGGAATGCGCCGAAATAATCAAAAGTTCGCGAAGCTCTTACGCAGCGAAACGACGCAGTTACGACATTCGACTAAAGAGAATGAGAAACAAATGGACCGACATTAGGGTGAAATGTATGAAGATGTTGTTGAGGAGGAAGTTTGACGGATCGAGCGATTTGAAGGCTGCACTGTTGGCGACCGGGGACGCCGAATTGGTGGAATGGATAGCGAGTAAGGAGGGTTTCTGGGGTAGCGGAATCGCGGGCGATGTGGGGAAGAACATGCTCGGTAAACTGTTGATGGAGTTGCGCGATGAGTATAAAAACGAGTAAAAAAGTGTTCGTCGTTCAGTCGTGAAAAATGAACGGACCGTCGTTGAAGCATCCTTTTACGTGTATAGTAGCCGGTCCTACGGGATGCGGTAAGACGACGTTCGTCGAGCGTTTGATACGTTACGACACTATGATCGATCCGCCGCCGGAGAAAATCCTGTGGTGTTACGGACAGTGGCAGAGCGGCTACACGTCTATGTCTTCGAAAATAGAGTTCGTAGACGGCCTGCCGGATCCGAAACGTTTAGACGGTAAAGCGAGAACGCTTCTAGTACTCGACGACCTCATGGAGGAGACCGATAGCCGGGTGACGGTACTATTTACTAAAAAAAGTCATCATTGTAATACGTCGGTCGTACAATTGCGTCAGAACATGTTTCCGAAAGGGAAAGAAAACCGTACAATCAGCCTGACCGCTCAATACATAGTGCTATTCAAGAGTCCTCGAGACGTGGGTCAAGTAGGTCACCTAGCGAAACAGATGTACCCGGGAAAGGTCAACTACATGATAGAGGCTTTCAAAGACGCGACGTCGTCGGCGTACGGCTATCTATTCGTGAATCTGAAACAGGAAACGGAAGAGGACATGCGTCTGCGTACGTGCATATTTCCGGACGATCGCCTTCAGTACGTGTACGTACGGAAGGGTGGCGGCGGTGGTGGTGGTGGTGGTGGTGGCGTCGGCGGACTATAAGAAGAGAGAGACGACGGGGCGTACGTTTATTAGACGCTATGAAGGCGCGCGTGACGGGAGCGAAGAGACGGCCGAAGGTGGCGGGACCGACGAATCAAATAAAGAGACACATCGTCGCCCTGCAGCTGTTGGAGAGACATAGGCGGAACATCGCTCTGCGGATAGCGCTACTCGCCCACGCGGACACCGGTCTCATTTGTAGTCTGTGCGATTGCGCGTACAACATTCTGAAAGGGAACGTGAAGTTGTCGCCGAAACAGAAACGCGTATTGTCGAAATACCGGGATCACCTGCGTAAACTCGTCGACAAACACGTGACGCGTAAGCAGAAGCGTGTCATCTTGCAAAAGGGTGCGGGTGGTTTTTTGACGGCCCTGCTAGCGCCGTTAGCGAGTACCGTTATCTTGCCGCTGCTCAGACAGGTGTTCGGCGGTGGCGCCGGCGGTAATTGATGCAGTACGCGAAGAAGATGGCGTTGGTCGATCCACGATTGGTGGAAAGCCTTCTGCCACGCGTCGATCAGTCGTCGAGCACGCCTCGATCACGTGTGCTGAGTAGCCTTGACAGCGACATGAAGGACATTCTAGAACGTTCGGATTTATCGGAACGAGAAAAGGTAGCGTCGTACAATCAACTGCTGAGTCGGTACAATACGATAGAGGCGGCTCGAGCGGCGCAACCGGTACGCGTGTCGGTGGTGAACAGCGGCGAGACACCCGCGGTACCGGTGGCGCCAGCAGCGGCGGCGGTGGCGGCGCCATCGTCGGAGGTGATAGAGCGTGAAATCGTAGCCAGTATGCCGAAAACGTTGAAAGAGAAGACGAGACTGCTGATCGAAAAAATGAAAGCCGATCCGTTGTCTCGATGGAACGATCGCTGTGAATTCGTGTACGACGGTAAAGCGATCGCGGGGAGTAATATGGTTGATCTAGTAAACGATCTCATGCGAACGAGATCGAAGACGACGGCGCCCGTAGGATGGCGGGAGTTCGGATTGCACATGAAGGATATGAATATCCCTATGGAATTCGTAGGCAACCCGCGCTATCGTTCGTACGTGGAGCGACGACGGAAGCAGCTACTAGAAGAGAGGATGACGATGCCGTCGACGTCTAGTTCATCAGCAGCGCCGACTGAGCGGGGACGTCGTACTCGGATGCGAGGCGAACCTAAACGCAGATCCGCTTCATTGGGCGTCCCGGCGTGGGATACGTTGTCGTGATGACGTCACGACGCGCGATCATCATCGTCGCCGTCGTCGGCTTCAACATCGCGCTCATCGCACTCTATATCATCGTATCATCGTCGTCGTCGTCGTCGTCGTCGTCATGGTGTCCGGGTGGAGTCGTCGTCGTCCAAAACGAAAGCCTCGACAGCAACGAAACGCCGACGTCGACGACGACGACGACGAGCTGAATAACGGGTACTTCGATCCGAAACGGGTGGGGAGTTACGGAGGCGTCCACGCGTTGCACCGGGCGTCGAAGCTCCGACGTCCGGCCGTCGAGAGGTGGCTAGCGTCGCAGGACGCCTATACCCTACACAAACCGGTTAGACGTCATTTCAAACGACGTCGCGTCATCGTGGGCGGTCGAAACCAGCAGTGGAAAGCCGATCTGGTCGACTTGACTAGACTGAAAACGCACAACGACGGTATAACATTCCTATTGACGGTGATCGATGTGTTTTCGAAGCGGGCGTGGTGCGTTCCGTTGAAGAATAAGTCCGGAGCGTCGCTCGTCGCGGCCTTCGAGCGCCTGCTGAACGACGACGACGAGACGCCGCACACGCTGCAGACCGATAAGGGGAGCGAGTTTTTGAACCGACCCCTGCAAACGTTGCTAAAGAGTCGCGGCGTTCATCATTTCGTGACGCATAACGAGGAGACCAAAGCGAGCGTCGTGGAACGGTTTAATCGAACTTTGAAGACGCGTATGTGGCGCTATTTTACGAAACACGAAACGCTGCGCTACGTAGAGGCGTTACCGGATTTCGTGCGATCGTACAACAACGCCTACCACCGAAGCATCGGTAGGACGCCGGCGAGTGTCGACGCGACGAATCAGGAGGCCGTATGGCAACGACTGTACGGGGGTGGTGGCGACGTCGAACGACGACGAAAACCGAAACTACGCGTGGGGGATCGCGTACGTATCAGCAAGACGAGGGGTCATTTCAAAAAAGGATACATGGCTAACTGGAGCGAGGAGCTGTTCACCGTCGTAGAGGTGCACCCGTCCGAATCGCCCGTTTATCGCCTCAAGGACGACGCCGAGACGCCGATAGAGGGCACCTTCTACGAACCGGAACTACAACGCGTAGTCGTTCCGAAAGACAAACTATATCGCGTGGAGGCGGTTCTACGGCGTCGTCGGCGTCGTGGCGGTGGTTCGGAGGCGCTCGTAAAATGGAGCGGATATACGGCCTCATTCAACAGCTGAATCGACGCCGAGTCGCTCGTGGACCTATGATGAATCGTTGGACGCGTCACACCGGCTGCTGGCGACTGCACGAGGCGGGACTATGCAACGGATCTTCGTTCTTACCGTATAAAGGCCCCTGCTGCATCGACAGCGCGCAGTGGCGCGACGATGTGCGACGACGACGAAACTACCTCGAGTGGCGAGCGTCGAACGAACGCCGACGAATCGTCCGTCGTCGACGACGAGCACAACGCGGACTCCATCCACGCTACAACAACAACCGCCGCCGAACCCGTTCCATGGCGAATCTGCGGCAACGAATGCCCTAAGGCCGAAATCGTGTTCCTCTGTCAGGTGGTCGTCCTGTACTTCGTCATCGCCGTTAGTATATACAATCTGATGAAAGGTCAAGGTGACTCCAACCTGTGGACGGCGCTGTTGAGCAGCTGTCTCGGTTACCTGCTCCCGAGTCCGTCTATGAGTGTCGGCGGCGGTCGACAACAACGCGATGGCGGTCTCGTCTGATATTTACCTGACGCTGCCGAGCAACGCGTCTATGAAAGGTCACCCCGAAAATACGTTGACGCACTACGTCACGACGTTGCCGCGACGTTTCGACCTGTCGGGGGAGTGGGAATGCGGCGCGGTGTCGGTACAGTATCCGCACACGTGGTACAACGTGAGAGAGAAGGACGCCTACTTCTATCTGACTTGCGCGGCGGGCGAACGGGGTGTTTACACGCAGATAGACGAAGACGGCGCGACCGTGCTGATATATCGTCAGACGACGATTCCTCACGGTTTCTACAACAACGTTTATACGTTGTTGAACAGGATCAACGAAGCGCTAGAGAAATTACACACCAGGAAGGTCAAGGCCGTGCTAGAATACTGCGCCGTCTCTAACCGCTTTACGCTACGTATGTCGGCGGGTGTCGAATTTATCATACCTCATTCGAGCCGTCTGAGGCACGTGCTAGGTTTCCATAGCAACAAGATCATGAGTTCGTCCGCGTACGGTCCCGCGCCGGCGACGAGGCCCGTCATCAGCACGTCGCCCGCCGCGTACACGTTCGAGTACGAAGGTCGCGATATGGTGACCATGTCGGCGGGCATCGAGAGTCTGTACGTGTACACGGATCTCGTGGAACCGCGCGTCGTCGGTGACGTGTTCGCGCCGCTCCTTCGAAACATCGCCGTCCGCGGTGAAAACGGTGACGTCGTTTCGGAATCGTTCGTTCGCGTGCAATACGTTAAGCTGATGCGGAATCAATTCGACGAGGTCGAAGTCATAATAAGAGACGATCACGGCCAACCGATACCATTCGAGCAGGGGAAGGTGGTGACGACGCTTCACTTCAGACGTTGTAAATCGAAATTGTTTTAACATGTCGTCGAAGAACCCGTACGTGGACTACTACGTTCGTCAGGTCGGCGGACAGCTGCCGGTCTTCGTCGGCGCTCGGGGTCAACGAGGTCACGGTCTGGGTAATCTCTTCGGGAGTCTGTTTCGAAGCGCCATGCCGCTTATCAAGAGGGGCGCGATGGCGTTGGGAAAAAGAGCGCTCAACACCGGCATGCACGTGGCGCGCGACGTCGTCGCCGGCGGCAATCTGAAACAGTCGCTAAAAAGGCGCGCGAAGGAGGCCGGCGCCGATCTTCTCGACGGCCTATTGAATCCGCAGGCGGCGCCGCCAAAGAAGAAGAAGAAAAAGAAACAAACGCAGCAGCAGTGCCGTCCCCGCGGCGTCGTCGGCGTAAAGAGAGCGCGCTTAGCGGCGACGGCCGTCAGTAGGCGGAAAAGAGCGCGTCTAACGGACATATTCGACGAGTAACGACGATGGAGCGCGCACTCGAGTGGACCGTCTACCAGCCGTATACGGACCTTCGAGTGCGCTTCATAGTGGTGACGCCGCGCGGAGGAGATCCGACGGACGCGGTGGCGTCGGTCATCCTGCATACGATATTCAGTCAACTCGACGCGTACGGAAGAAAAAAACGCACCGACGACGCCGCGGTGGCGGCAGCGGCATAAAGAGAGCACGCCTAGCGGCGACGGTCGTCAGTAGGCGGAAGACGTCGAACGGACGACATGGCGTTCGTGAACGGCTCGACGTGCGAGGGCGTGAAGGCCGAACTGGAGCTGTTCAGCGGACCGGTGACGCAGACGAGCATCGAGAGTAGTCATTGGACCGTCTACCAGCCGCTGACGACTCTCGACGCCGGCGGCCCTATCGAGTTCCTCGTGCCGGGTTCGGGCGAAGACTATACGGACCTGGCGAGCGTTCAACTGTACGTGCGCTTCAAAGTGATGCGGGGGTACGGTACCGATCTGGCGGCGGCCGCCACGGTGGCGCCGGTCAACAATTTCCTGCATTCGATGATCAGTCAAATCGACGTGTCGCTGAACAACACTCTCGTTACGCCGTCGACCAATACTTACGCGTACCGGGCCTACCTCGAGACGTTGCTAAGTTACGGTAGCGACGCGAAACGTTCGCATCTCACGGCGTCGTTGTGGTACAAAGACCCCGCCGGACGGATGGACACGCTCGGCAACGCCAACGTCGGTTTCGAGGCGCGACGCCTCGCGACGGCCGATAGCCACGAGGTGGAGATGATGGGACGCCTGCACGTCGACGCGTTTATGCTAAACAAACACCTACCGAACGGCGTCGACACGAAAGTGCGCATAGTGCGCTCGAAGGACGCCTTCTCGATCATGGGCGCTCAAGCCGTACCGGGGTGGCGCGTCGTGCTGCACGCGATTCGACTGCACGTGCGAAAAGTGAAGTTGAACCCGGCCGTCCAGATGGGACATATCAAAGCGTGGGCGTTGGGAACGGCTAAGTGTCCGATGCGTCGCGACGACTGCAAATCGTTCTCGATAACGGCGGGTGCGTTATCGCACACGCACGACAAACTGTACATGGGCGCGATTCCGAAACGTCTCTTCCTGATGATGATCGATAACGTCGCCTACAACGGCGACTACACTAGAAATCCGTTCGACGCTCGTCACAACGACATAAACTTCCTTTCGCTCGTCGTCGACGGACGTCAGGTACCGAGCAAGCCGCTGCAGCCGGACTTCCTGCACAACCGGTACGTGCGGAGCTACATGAATCTCTTCGAGGCGACCGGAAAGGCGTTCGAGGACGAGGAGAACGACGTATCGCGCACGGACTTCGGCGCCGGCTACAGCATCTTCGGTTTCGACCTGACCCCCGACTGTTGCGACGGCGATCATTTCAACGTCGTGCGTCAGGGGTGCGTGGGCGTCGATATGCATTTCGGGACGGCGCTACCGCTTCCGGTGAACGTCGTCGTGTACGCGGAGTTCGAGACGGTGATGGAGATCGACCGGAACCGGAACGTCATTTACGACTGGTAACTATGGATACGTTTCAACTGATGCGTCGTCTGGAACTCGATACGTACGCTAAACGTATCGTCGTCGGCGTCGTGCCTAAAGACGCGCTACTTACCGCCGCCATCGTCGCCACCTACCCGACGGCCTTCGTGTGCAACACCGACGACGGCGGCGAACCGGGACAGCACTGGGTGGCCGTCTACGTCGGCGCCGACCGACGAGGCGAGTACTTCGATTCGTACGGTCTGCCGCCGCTGCACGCCTACTTCCGCGCCTTCCTGCGCCGCCACTGCGGCGACGCGTGGACGTACAACGACAAGCGCCTGCAGAGCGTTATCTCTAACGTGTGCGGACAATATTGCGTCGCCTACCTTCTCCTCCGATGTCGCGGGATGCCGTTGACGACGTTCCAGAGCCTATTCGGCACCGATAGGGTGAACAATGACTGTCTCGTACACGATTTATTAAAACCTCATTAATTATACCACCGCTTTTACGTGTATAGTAGAAATAAAAACGAACAAATGATGTATACAATTGTTGGTGTTTATTATTACCCACACCTACATACATACATACATACAGAAACTACCCTTAGGGGGGTGGTGGGGGTTAGGTTAGTAGTAGACGAGTTAGACGAGTGTTGTTTACGAGTTAGACGAGTGTTGTTTTTCGAGTTAGACGAGTATCGGCGCCGTAGTGACGCCGTCGTCGAGCACGCGGCGTTTAGCGTAGAAGTAGCTCAACGCCGCGCGCTCTTGAACGTACGTCAACACGGACGAGTCTTTCACTTGGAAACCTCGGTTCCAGCCGACGCCGTTGCGACGGTCGCGCTGTATGGCGAGGAAGGTGTGCTCGTCGATGTCGGCGTTCTGTCGCTTGCTCAGTCCCTTCGTGCTGTACTTCGGACCGGCGTCGCCGCCGAAGCAGTAGTAGGTTTTGCTGCACAGCGCCACGATTCCGTCGCCGCGCCACTCTTCTTTGAAGAGACCCGGCGTTCGACGATCGAACAGGCGTCGGCGCGCGCAGCAGGCCGCCGCGCCGTCCCACGCTAGTCCGGCGACGCGCCGTCGTACGTAGGCGTACACGTGCGCATCGCAGCATTCGGCCGGAAACCAGAGCGAACGATTCCGGAAGTAGTGTTCGCGACGTTCTTCCGGTACGAGCGCGTCGACGTCACGTCCGGCTAGGGCTATGTACGCCGATCGGTGTCCATAGCGCAGTACTGGAAGAGCGGACGGGGAATGTAGGCGTCGACGAAATCGTAATAAAATTCCAGCATTGTCAATTTTGCGTACTGCAATACGAAATAGCCGATATGTATCGGCAGGCCGTAGACGATTTTACGCTTATTCAGCGCCACCTCGTACAGCGCGTCGTCGAAGACGACGTCCTGTTGCTGGAAGCGCCGATTGTTGACGAGCATCGACGCGCCGACCGGCGTCGCGTACTTGATTTCCCGGTGCCGATCGACGCGCGTAATCGTTTTCCCGTAGGAACTGTTCCCGAGAAGTTTAAAGGTATCGGCGATGATCGATTTGTCGGGATCGATATCGCCCTCGCGGCGCGCCGTCGAAACCGCGTCGCCGAAGCGCCGAAAGCACGCTATCGGCGCGTACTCGACGATCTGGTAGACGCGCTCGACGACGAGCCCGTGCGCCAGATACCAGCGTAGGAGCGGCGTCGCGAGCACAATCGCCGCGCCGAAGTAGCTACCAACGAGCGTGCGTTGAGGTCGCGTGAGGAGATCGTGCGACTCGGCGTAGTCGCGCATAAACGGGCTGAGATCGTCGCGCACGATATCGACGTTCTTGAATACCGGCTACATCTCGGCGAACTTGTCGCGCAGCGCTTCCGGTACGGCGATATCGCACTGCACGAGGCCGAACAGAGAACCGTCTGGTTCCCATCGTGACGCGTCGGGCGGCGTCGGCACCGCCGGCGGTTGCACGGCGTGCCACTGGCACTCCCACATTTCGACGACTTCGTCGACGAAACGGCGCAGGTAGGCGGTCACGGCGATCTTCGCGGCGTACAGCGTCGTCATCGGTTGACCGTTGACGGCGTTCGTCGTCACGTGCGCCTGACACGTCGGGCAGCCGTGAAAATAGCAGCCGTGAAATTGATACGCCGTTCGCCTCGGTGCTTTCCGATGCGCTTCTCGCGTCCGTTCAACTGGTGACGTATACGCGCGCCGGTTTCCGCCTCCACGCGCGTCAACCACTCCACGGCCATACGGCCGTAGCGGTGCACGCGTTCCGCTCGAAAGGCGTTCTCAGCGCGTCGGCCCGTGTACCAGCCCGTCGGCATCTCCTGCATTATCGCCCATAGATAGAGGCCGTTTGCGTCGAAGCCTACTATCGATCGGCACGGCGCGCCGCCACGAATCGACGTCACGTCGGCCTCGTGGTGGCGCGCGAAGATGATCGACGGGCCGCCGATGATCTGCGCCTGCAGCACGGTGCATATCTTTGTTCGGCTCGTTGAAGAGCGAGAAATGGATCGACTTCGGCAGATCGTTGAACAGGTACAACAACGTCAACCCCGGTACGCTGATGGCGTCCTTGAACATGTCGATACGTCGGCGGCGATAGAAGGCGAACTGGCGATCGACGGCCTCGAGAAACGACGCCACGTCACGATTGTTATACCACACAAGAAAATCACGCATCGACGTCATAGCCTCGTCGCGCCACGCCGTCGCGCAAATCTCGTACGCCTCCGCGGAGATTCCCTCGCGTTTCAGCTGGCTGTAGAAAGCTTCGCCCGACGGCAGGGCGGTTTCGTCCAGACGCGACAACGCGTCGATGTGCTCGTACGGGAAGTAACCCTTCGTTGCCGAGCAACCGTACGCTTTAAGAAAGCGATCGTAGCTAACGCCGGGCGCGAGGTAATTCGTTATGTCCAGGAACTTCAACGTCGTCGTCGACAGGCACATGTAATTGTTCTGACGTTTAATGGTAAACGCCGACGACGTG
The DNA here is from genome assembly GCA_020002185.1 of Paraescarpia echinospica. NCBI lineage: Eukaryota > Metazoa > Annelida > Polychaeta > Sabellida > Siboglinidae > Paraescarpia > Paraescarpia echinospica. The sequence continues at coordinate 72,924,545 of CM034532.1, forward strand.
TGCTGCGCGTCGTCGGTTATGAGCAGGGGGGTCAAGTACTTTTTGACGATGTTCAGGTCGTACTTACCCGAATTGAATCCCAATACGGGCATTTGACGAAGGTACGTCCACAGCCGGTCGGCGAGAGTGGCGTACAGTGACGCGTCGGCGTCGTCGTCGTCGTTGCATCGTCGCCGCCAGTCGGCGTCGAGCGCGTCGAGCGCCTCGAAGGTCGCGTCGTAGCGGGGACGTAGAATCGCGCACGCCGCCGCGCTCACCGCTTCCAGGTCGTCGATGAGGCGACGCGCGAGTTCCGACGAATCGCCGGTCGTGACGTAACAGCGCGCCGCTTCGTGACCGGGCACGTTCGACGCGACGCTCACGCTGAGCTGTTCGTGTCGCGCGATCCAGCGGCATTTGTCGCTATCCGTCGGCAGATCGTTATCGGCGAAATAGCACTCGAAATCGAACGTCGCGCGGTACGGGTAGTAGCGCAGGTCGTCGTCGCCGACGTCGATGCCTTCGTCGTCGAGTCGCTCCAATACGGACGCCGTCGGTCGGTAGACGCCGCCGGGGAACACGTGACGAACGCCGCCTTCGCACGTCGCTTCGTGACGTCGTAAATCGCGCGCGCTCCGCCAGAGGACGCTGCCGCATTTCCCGCACTTGTACGTTTTCGTGTACGCGCGCCGATCGCTTATGTACGAGAAGTGCGACTCGTACAGGTTGACGTTCAGCGTCGTGGGGTGCGCTTCGCATACCCCGCAATGATCCCGCGCCTTCTCCAGAACCATTTCGCCGATAGTCTCGGCGACGAGATCCATCGCCAGTCGTTCGTAACGCCCGACCAACTGACTCCGGCTCGGCACGACGAGTTGCCGTTGGCACGTCCCCAGCTCCTCCGATACGCTCCAGTACGGCGAACACGTCGGTCCCATCGTCCCCAGGCTGTCGTTATACGTCGGTGGAGGGGGGCGCGTTCGGGTCGAGCAGTCGCCCAGCGCCTCCTGGATTATCGCCTCCAATACGTGAGCGTCACGTACTCCTCCGCCACTACCCTACAGCACAAAGCAGTTCTACTCTTTACGAATCACCGTCAGCAACGCGTGTAGGAAGTCCCTCATACACTCACGTCTGGTGTGTTGCATCAGAGCGTCCTACAAACACATTATTATGATTAGTCCTCCTTCTTTTCCTCCTCCTTCTCCTCCATCTTTACTGACCCCGGCACACACCGTTCCAACAAAGTTCTTACGAACGTCGCAACCTCGTCGTACTGAGCGCGAATCCTTTCGTTGTTTGCAAGCATTTTTTGGAGTACGCAGCGCACTTCCTAAAGCATATAAAAGCACAACTGTTAGTACATCAAACTACTACGAAATAGGCTTGCTTCATAGGCCAACCAAAACGCTCTTATATATTGTTCGGCCGACTCGGCTAATAGTTCAAAGCTCTCCTTGCTTAGTTCCAGCCCCCGACGATCTCTCATTCGTTGTCGTTCGTTGGCGTGCTTCAATAAATCTACCAGTAGCGGCCAATTTTCCTCCTCCTCCTACAAACAACACAAGACAACAACATTAGTCATCGTCGACGTATCTTTTTAGTGTGCGGACTGTATACGAGGGGTCCCCGTTCCAACTCGTCTTCCGCACACTAATCTCCACTTCAGTACCGGTTAACTCGAGCACGGTATCGCGGAGATCCTCCTCGTTCAATTCCGTCAAGTATTCGGCCGTGAACTCGACGAGATTAAACATTTGGCTATCGAACAACGTAAGCCAAAGCTCGTCTTCTTCCTCTTCGCCGTCCTTCACCATCACACGCAACGCGAAGAAATATTTCGGTACAAACACTTCACCGTGCGTTCGACATATCAGGGTCCCGTCTTTGCTTGTCTGCAATTTCCGGCGACAACGGGAACATCCCAAATAGGTGGTGCCGGGCTCGCCTTTGTACGAGACGGCCTCGATCGTAACGGGCGACAGGAGTTTATACACACCGTTGACAGCGCACTTCAGATGTCTCAGACTCACCGCTGTGGCGCGTGTCGACGCCGCCGATTCACGCTCCATAGAACCGCTCCGCGACAGGACCGGGGGCTGCTCGGCCGTGTCGTCGGGCTCCAAGCGCTCCTCTTCGGCGCTTCTCTTTCGGCCGACAGTCAACGGGGCCGCGATCAGCGTAACGGGGCGCTTAACGGGTGGTGACACCCCCGTTGACAAGGCTGCAATCAGTGCCGAAGGTTGACTGCTGCTGCTGGCCGCTGTCGCCGCCTTCATCGACTGCTTACGCGGTGCCTTCGACTTTTTTGGTTGTTGTTGTTGACTTTCATCCGCCATGTTGCGGAAGAACGTCTGCTGCTTACTGCTCTGCTGTTGTAGAAAGAATACACGGTTAGAAGTTCAGCGTTATACAATATAACATTTTTCTCACCCGTTTTATATCTTTTCCAAATAACACGCATGCGCACTTCACGCTAATACGTCATCTTACTCAATTATCAGCGTGCGTGCCTCGTACATTTCAGACATTTTGTTTTCGAAAAAAAGTATCCGGTCACGTCAGTACATTCGCCGTTAAATCTCTCCTTACATCGATTTTCTCTAATATCGATGCACCTCACGTTTCCTGACTCCACAGAGAATCTATACAACGTTTAGTTTCGTGCTTTTAACGTTTCGTTTATTGTTTTTGAAATGTCATTGTCTACACTATAACGCGCATGCGCACTTCACACTCATATCCTTATCTTTTTCAATTATCGACGTGCATACTTCATCCAACCCAGGCATTTTGTTTTCGGAAAAAAGTTAGCGTTCACGTCAGTGCATTCATTGTCAAATGTGACTTTTACATCGAATTTCTCTAATATCTATGCATCTCGTGTTTCCTGATCCCCCAGCGATCTTATACAACGTTTTATTTCGCGCTTTTAACGTTTCATTTATCGTTTGTAAAAATCCATTGTTCTCCGTTCACATTCCAACTCGTTAAGTCACGCGCAACAGATGTCACACATGTGCGCTTAACGCATTCCGTCTACTCTACCGAGGAATTTGTTTTAGGAAAAAAGTTAGCGTTCACGTCAGTGCATTCATTGTCAAATGTGACTTTTACCGCGAATTTCTCTAATATATATACATCTCGTGTTTCCTGACCCCCCAGTGATCGTATATAACGTTTAATTTCGTACTTTTAACGTTTCGTTTAACGTTTGTAAAAATCCTTTGTTCTCCGTTCACATGTCAATCAAAATCAGTCGTAGTGTCATGCGCCGCCGCCGCTGTTTGACGACGCGCACATTTCATACACACTTTTACAAACACGAACACACGACGTCTCCACCACATCGCTCCAACAACATGGCCACGTCCACAACAAAACCACGGTAAGACAGTGCTTACTATAGCATGCATGCATTTTATTTAAATGCACGTTTTTATTGTTGTAACATATTTAAACAGTGCTTACTATAGCATGTATTTTAAACATGCATGCATTTTATTTAAATGCACGTTTTTATTGTTGTAATGCATTTTATTTAAATGCATGTTGTTTTTACTAGTACGCATTATCGTTTAAATGCACGTTTTTATTGTTGTAATGCATTTTATTTAATGCATGTTTTTACTAGTAGGCATTATGTATTTTACCGTTTAAACATGCATGCATTTTATTTAAATGCACGTTTTTATTGTTGTAACATGCATGCATTTTATTTAAATACATGTTGTTTTTACTAGTACGCATTATGTATTTTATCGTTTAAATGCATGTTTTTATTGTTGTAATGCATTTTATTTAATGCATGTTTTTACTAATACGCATTATGTATTTTACCGTTTAAACATGCATGCATTTTATTTATAAGTACATGCATGCATTTTATTTAAACAATGCATACTATGCATGTATTTTACCAAGACAGTATTTTATTTCAATTTACTACATACCGTTTAAACAATGCATACTACGCATACATTTTATCTCACTCATTTTATTCATCCTTTGTTTATTTCATAGACCGATCCAACTGCCTACAAGGAACACATACACGCCACGTAGGCCAATTGAGCTCCCCGACGCGTCGACGACGTCGACCCGAGCAACATGCGCGGTCGCGGCGTCCGTCCGTGCGCCTTCGCCACCTGCTACGCCGCCCAATGTCACGTCTTACTACAGTGACGATGATGACATCGTCCCCGATCTGGCTCGGGTCTTTCTCGTTCGACAGGCAAACGGCCTATGGAGGACAATAACGCCTCCCGAACTCTATCGGCGGGAAGGCTTCGGTCTCCCGCCGGAGATCGGCTCCCCGCCGGAGACCAGCAGGCAGCAACCCGTCGGTCACGGCCGAATACTGCAGTATTATACCCAATAAAATATTCCAGTCACTACTCACGTTTTCACGCGTCTATTTTCAATGCATATACACCCTACTGAATGTTAGTGTATTTATGCATTTGATTGTCATTGTAATCCCACGACTAGATGTATTTAAACGCATTGCTTTCGTTTTAATCCGTCCACCAGAACAACGTTGTTTACCGTTAGCCAGCTATGCTGTCATCCAGGGGTCAAAGACCACTAGAGCAGCCGGTGGCCTTATCGCTGCAGCAGTCGTCGTCGCTCTTGCTGTCAACATCACATACGGGGACATCTCAACGTTTATACAATGGTTTTAATATACAATGGTTTTAGCGTGGTTAGCGTATTGCTTACGTCAGCACAACTCCTACCCCAGTTATAGGTGGTCCAGTACGAAACTTAACTTATATACTTTAGCGTGGTTATAAAGTACGAAACTAAACTTATATACTTTAGCGTGGTTATAAAGTACGAAACTAAACTTATATACTTTAGCGTGGTTATAAAGTACGAAACTAAACTTATATACTTTATTATTAAACGCATTATTGCTTACGTCAGCGCACTCTAGGGGGACATCTCAACGTTTATACAATGGTTTTAATATACAATGGTTTTAGCGTGGTTAGCGTATTGCCTACGTCAGCACAACTCCTACCCCAGTTATAGATGGTCGATCAAAAAAAAAAAAAAACTTATATACTTTATTATTAAACGCATTATTGCTTACGTCAGCGCGCTCTAGGTACGACGTTGATCGCTAGGACTAAAATACTCTCTGCACTCACCGCTAGGTGGCATCTCTCTAGTGTACTGTCAATCATCCAATTAGTATCAAATTACATCGCTCATCAATCACGTTTTTTATAAGTAGGTTTCCCAAACTCATTAGTGTCAAACACAAAGCCTTTGATCTTTTTTTATACATAGGATTAGTCTCGCATTATTGCTGACTCAGCGGTGTGCCCGAATCGTTTAGTGGTCATTAAAACGTTTTTTATAAGTAGGGTTTTATGACCGTACAGGTCTTACTATCTACTTATGCTTTCTACTATTAATACTAGCTTGTTAACTTTTACGTGGATATGAATATGTGGACCGAGATATGTATCACTATGTGTATTTGTGTCTGAATTAGACTTGAATTGAATAAGTAGGCATATATTCCGATAGAAAATAATGTTCTATAGTGTCACTGGACATTCTGATAAATACATATTTATCTGTGAGAGTATATTATGGTGGCATCGGTATAGACAACATGGAAAACGGAACCGACGTTATCCTAATGCACGCATGACGCATTTGCCGCGGCACTAAATAGAATATGATTTGTCCATACCAGATGAATCCTAGACGAACACATAACGCCAACTGTGCGTAATATTATATTATACGACGTTTAAAATCCATACAACATTTTAATACATAATTCGTCTAGAATGCATCTGGTGCGGGAAAGCACAACAATAAAGACAAGTTTGGAGTCTAGAAATGTTCGACTCACATCGACGTTTCAACGTCCAAGGATTAAGGTGGCCATCTGGATGAGAAAGACAAGACCTACGATGACTAGAGACGAGGGCGGATACAGACTGAGTCACGCCATCTGGCGAGCAGAGGGAGAACAGTTCCTAATGATGGCCGCCGATGTGCGTCGAACACTTCTAGTTGTGTATTAAGAAAATTCCGTTATTTAATTCTTCCAACTTGATGAATATTTTCACGAATAGAAGTTGGGAGTCGCTAAAAAGTCTTGGCGAACCATTCAAAATGGTTTGGCGACCCAATTTTGAGTCGCGACCCAAGGGTTAAGAACCACTGTCCTATCCTATCCTAAAATATATTCTATGCAGGTGGAGTGCATCCCACGCAATTTTGTGATCGTTCATAACAACATGACTGTATATGTTCCCAGACTGCCAGCAAGTGTTTATTCTCTGTACCCATCGATCTACACTGGTGATTTTCTTTCACCACTAAATTCCCACAAGACCAGAAGTGCTCCCTGACAGTCAATCACGCGTCCTTTGGGCATCTTATGTATACGCATATATAATTTATGTCGTCAGGTATAACAGAACACAAACTACCCGGCATTCGTCACCCGTAGTTACCAACAGGTAACCGCAGATCAATATTGGACTGCGATGCTGCTCTGTATCACATCGTCCGCCGAGTCTGAGCGTCAGTCGATGGACGCATTGTTCACCCGACTGCTGCGTGTGTTACACTGCGGAAATACGCAATTGACACAACGCTAAAACAAAAATGGTACTGCGCCGTTCAAACAAACGTCGACCTCCACCTCTGCCCCCGTCAGGGCAACTCGTCCGAGTTCTACTGCTGACATTCGTTTGTTTCTGGTATACCAACTCAGAAGGTAAGCCTTTTATCTATATTTATTATAATAAATATTATATTTAAATTGCCAATGGTGTTTTTCTTTAAAGAGAATGCAAAATGCGATTTTTATTGAATAATTTACTTATATTTAAGGGACGTTGCAGGGTGAATATATTGACCTGTTGAGAAAATCACCCTTAGTTATAAACAACCATACATTAAACATGCAACCATCGTTATATCTAAAAAAATAGAAATGATGTAAAACATGCTATTTTACGAGACACGCACGCACGCACACACGCATGAACGCAAGCACACACACATACACACACACACACACATACACGCACGCAGGCACGCATGGTATTGCACTAAGCACGCAAATATTAGTAATGCTGTATTGCTTTTATCAGCTGCAGGTGACATGAGCTCTGGAACTGTGCTTGTTCGTCAAAATGATAAGATTTTGATGATTCAACAGGAAACCTCCTCTTCGAAATCTCCGACATATGGTCTTCCAACAGAATTCATCACCGGAGAAGGTAAATTACAATATGCATCTTCGGCATTTGTGTGTGTGTGCGTGTGGTGCGTGCGTGCGTACGTGCGCGCGCGCGCGTGTGTGTCTTTGTCAAAGCTCTTCGTTATCATCACAGATATGAGTATCGTCGATTATAACATAAAGTATACATTGCAGGATTCTTAGGCATCCAATGATCAGTGACGTATTTCAAGAAATGGTGAAACTAAATCTAAAGATTGCGGTTAAGAGGTAGGAATATTAAATATAATTCAAAAATCAATAATCCTTGTTACAACATCACTGTCCAAAGAACAAACCGCTGTTGCTGCTGTATGTACTTTGATAAATACAACAAGAATTTGTGTTGTAGACTATATATTCGTGAACACTTGACGTGTGCTACTTTGTGTACTATGTGTTTATAGAGTACATACACGCTGTGGCAGTGGACTATGTTCATGGCTTTGTGTTCTGGATGAATCTGACACCGTAAAACGGGCAATGTTTGATGGCTCTCACACAACGGTTGTCGTCAAACTAGGTAAGTTGATTTGCGTATGATTTATCTGTTGACATGAAAATACAAATAATATATATGTCAGCAAATAATCTATATATTATCATAATGATCAGATGTGTTTTCTATGGTGGTTTCTTTCTTGTCGTACCAACAGGACTCATTCGCAACTCTGAGAGGAGCCTGGTGGAAGCATTTGCATCCGGGCTCGTTTTTAACCGAGAAGAAAACAAATTGTACATCTCAATCTTCAATGGTAACACGATTGAAGTCGTCAATTTGGACGGCCGCGTGAGAACAACACTCATCAACTGCTCAAGCAAGCCACGAGAGTTTTCTCTGGACCTGAAAATGGGGTAACTGAATTGCATCATATATCAGAGAGAGAGAGAGAGAGAGAGAGAGAGAGAAAGAGAGAGAGCGAGAGAGAGAGAGAGAGAGAGAGAGAGAGAGCAAGAAAGAGCGGTACTAGTAATGTAAGGGCTTGTCAACCCGCAGATCAGCCAAATTGCGCAAAATGACGTCATGCTCCTACTTTCTAACATTAACAACTGCGCATTTTTGTTGATTTTACAAACCAGGCCTGTCACCTAACGGATACTTTGGCGTTAGTGCTGCAGTGTCGCCACCTAGCGGATTCGTAGACTGACAAATTACAAATCAGCGACGAGTATTTTGAAATGTTGGTCATGGGCGATGGCCGCGGCCGTTTTCTAGAAGTTTCTGTGTGAGAAAATGGAGGAGGAGGAGGGTCCCCTAGTTGTTGGCGCCGCCTACCTGTAATACCGCCAACCGACGAGCTACCCATTAGAGGCGCCACAATCGTTGCGTGAAATTGACCAATCATCGACGAGTATTTTTTAATGTCGGTCATCAGCGATCGCCACTCCACGGAGTTTGGTGGTGGGTGAGATAGATGATAGGTTTAGGAATTCGATGAATTGGTATTTATCCGAGTATACTAAGCTAAATTATTGTTCACGATTAGAAAGCATAAAGCATACCAGAAAGAGTCATTTATACATAATATACACATAATCGGTGTTTGTTTTGTGAGGCTGAGGGTTTGGAGTGGCGCCACCTATGGGTTTTGGTGGGTTAAGATTCCGTGGCTTAGCGAAGTGAGCCGATGTATTGGGGTTGGCGGTGTCGCCGCCTAGCGGTAGTGTGGTGTTTATTTTGTGAGGCTTACGCTTATGATGGCACCGCCCTTCGGTGTTGGTCGGTTGAGATTCTGACGGATTTTGGTGAAGCGAGCGATAGGTATGGTTGTTGGAGCGTAGGCTAAAATGAGGTGTTTATGATAAGGTGCTGCGATCAGTGAAATGTGTTATGAATTCGATGAGTTGTTATCTATCCGATGTGATGTATGTGGGAATTGGTATAGATATTGGACGATAATATAGTGTAACCCATATGTGCTTTGATAGTTGTGGGAAGGTCGTTACCGTAATATATATATATATATATATATATATATATACATAATACATATAAAAATAGCGCAAACTATTCTACAAAGAGCGATCGACGATCCGTGTTTTATAAATGAATATAGTGTGTGGTTTTTGATGTGCGAAATATATGATGATAAATTCGGGATATTTCTGTGTGGAAATTCTCCACTAACTTAAAACCGACGCCTTGTTATTTGTGTCTGGTAAGCGGTGCTCGTCGTTTGAGCACGTGCGCGATCTTGTGTTCGCCGGCCGACGCCTGACGTTGAATAGTTCGTGAGGGCGGACGGTGGCTTTAACTGGTCGTGGCAGATTTATTTGCTATTACAGACCGTACAATGCACGATAACGAGTTCTTTATGAATAATATATACATAATACATATACAAATAGCGTTATCTACTAAGTCATAATCGTTTGGGATGAACAATCTGAAAATTCGGCTAACTGCTACTCGTCTATACAGTACATGTTTCCGAATTTCGAAAATTCAGGGCTAGCGACGTCTCGCCGGCTGCACGGCGGGGGTTCCGTGGAGCGACGGTAGCGACGGTAGCAGGTCCCGGGGTAGCGATGATGGTCTTGTTGGGGTCTGCGTCCCCCTCGCGCAGCGCCGAAGGCACCGAGTCGCCGAACCGACGGAAGCACGGCTTCGTATCATACTCGACGATCTGGTACACGCGATCGACGGCTCCAGGTACCATCGCAGCAGCGGCGTGGCGAGGAGGATTCTATTACCGGTCGTGGTCGTCAGCGTATCGACGCATGAACGGGCTGAGATCGTCGCGTGTGATGTAGGCGTTCTTTAAAAACGGGCTGCATCTTGCCGAATCCATAGCACAGGTCGTCCGGAACTCCGATGTCGCATTCAACCAAGTCGAATAGGGTGCCGTCGCACACGGTTTCGACGACCTCTGCCTGCACTAGTCTACTGCGAGTGACGAGGCCGCGTCGTCGGGGAAAGGTGGCGTCGAGATAGCCCTTCATCGTCGGATCTGTCTCCGTCGTCCGCCACTCGCACTCCCACATCTCGACAACCGTAACGAAGCAGCGAAGGTACGCCGTAGTGGTGCACGTATCGGCGAAGTGTTCTGTCATGGGCCTACCGTTGACGCTGTTCGCCTCCTTTCCCTAACATGGGCAATCGTGGAAGAAGCACCCATTGAACTGGTACGCCGTTCTATTTCTTGACATCAGCCGTTGACACGGTGTTTGATTAGTCGTTTCTCCAAAACGTTGAGTTGATGGCGTATGACCGCTCTGGTTCGGGAGCTCTCCCACGACAACCATTCCGTGGCCATGCGACCGTTCCTGTCGAAAGCCGGTCTCCTGTGTCAAAGCCCAGAGGTAGAGGGCGTTAGCATCGTAGCCGACCACGGACCGGAACGTCCGAGCGACGTCCTCCGCGTAATCGCCGCGTCGTAGCTTGGTGCCGTTCGGGCGAAAACAATCGCAGGGTCACCGACCACCAGGAACGTAACGAGCAGGTGCAGGTCCTTGTTTGTCTCGTTGAACAGTGTGCAGTGGGTCGTCGTCGGCATGTCATTTATTAGGTAGATGAGCGTCAGTCCAGGTACGCTGATACCGTCCTTTGAATATGTCGATGCGTCGGTGTCGGTAGAGGGCGAACTGTTTGTCGACGGTCTTGAGGAACGGGACCACGTTACGGTTGTTATACCACAAGAGAAAGTCTCGTAGCGTCGTCATGTGTTCCTTGCGCCACACGGTCCGGCATCGGTCGTAGGCGACGTCTGAGATGGCCTCCCGTTTCAACTGGTTGTAGTAGGCCTCTTTCAGAGGAAGCTTGCGGTCGACCAATTTTCGCATGTCGTAGAAATATTCTTACGGGAAACTTGCCTTCGTCTGCTCAAATCCGTAAGCCTTTAGGTACTTGTCGTAACTGACTCCGGGAGCGAGATAGTTCATGATGTCATAGGAACTTGACCGTAGGAGTCGACAGGGACATGAAGTTGGTGTTCCTCTTAATGACGTCCCGCTCGACGTCCCCAGCGGCGGCGGCGGTGGCCGTATCAGTAGCAGCAGCAGCAGCAGGACCGAAGGAACCGATGGTTGGAGCGCCCTCGGCGGTTGGAGCGTGTTCGGTGGCACTGTCATCGTACAGCCCTGAGGCGAGGTCTTCGAATACGTCTCGGTACGACGGCTCCAATACTCTGCGGGCTGCTTTGCTTGTTTCTTCCAGGGCTTCCTTCATACGCATCGTGAGCTCGTTCGAATCCCAAGTGGTGACGAAACTCCATGCCGACTCGTACCCGGGGACGTTCGACGCCAGGCTCATGCTCAAAAGCTCGTGCCTGCCTAGCCACTGGCGTTTGCAGCTGTTCGGCGGCAGTCCCTCGGTGTCGATGTAGCAGACGAAATCGAACTCAGCCGTATCCTTATAGTAGCACAAGTCCTGGGGCACATCGATGCCTTCGTCCTCGGGATCTTGGAAGATGGACGGTTTAGGATGGTAGATACCGCCTGGGTAGTTGTATCGGACCCCTCCGTCGCACGTGCGATTGTGTCTCTGAAGATAATAGAACGTTGTCCACGGCGAATCGCAGCATTTGCTGCAGCGATACGAGCGACAGAACATCTTCATCTCGTATGTACGAATAGTGAGCGTCGAACAGATTCACGTTCAGCGTGACCGGGTAGCGGTTCATGGATTGCCGGACTCCTGCAGTCGTCATCCATTCGCCCGTTTTGACCAGTCGGTACACGACCACGTTCATTTGGAAGACGGTCTCCACTCGGTCCAGTTCATCTAGCGTGAGGCCGCCGAAGGAGCGCGAGTCTACCGGCTCGACAGACCTCTCACTGTAGTGGGCATAGAGCACCACTGTCGCCGTCTCGAACCCACTCTCGACTCAAAGCCAGGCAGCGGAAGAGACACGGATGGTCAGTGTAGGGTCTTTCGTTGTTTTCGTTGTTCTTGAGGCTTATGATCGCTGTGTTGTTTCTCACGTACTCGGGGAGTCTCACGTTGAGACAGCAGAAGGGCTGACGGATGATCGCATTCAGGAAGAAGGTAGCATTAGTCACCAGTTTAGCCTTTCAAAACCAGTTGGAACGCTGGGCGATAATATACTGCAGGATGTCGGACGAGTGATAGTACCTATACCGTCCCGTCTCCTTGTGTCTCAGAACGAAGCCGAAGCTCATGTTGATCTTGAAGGCGTGTATATGATGTTTGAACACGCCGCGCAGTCGGCTTTCTAGGGCGCCCGTGTCCAGACCGATCAGGTGAAAGTTATACCGTCTCTGTACAGGACCAATAACCGTCGATGTCCGTATGCTCGACCAGTTCTCGCGGACGAACTGATGCAGCCCCGCCCTCCATGTACTCATCGGCGCCGTGACAGCCACGTCAGCTGGAGCAGCAGCAGTAGCAGAGGCAGCAGCAGTGGCGGCGGTCGGGACGTTCGGTCGATGCACGGGGGTCGCCGCCTGAATTCCAGTACCGGTGATCTGACGCCTCGACAGGCCCCCCTCTCGTGAACTTGATTTCCGGCCGAAAATAAGACCGCACTTGTCGCAGATCTTCGTTTTCATCGTCGGTCGACATGTGGTAAGGTGCTTTTTCAGATCCGACCGTCGACGGAAGCCTCCACCGCAGGCAAGGCAGTCAAAAGTGCCCGACTTTGATGTGGAAGATGGTGGCGACGGCGGCGACGGCGGCGACGGCGGCGACGGCGGCGACGGCGGCGACGGCGGCGACGGCAGCTGGTAGGCACCGGTCTCGTCGGCGCCACGAGGCCCGGCAGTGGTAGTCGTCTCTGTCATTCCGGCGGCTCGGTGTCGCTTCCCCTCCTCCATCTCCTCGACAGGCCTTCTCTTCGTCATGGTGCGCCTGTAGGTCGCGTTTCAGGCTGAAAGCGTGATCGTCCTCGTCGCGATCGTAACGGCATCGTCTATCCATAGGAGCGACGAGTACTAGAACACTAATAAATGTTCATTGTCGTGCGGAATATCAAGAAGAGATCGATCGTCCTGAAGGTTGTCTGCTGCGGGATATACTGGCCAGTCGGAAATACAGACGGATTTTTTTTATGGCAACGCACGACGACATTGCGCAATTACAGTGCAGCAAAACAGCTGACGGTATACAAACAAGTCCAGGCACGTCTAGCAAAGACTGTAACGCGCATGCACAGTACGTCAGAAAAACAAACATGTCCAGACACGCTCTTGGGTAGCGTCGATCGTTTGTTTCGACAACCGGCGTTTACAAGGCTAACGCATTTCTTGTTTCTTTACATTCGCTTATAATTATAGTTTTTTTCGCAAAAAAAGATTACACCATAGTGTTAGTCACCGCGAAACGAAGATGCACGTACTTCGAATTACTGATTTAATAGCCGATTTCAATATTTCACGACTGTACACGATATATAAAATGTCCCGTTCACATACGTCTCCCCACCAAAAACCGAGCGCTTGCTTACGTCATCCCACCCGCGTCAGCCGACGACGCTACGAAAAAACACCGTCTCTTGTTGTTTTCGACAGATCGACTTTTAGAATAATAAGCCATTTCTTGTTTCTTTACGTTCGCTTATCATTATTGGTATTCTCGCATTAAAATTAACTCCACATATTTACTCAGCCCGAAAAATTCATTCACAACCATCCAAAATAAACACATCATTGCCGATTTATATATAGTTCACGTCTGATCGACCCGTTATATCCATCGGCCGTCGTCACAAACGATCATACGTCTGCCAGCGCGCGCTCAGGCGACCAGCACCATTTACCCGAAAAAAATAACAAGGCGTCGATCCTTTTACTTAACGGGAATTTTCCACACTACTATTATATAGCCATATACGTTTTCCAGCTCCTACATACACCATCTCCGTTAAATAACAATTCGTCGAATTTCTAAACCTCTCATTCATCGCACGCGCACCTTATCATACACCTCATTCTAACAACCGCGCCAACAAACATACTGCTAGCTCGCTTCCCCAAACGATGTCGGAATCTCAACCGACCTACCCCAATAGGCGGTACCACCATAAGCGTCAGCCTCACAAAATACACACCACACCACCGCTAAACGGCGACACCACCAACCCCAATACTTTGACCCCTTCGCTGAGCCTCGTAATCTTAACCCATCAAAACCCATAGGAGGCGCCACTCCAAACCCTCAGCCTCACAAAACACTAATTGTGTACGTAGTATGTATAAATAACTCGTTCTCATATATGTTATGCTTTGTAATCGTGAGTAAAACGTTGGGAAATCTATTCCTACTTATTAATTTAGCTTAGTATACTCGGATAAATACCGATTCATCGAATTCCTAAACCTATCATTCATCGCTCGCACCTGATCACAACACGCGTGTTGTGACAAGTGTCGATCGCTGATGACCGACATTTGAAAATACTCGTCGATGATTGGTCAATTTCACGCGACGATAGACGCGTCTCTAATGGGTAGCTCGTCAGTTGGCAGTATGACAGGTAGGTGGCGCCAACAACTAAACGACCCCCTCCTCCTCCATTTTTCTCACACCGAAACTTCTAGAAAACGGCCGCGGCCATCGCCCATGACCGACATTTCAAAATACTCGTCGCTGATTAGTCATTTGTCAGTCTACGAATTCGCTAGGTGGCAACACTACAAAACTAACACCAAAGTATCCGCTAGGCGGCATGCCTGCTTTGTAAAATCGGCAAACATGCGCAGATGACAATGTTAAAATATAGGGACTATGACCTCATTTTGCGCAATTTGGCTGATCTGCGGGTTGACGAGCTCTTACATTACTACTAGCGGGGGAGATAGGGAGAGCGAGAAGGAGCGGGGGGAGAGGGGGAGCCAGAAGGAGCGGGGGAGAACAAGAAGGAGCGGGGGAGAGAGGGAGAGTAAGAAGGACCGAGGGAGAGCAAGAAGGGGCGGGGGAGAGAGGGAGAACAAGAAGGAGAGAGGGAGAACAAGAAGGAGCGAGGGAGAGCAAGAAGGAGCGAGGGAGAGAGGGAGAGCAAGAAGGAGAGGGGGAGAGAGGGAGAGCAAGAAGGAGCGGGGGAGATAAGGAGAGCATGAAGGTCCGGGGGAGAGAGGGAGAGCAAGAAGGAGCGGGGGAGATAAGGAGAGCATGAAGGTCCGGGGGAGAGAGGGAGAGCAAGAAGGTGCGAGCGGGTGAGAAAAGGAGAGCAAGAAGGAGCGGGGGAGATAAGGAGAGCATGATGGTGCGGGGGAGAGAGGGAGAGCATGTACAGCAATGTAATATGGAACAAAACAAATTGTTATACCATATACTTCTGTTTTGTGCCACTTGTGTTATATTCACTTTGATATTTTGTTACGGGGGCGAGTATCTTGCAACTCGAAATAGACACATTTCAATATGTAGGTCATTGCCTGTTAGATATACTTCTTAAACAAAATGTCCAGTATGTAACAATTACCTTTTGTCAAAAACTATCCCTTGGATAATTTGTTTTAAACGTACATGGTTGTAAACGTGGATTCAAACACGCGCACGCGCGGGCGTGTATGTCTGTGTGTGCATGGTCATGTGTGTGCATGCATGTAATTGTTTTAGTAAGATCCATCTTGCCGTGTTCCATGTAATTGTGATAACATTGTTTTACTCAACTTTTTAGGCTGCTGTTTTATGGAACATATAAGCCACCGGGTATATACAGGGCTAATCTGGATGGAAGTGGCCACAGGCAAATCGTGTATGAAGACATAGGAGACACCCTCGGTATATCCATCGACTACCACGCGAGAGTATGTTGGGCTGACTGGGGTAAGTACCGTTGCATTTTCCTAATGAAGATCATTAAACGGATTTTTTTTAATACGTAAAGTTTCTGCCACTCTCACAAAGGCAGTGTTGAGTCGTTCAGTAACTCACTGTCCATCAAGAATACTTCCCCAGTTGCAGATAGAACACCACAAACTAAGCCAGTCACGTCGAACAATGAAACTATCATAACACTATAACTGCCAACGCTGTATTTATATATTTTGTTAAAGAATATTGTATATTTATTTGACGTTTTTTAGTTTGCTCGAGTCACATTTCTAAAAATAAACTACTTGTGTTACAGAAAAACGGCAAATAGAATGTTCTGACTACTCGGGCAACGACAGAGAAGTCATTCATACCACAACTGGAAGGACATATTCACTAGAAATTCAAAATGATTTGGCTTACTACTCAGAACAAGATCCAAACAGGTAATTAACACTGCAGCTACTACTACTACTACCACTACTACTACTACTACTACTACTACTAGTACTACTACTATTACTACTACTATTATTACTACAACTACTACTGCTACTGCTACTGCTGCTACTACTACTGCTACTGCTGCAACTATTACTACTACCTATCACAGAAACCACGGCAAATACTTCGAGAAAACAGCCCCTGCGTCATTGACTTAGCAACGTAGAGTATTACTTATATTATTTGACAATTCTACACTATTACGACTAAGGCCTATCGATGGACGTCACGGCAAACATACGTAATGTGTCGACTACCAAATACATGCTTACGTAATTGTTCAAAAATGACTGTTGCCTTATTGTTGCTATATTGTTGCCAGATTACATACGTTTTTCTTTCAGTGTCAGTTTTGTACTTCTGAAAGGAGGAACCACCAGAACACTGAACATGGGGTCCTTCTCCTCTGGCTTGTGTCGCGGTATTGCAGTAGTGCATGACTTGGGAGCAGGTACAGTACGGGAGTATATTACAGATGGTTTAGTGAGTGTGTGCGTGCGTGTGCGTGTGCGTGCATGCGTGTGCGCATGCATGCGTGTCTGTGTATATATGTATATGTGCATTTGTGTATGAGTACATATGTATGTATGTGTATCTCTGTATGTGTATCTGTTCATCTGTGTATATGTATATCGGTGTGCCTGTGTGTTTATGTTTCTGTGTATACGTGTATTTGTTCACCTGTGTATGTGTGTATAATAATATATGTGTATATGTGTATATGTGTATCTGTATATTTGTATATTTGTATATCTGTTAATCCATTTATATGTGTATATGTGTATACGTTTATGTGTGCATTTGTTTATCTGTGTACATATATCTATATGTGTATATGTGCATCTGTGCATCTGTGCATCTGTGCATCTGTGCATCTGTGCATCTGTGCATCTGTTCATATATGCACCTGTGTATATGTGCATCTGTGTATCTGTGCATCTGTGTATCTGTTTATCCGTGTATATGTATGTATGTATGTGTATATGTATATCGGTGTGCTTGTGTGTTTGTGTTTCCGTGTATATGTGTATACGTGTATCTGTTTATCTGTGTATAGGTGTATAATGGTATAAGTGTATATATGTATCTGTGTATTTGTATATATGTACATCAATGTATCCGTTTATCTGTGTATATGTTTATGTGTGCATTTGTGTATCTGTGTACATATATATGTATGTGTATATGTGTATCTGTTTATTCGTGTATCTGTGTATACTTTGTATCTGTATATATATGTATCTATGTATATTTATATATGTTCATCTGTATATCGGTGTACCTGTGTGTATGTTTTTCTGTGTATATGTGTATACTTGTATTTGTGTATCTGTGTATATGCTTTCCATGTATCTGTATAATATATATACATATATATATATATGTATAAATGTGTGCGGGGGTGGGTGGGTGTGTATGTATGTATATATGCATATGTGTATCAGGGTATCTACATATATGCTATCCATGTATCTATGTATATATGTATCTGTGTAACTGTGCATATGTGTATATGTGTTTATGTCTATATGTGTATATGTTTAGCCATATATATGTGTGTATGTGTATCTGTTCATGTATGTATATCTATACCGGTGTACATGTGTGTATATGTTTCCGAGTATATCTGCATCTGTGAATCGGTGTATAATGGTATGTGTACATGTACATATGTATATGTGTATCTTTTTATATACGTATCTGCTAACCGTGTATCTGTGTATATATGTATATGTGTATCTAGGTATATATGTATCAGTGTCTCTGTATACATGTATATCGATGTATCCGAGTATCTGTGTACACATATATCTGAGTGTATATGTGCATCTGTGTACATATATGTATATCTGTGCATCTGTGTATATATGTATCTGTTTATTCGTGTATATGTTCATCTGTGCATGTTTGTCCATGCATCTGTATATATGTGTATCTCTGTAAATGAATATATGTTCATTTGTATATATGTACATCGGTATACATATGTATGTGTTTCCGTCTATACGTGTACCTGTGTATCTGTGTATAATGGCACATGTGTATACATATTTATCCGTGTATCTGTATAATATATATATTATATATGTATGTATACATACATATGTGTATATGTGTATCTGTTTATCCGTATATCTGTGTATATATGCATATGTTTATCCATGTATCTGTGTATCTGTTCATATGTGTACATGTTTATGCATGCATCTGTATGTATGTCCATCTGTTTATCCGTGTATCTGTGTATATATATATGTATATGTTCATCTGTGTATATGTATTTTGGTGTACCTGTGTGTATGTTTGTCAATGTATATGTGTATACGTGTATATGTATTCCGTGTACCTATATATATATATATATATATGTGTGTGTGTGTGTGTGTGTGTGTATGTATGTATGTATACATGCATCTGTGTATATGTGTATCAGTGTATATATGTGTATACGTGTATATGTGTATCAGTGTATATGTGTGTATATATGTATCTGTATATATGTGCATCTGTGTATGTGTATATGTTTAGTCGTGTATCTGTATATATGTGTATCTGTTCATCTGTGTATATGTATATCAGTGTACCTGTGTGTATGTGTTTCCGTGTATATGTGCATCTGTGAATCGGTGTATAATGGTAAATGTGTATCTGTGCATATGTACATGTGTATCTGTATATGTACGTATCTGTTATCCGTGTATCTGTGTATATATGTATCTAGATATATTTGTATATATGTATCTATGTATCAGTGTATATGTATACATGTATATCGATGTATCCGTATATTCATCTGTGTATCTGTATATCGGTTTACCTCTGTGTATGTGTTTCCGTGTATCTGTGTATGTGTTTATCCATGTATCTGTATAATATATATTATATACAGTGTATATGTATCTATACATGCATCTGTGTATATGTGCATATGTTTATTCGTGTATCTGCGTATATGTGTATATGTTCATCTGTGTATATGTTTGTCCATGTATCTGTACATTCGTGTATCTTTGTATATGTATATCTGTTCATCTGTGTATATGTATATCGGTGTACCTGTGTGTATGTGTTTCCGTGTATATGTGTTTATGTGCATCTATGTATCGGTGTGTAATGGTATGATAAATGTGTATCTGTTTATCCGTGTATCTGAATATATATATATATATGTGTGTGTGTATGTGTGTGTGTGTGTGTGTGTGTGTGTGTGTGTGTGTGTGTGTGTGTATGTGTGTGTGAGTGTGTGTGTATCATAACGTTCATCTTTAGTTTCTGTTATATGAGGTTTCGGTACAATATACAGCGTATAGCATGTAACCGGCTGAACGTGTACTTGAGAATGTTGTAATGGCGGTGTCAGAAGCAAGGTCGACACAAATCACCAATCAGGCGACAGCCGACTGCAAACAACGAAAGACGACATCCAACTTCCCCTGGGTGAATATGAACTGGGAAGTTAGTTGAGTGACGTCTCACTGACACACGACAGACGTCAATCAGAAACCGATGGGACAAAGCCATCAGTGCACTGCAGGCAATACCTCTACAGAGTCTACACGGAGCTTCTGTGGTAAGGATACAATTAATAGTATCATCAGATTTACGTCGCACAGTATAGCAATATCAATTATATTAATTAAAATTATATTGTACTAGCTGAGCTGAGTTACCCGGCGTTGCCCGGGGAAAAAGGCAGTCGTATGTACCAGACACCCCAAACCCACCCCAAATGTTTTTCAGCCTACCCGCATTAATAAATGGTAACTGGTCACTGGCTTAGTTGTTAGAACAACCTTTTACCAGAATTCTCAATCTCAATCGCTCACCCGTCTAACTGTCGTAACAAACAACAGCGGATGCTGAGTTGAAATTTCAGCCCGATACATGCAAAACTAACGGAGATGTGGGTGCACAAACAAATAGAGAACGAATCGTTTTATAATATAGATAAGTTGCGTATTCCCAGTTATCCAATATAACGTTTGACATTCACTATTTATAATACACTAACTTGACGGCCAATAATAAGTATGTGTGTCACGATACATGGTGAGTTTCCGCGTGAGTGCAGCCGACTGGCGACATGCATAATTATTGCCCACTGATTTTAGCATTGCGGAAGCCAAGAAACAGTTGATGACGTTTAGTTTATCGGTTTATTGTAGCCTTGTTAATTGAGTTATGGCGTTGTCGTTTCTGTTTTATATGAATTCTACATCGGGGAAATTAAAATTGCAAAGAAAGAGCCAGGCAGCAGTCGACGGCGGTCACATACTGAACTTTGTTTTTGATCCCAAAATGTGTTTCGTTTAAATGAAATAGATAATAATATTTACTTAACGTAACAAGAACCAGTACATATTAAAATATGAAATATAACATATGGATTACATATTATGATTAAAAATTATGTAAGAAATTTGAGTTAAAACGAGACACAATGGATTATATCTTGTCATAAAAACCGCGAATGTTAAAATGTTATAAATTGTTATTTCAAAACAATTCGGTAACGATTAATTTTATATCTAAAAAGTTACCTAAATGCACATACAATCACCGAAAAGTATACATTAGTTCAATAACATGTCGTACTGGGCGACAGAACACATAGTTTTCATTGTCAACACAGTCGCCATCATGGCTCGTCAAATCGTGATAACAATTCAACCAAGGTGCTCGATTACGACGAACATTCTTAACTGCAAAGTTTCCCCGCTGCTTCAACGTGTCATCATATGTCGGAAACAGGAAAAAAGAACACGATTTGGAAAAAACTCCGATGATTACAACCAAAAACAAAACATATCCCCATCATTTAAGCGGGCGTGAATGGAGTTGACGGAGATGTGATGCACAAACAAACAGAAAACGAACTGTTTTGAAATATAGATTTATAAGACAATTTATTTAATGCAGTCGTGGAAATGTATAATCCACCTCACTATTCAAAAAAGTGTATTCTCTAAACTGATAGCTGTATCAAACTTAATACTTTTCTTAAATTATAGCCATGCTTTTCAAGGGGGGGCGTATGTATCGCATGGGCCTATAGGTGTCAACCAAACGTGTCGAGGTTGTGTACGCCACACGTACACCTACATTGACGCTCATCAAACCTTCACGTAAATATGTAACAGAGGCGCCCCCTGGGAATGCCTCGCCGTAGAATTTGTTCACCTAAATAACTCTAAATAAATAGCGTATTAATAATATATGTATAAAGTTTTATTTGGTTTCAGAATTAACCATGAGGACAGATGAGGTCAGTCAATGTAACGTAGTCATTTTGTACGGCGAAGCGTGACAGGTACGTGTGGCATTGTAACAGAGGTAAGGATAACACGTCGGTGAACGCAAACAGATGACATGGTCACAGCCACATGTGGATATGTCGTGATCGTTGCTTGTAGCGACACGTCATCAATGGTTTGTAGAAGAGTAATTGCCTGCAATAGTATGATGTGAGATAATCAGCTTTATACTAATAATTTAATAATTGTCTTACATGTGTTACATAGATACGTTTTCATCATCGCAATATATGTCAAATTAGTATTTTGTTGGCTCCAGTGTTGTGTGTTTCTGGTTGTAAATGCGTGCATGATTCCGTGTTACAGTGGTAACGTCAGTGTGGACAGAACCAAGCATCAAGTTGCTTAACCCGGAGATCAGAGACAGGACAGACACGTAGAACATCGTTGTACCACACACCGTGGGAGTCCCAGTTGTCGCAGAGCACAGAACAGGTAGTAACATTGACATTGGAACAGGCAGTGCCAAAGATAACAAGACGGGGAAAGTATGACATTGGTGTTAATGATTATGTAAGATGAAAGAATAAATATGTAAGTAAACGTTGGATACTATAACATGGTATATTAATGTTATACCAGTATACAGGAGTACAGATTCTACAATCTATGGTATATATTATGTCATTATTTTTACTGGTCAGTAATTACAGGGTTTGTTAGATTAGCCAATTCAAGTCAAATGTTTTATTTGTACCAACATAGTAAAATGTTGAGTATTAATAATAATGTGTAGTTTATGTCGAAAACATACCTAAGACTTGCCAATTGTGCAATAGAGGAAACGCAGGAATCATTGAGTAACCTCTTGGTTATACTGTTTCAGCTGAACTGCCGGTACAGCGACAATACGATGCCACGACAATGAACCACAGACATAACCACGTCACAGAGAAAAAGGAGACGAACAAGGCAAAACCCGTTCACTGGACATGGGAGATGAACTAGACTTAAGCAGCTCACAGAGACATGAAAGCCGAACCCGAACAAAAGCACCTTACAGAGACAGGAGATGTGAACCAAACTTAACAACTTCACCGAGATACAAGAGAGAAACCATACTTAAATACTTCACTGACACAAGAGAATTGAACCGGACTGAAACATTCCACAGACACACAAGATAAGAGCTATACGTAAGCATATAACCAAGACACAAGAGAAGAAACCTACATCACTCAGATATAAGATATGTGCCATGTCTATCATCCCTATTAAAGATACACCACTCAAATTTGTATGAGATCTATCCACATAGCAACATTCAATTACTGACTTTTTTCTATTACATCGCCTTTTTTTTCTTGAATTTTTTTCTAAACATAATCTGTTTTTTCTATCTCCGACACTTTATAAATGAATTTACAATGGTCCTGTCATCTGTGCAACATCATCAAAACAACAACCTTATTCTTGCAGGGGACTACAATATAAATATGCTAAAAATAAACGAGCAACAACACTGTAGCACATTCTTTGACATGTTCTAGTTCTAGTTGTTTCCAGCACTCGGCAACGTTCTATTAACGACTAGTCTGTATATAGTGTGGTTATATGTTATGATCTTATGAGGTCTCATTCAACTAGTCAGCTTTTTTCAGAACATTATCGCCAAGCCGACCTTTCTATATGCTGGCACTGAGGATGGTCACTGCCAGGGTGCTTGTCGTCCTCAGTGGTTCTTTTACGTCCCAAATTGAGACGGGACCGACATTAATGTGATCTCCGAGTCACGAGGGATACACAATCCCCAATATTGAGAGCCAGGTTTTTACACCAAATATTCCATACCTGCCAGGTCCGGGTATTGAACTCGGGACGCCGGCATGTCAGGCGGATGTGCTAACCACTACACTATCGCGCGCCCCCAAACTTCATTTAGTCTCTTCCCCCAAATTACTCTTCCTACAAGGTTCACAACATGTACTGGTACACTTATTGATAATTTTTTTGTAATTTAACAAAGCATATTTTGCAAAGTACAGCAGGAATATTAATTAAAACATTTTCTGATCATCAACCATATTTTATGCTTATGAACACTGCTCTAAAAGAGGAACATACTACACAATTTATACGAGTTAATGTACAAAATAAAGAGGCTATGTTAAAAGTCAGAAATTATATAATCTCTTCTGAAATACATAAAAAATTAGATACAAGTTCAAATGCTGATCCAAACCATAATTATAACGTTATCATCAACGAAATAAATCAAGCTAAAAATAAATATATGACAAGCAAATTAGTGAAATTTAATAAATATAAACATAAAAAGTATACATGGATAACTCAAGGCTTGCTAACCTCAATACGATACAGAGACAAACTTTACAAACAATTAAAAATCACAAACCCTGAATCTTCTGAATATGGCGTATTATTGATTAATCTAAAAACATACAATAGTATTTTGAAAAGAAGTTTTCGCAAAGCAAAGCAATCATATTTTGACAAATGTTTTAATCAATTTAAATTTGATATAAAAAAAACTTGGAAAACTATAAATGAAATCCTGTCTAAATATAAAATTAATAAATCATTTCCAAAATATTTTAAAGAATCCGATTCCATTGTGGCAGACAAATTAGAAATTGCAAATAAATTCAATACATTATTTACCAATATAGGTAGTAATCTGGCTAACGATATTAAATACAAAGGCATTCATGATCATTCATATTATCTAAATAAAATAGTAAACTGTAATTTTACATTTAAATATGTTTAAGAAGATACCATAAAGAGAACAATAATTAATCTACCCAACAAAAATAGCTGTGGATATGATGGTCTCTCTACCAAACTGCTAAAAATGCTTGAACCTGCACTAACCAAATATTTAACTTTATTAACAAATCAAGTATTAACCACAGGAATATTCCCTGATAAACTAAAAATTGCTAAGGTAATTCCCATTTATAAAAAAGGTGAGCCAGCAGTATTCAATAATTATAGACCCATATCTCTTCTACCAGCTATTTCAAAAGTACTTGAAAAAATTATATTTTTGACCAATTATCATCTTATTTAAAAGACTCTAAACTTTTTTTTGACCATCAGTATGGATTCCGACCTAAACATTCAACTGAATACGCAGCACTAGAATTAATAGATAGAATAATAACCAAACTGGATAAGGATGAAATACCCATTAATATTTACCTAGATCTTTCCAAAGCCTTTGATACCATTGATCATTTAATTTTAACTGACAAATTGAAATATTATGGTATACGTGGAACACATCTGAACTTATTCAGCAGTTACCTAACAAATCGTAAACAATATACGGAAATTGACAATATAAAATCAAATATGTTATCAATAACAACAGGTGTACCACAAGGTTCAATCTTAGGACCCCTGTTATTCATCATATATATCAATGATTTTGCACAAGCCAGTAAAATGTTTAATTTCATAATTTATGCTGACGATACAACTCTATCAAGTACACTAAACACTTTCAGCGATAACATACATGACGAAAATTTAGAATCCTTAATAAATGAAGAACTTTTAAAAAATAAATGAATGGCTCAAAATAAATAAATTATCGCTAAACATAGCAAAATCGAAATACATGACATTTCAAAAGGCAAAGAAAAATATACAGACACTTACTCTGAAGATAGACAATGTAAATATTGAACAAGTCAAAGAATTTAATTTGTTGGGTTTAATTATAGATACAAATCTAAACTGGAAAAAGCACACTGAAAAAATATAAAATGCTTGTTCTAAAAAAATTGGCATTTTAAATAAATTGAAACGTGTTACCTCTTCATATTAAAATAATATTATATAATTCTTTAATAGTGCCACACATTAATCATTGCATCATGGCGTGGGGCTTTCAATCAAATAGAATAATAAAACTTAAAAAAAAAGCCCTGAGAATTATTACCTTAAGTAATTATACTTCCCACACAGAACCACTTCACAAAAAACTCAACTTGTTAAAAGTAGATGACATTCTTAAATTACAACAATAAAAATTTTACTATAAATATTTACACAATGACTTACCAGTTTATTTACAAAACTGGAGGATAATATTTAACTATGAGGTATATAATCATGATACAAGAGTCAAGAATAAAATATACACTTATAAAATTAAACATGAATTTGCTAAGAAATGCCTTAGGCATAATTTACCACTTTTACTAAATAACATTCCTGATATTGTCAAAGAAAAGCTTAGTACACACAGTTCACAAGGATTTGCCAAGTATGTTAAACTTTATTTTTTATAAAACTATCAAGTAACATGCACCAGACAAAATTGCTATATATGTATGCAAAATTTAGAACCGACAACCACCTGTCAACTTGATACAGTACAAAACAGTGCTCAATAAGCATATAAGCTTGCTCACACTACACACATGCATACATATTATTGTATTTTTCTTTTTTTATTCTTATTCTGGAAGAATTTGATAAGGTGATGTATTGTTTCAGTTAAAGTTTTATTACAAAAGGTGGCTCCTCGATAGCGACTACCATAGTCTTAGAGGAGTCTCCTGACCCTACTTTTCGTTATTTATCATACATTATGCCATGTTTACTATAAGGT
Organism: Paraescarpia echinospica; assembly: GCA_020002185.1. Classification (NCBI taxonomy): domain Eukaryota; kingdom Metazoa; phylum Annelida; class Polychaeta; order Sabellida; family Siboglinidae; genus Paraescarpia; species Paraescarpia echinospica. Next base: position 72,950,902 of record CM034532.1, read on the forward strand.
TATATATTTGTATTTAATTTTTTTGACATGGATGTATTGTATGAATTATTTGAAATGTCTGGGTCAAATAAAACAAATTCTTCTTCTTCAATTAAACCACATCAATCTGTTTTATCCTACCCCAGAGTGCGGGGTCCCAGCTGTCACAAAACCACGCGACAGACAAGTAAACATTCTCGCATTGCAAACTCCAAGACTAAACATAGGACCTCGGAGACGACGACCGAAGTCGAGCATGGCGACGGCAGAAACGACAGGCACGTGGCGGCGACGTCGGAGGCGTGACGGCGACCGCAGAAGCGACAGACACGTGGCGGCGACGTCGGAGGCGTGACGGCGACCGCAGAAGCGACAGGCACGTGGCGGTGACATCCTAGACGTGACGGTGACGGCAGAAGCGACAGGCACTTGGCAGCGACGTCCGATGCGTGACGGTGACGGCTGAAGCGTGACGGCGACGGCAGAAGCGACAGGCACGTGGCGGTGAAGTCCGAGGCGTGACGGCGACGTTCGATGCGTGATGGCGTGGCGGTGACATCCTAGACGTGACGGTGACGGCAGAAGCGACAGGCACTTGGCAGCGACGTCCGATGCGTGACGGTGACGGCTGAAGCGTGACGGCGACGGCAGAAGCGACAGGCACGTGGCGGTGAAGTCCGAGGCGTGACGGCGACGTTCGATGCGTGATGGCGACGGCAGAAGCGACAGGCACGTGGCGGTGAAGTCCGAGGCGTGACGGCGACGTTCGATGCGTGACGGCGATGGCAGAAGCGACAGGCGCGTGGCGGTGACATCCTAGGCGTGACGGTGACGGCAGAAGCGACAGGCACTTGGCAGCGACGTCTGATGCGTGATGGTGACGGCTGAAGCGTGACGGCGACGTCAGAAGCGACAGGCACGTGGCGGTGAAGTCCGAGGCGTGACGGCGACGTTCGATGCGTGATGACGACGGCAGAAGCGACAGGCACGTGGCGGCGAAGTCCGAGGCGTGACGGCGACGTTCGATGCGTGATGGCGACGGCAGAAGCGACAGGCACGTGGCGGCGACGTACGAGGCGTGACGGCGACGGCATAAGCGACAGGCATGTGGCGGCGACGTTGGAGGCGCGATGGCGACGGCAGAAGCAGAAACGTGGCAACCGGCCATGAAAGAGTCGGGCACGTTTCCGACCAACTTGAGACAAGACGTGATGATCGCGCGGCTGAACAAGGCCAACGAGAAAGGGCGAGAACGTAGCGGTCGCGATCCTACGACTACGTGGCACGACAAGACGTAGGGAGGTGAACGATTGTTATCTGAATAAGCATGTATATAATGCCGGCCAGGCATCAATGCTGGGGGAACATTATAAGTACATATAATCAAAGGACTGTTAATCCATATATACTTTGAGATAGATAGAGAAACCCGCTGTCGGTTAAAGATGTCCGCATGAACTTAGGCACGTGAAATATCGATGCATGATGGTATCTTGAGACTGCTAGATTTCTTTTTATTCTTAGAATGGACCGTTCTATTATATTTGTTGTGATAGTTCATATACTACCTAGGGATAGTAAGAAATTAGATATTACTGATGTGAGATCGAGTAGACAGAGTTAGTGTAGGACATGGTAGGACAAGGTAGGATAGAGTAGGATAATGTAGGATAGGGTAGGAAAATGTAGGACAGTGTAGGATAGAGTAGGATAGTGTATGACAGGACAGTGTAGGATATTGTAGGACAGGACAGGATAGTGTAGGATAATGTAGGACAGGGTAGGATAGTGTAGGACAGGACAGGATAGTGTAGGACGGGGTAGGACAGGACAGGATAGAGTGAGACAGGGTAGGATAGGGTAGTACAGGGTAAGAGACTAAAGTGTGCTTTAATCTTCATTGTTAAAAATGTCCTTATTGTAAAAACGTATAATAAATAGGTATTGTTTAATAAATAGTTATTTTTATATCACTGTTCTTTGTTGAGTTGTTCCCTGTTGCTATTCTCATTTACATGCGTTGAGCTAATTAATATAGAACCCGTCTAGACTTGAGCCAACTAGTTTCGGAGACCTCGCCAATCCGCGACAATACAAAAAGGTTAATCAATATCAGAATCGATAACTTAAGTCACATTAAAGACGTCAACAGAACCATGTTCAGTACTCTGTGTACTTTCTCTCAGACCCCGTCCACGTATGGTATGACTATACCTGGTTTCTGTAGTTCTTGTCCTTTTTCTTTTTGCCAGTATTGGAGTTTGGGGGGACCTGCGGGGGTAGAATGATTAAATCAAATACATATTTATTGTGTATAATGGCACTACCACATAAAATGTCTACGCAAAATCAGAGAAAAAGGTACTGAAATATTCGCACTATAACCATTGTTACAAGAATTTAAACAGGGCACCCATCAAGAAATAGTTATGGAGAAAAGTCCATTTTAAAATCGAGAAAAGTCCAGTTTAAAAACAAAATTCAACATTGCTATTAGTATTACATAGTCACTTGCTACGCAGTAATGCTGTCTCACACAATAACAATGAAGGCAATACTCAACATAGTGGTACTAGTTCACAGGGCTACTTTATTTCGGCAACTGCCTGTTTACTACAGTACATCACCCCTTAAAGGCCCTGTTACACTGCTCAACGGCAACGGCAAAACCTCGACGGCAAAGCAGAGCAGAGCCTATAGCACAGAGCGCGGTAATATTCGACGGCATATGCAAATTTGTCACCTGAACAGCTTGTAGATGCAGTAAAATATGGCGGGCAAAAGAAGCAACCGAGAGGTGGAAGCACTACTCCTACTGTTGTTAGCCACAAGGCATAAACAACAATTGTAACTTGTGATTCCAGTACATTTATGTTTGGTCGATCAGATATATCGTAGGAACAGGTGTGATGGTGAGCTTTTTGTGTTATAATTGAACTTTCTATTGACAAGACTTTTAATATTCAACACGTAGGCCCTATCTCGCACAATGCTTTGACAGCTGCCTGAGGCTGAGGTCATGACAGCAGTGTTCAATAGGCGACGCCGCGAACCACGTGCAGCTAGCGAACGGTCCGAACTCTTGAATATTTATACTGATATCGAAACTTGTGTTGCATTATTTCTATTAATTATCACGTACCAGTCATGTCTAGCTTGGCCCCAATGCTTTTCCACACGGCCAACTTCTTCTTTGCTTTTGTATAATCAGGATGGGATGGAGCATATAGCAATTCCCGTCTCTCTACCTCTACGATAAATTTTTCTGCCGACATCATGCATTTTTTCAGGGCTATCAACAGACGGCGCTGTTAATTCAGGGTTATCAGACACTGTTATCAACAGACGGCGCTGCTAATTCGAATCCGTTTTCCTTTATTTTAAAGTGTTTACATCGCTATTTTGGAACACGTGCAATCTGACATATGCACTTTGACGTCATACCAAAACAACAACACCGATTGGTCAAAGAGAAATTTGCCGCGCGGCATTTTCTGAAAAATCGCTTCTGTTTAGAGTCTCGACGGTTTGCCGTCGAGCAGTTTTGCCGTCGAGCGGTTTGCCGTCGAGCAGTGTACTAAGGTCTTGGTAATTCAATATAGAGCGGTTTTTATTTTGCCGTTTGCCGTCGCGGTTTTGCGAGCAGTGTAATAGGGCCTTAAGGCAGAATACAGTACCCCTCAATGACACATAATTAATTTGGCCAAAGCCATGGCTTGCAGCCAGTGTAGTGTCTACTAGGGTTGCAGTCTCTTAGGACACAGTCCTTTAGCAAACAGTCCAATGTATGACAAACACACTACACTACATCTCATTTTGGGGGCCCCGGGCCTGAGGTGCCCTGAGAATGATTCAATCAAATACAGATTTCTTGTGTATAGTAGAACTACCACATGAAATGTCTATACAAAATCAGAGAAAAAGTTACTGAAGAGTTTTTGAAAAAATAGGCAAAATGTGAAAATTTACCCGTTTCGGGGGCTCTGGGAGGTTAAAATGATTAAATCAAATACAGATTTCTCGTGCATAGTGGCAGTACCGTAAGATATGTTTATGCAAAATTAGAGAAAAAGTTGTTGAACGGTTTCTGAAATATGGCAACTAACGGCAGACGGCGCACGGCGGACGCAGGGTGATGACATAAGTCCGTTGGACCTTCGGCCCAAAAGCGTAAAAAGCTCCTCCAATGGCCAACATTTGTTATCTTTGATGCCACTTTATACAACGTATTGCTGCTCCCATTACTTTTATTCAAATTTGTCAGCTGATTGTGTCATATGCGATTTTCCCTGTAAATGCCCATGAGAGGTAATATAAAAATGGGCCAAGAGGCTCTGAAGTCCTTTGGACTATATTGTGAGTTTGTAATAATTAATGAAATGTTTTCGGTGAATCATAGTTACAGATCATTAAGGGTTATGATGGAAGTAAAATGTTGACATGTTTAATAGCTCTCTAGACTATATGCATGCCAGTGAAGATACACGTGGAAATAAAATATTCGAGTAGACCGTTTCGTGAAGATTGTTTATATTAGTTAATGTGTTATTAAAAATACAGTAGAACTTGATCCCGATACTCTGCAATTTAGTCCGATTTCCAGTGGTTGTAGAAACCTTGCAGGAGAGTTGGTGAGCTGCAATCTCGCATGTGGCACAGTTAAAGGTTGTTTAAGAAAATGTGCACACATTTTCTGTTCTCATTTTGACCCTACCACCCTCCCCCAGAATGGAAAGTAGAAAGAGTACATATACATATCATGCATTTTGGCTTAAAACAGTACCAATTAATTACATAATACTGATTGAATTGGAGTGAAGTAATAGCTGCCACATGTGTAGAAAACATCTTAATAATAGTCCTTATAATTTTGGGTAAACATGCTTTAACCTTTTCGAGTATACCTAAGTTATTTTATATATTATTTTATACCTAAGTTATTTTATTTTAATCCTAGATCATATATTTATATTGCATTGATAACAATGTCTATTCCTGTTTTAAAGTTTCTCAGATTCTGCCAGTGCAGTAGGGATTCCCATTACTCATTAGTTATACACAACTCACGTGGAGGCATTCTGTTTGATACGGGGACAATGACATTCAGTGAGCCGAGGCTAGTCCAAGAGACAACGTTACTGTAGAGTTTTTGAAAAAATACGCAAAATGTGAAAAATTACCAGTTTCGGGGGCCCTACAAATGAGTCAATAAAATACAGATTTATCGTGCATAGTGGCAGTACCTTAAGATATGTTTATGCAAAATTAGAGGAAAAGTTGCTGAAAGGTTTCTGAGATATGACAGCTAACGGCGCACGGCGGACGGCGGTCGCAGACGATGGCATATTTCTTGTGTATAGTAGCACTGTCATATGAAATGTCTATGCAAAATCTGTGAAAAAGGTACTGAAGAGTTTTTGAAAAAATACGCAAAATGTACAAAATTACCAGTTTCGGGGGCCCTATGATTCAATCAAATGCAGATATCTCGTGCATAGTGGCAGTACCTTAAGATATGTTTATGCAAAATTAGAGAAAAACGAACGGTTTCTGAGATATGGCAGCTAACGGCGCACATAATTCCGTTGGACCTTCGGCCCAAATGAAACGGCCATTCCAAGAAAATGATCCAGACAGCCACAGCAACGTACAGCTGTACGTAGGTGCCACGTCTTCATTCACCTAGTACAATCCAGCCAATGGACGCTGGTATTATTACCAAGACCATGACGTTCCGTTACCGGTACACTCTGTAGCCACCAGGGGACTAGAAGCACTAGAAGTAGTCGCACCATTTGCTCAGGAAGTTGGATTATTTTGGACGCCGTCATTGCCCTGAAGTGAAGCAGGAAAGACTTCTAAACTGTTACAAAAAGCGGGATTCGTCAAAGATTTTGAACATCAAAACGATGGAGACGCCGAAGCAGCTGCTTCGTTCAGAAAACGTATGGGACAATCTCTGCGAGTTTTAACAAGAATTAACAAGATTGCCACCCAGATAATTAACTCTATATGGCAGGTGGACAAGGAAGCCTTTTGGCTTATCGAGAGTCCAACCCTTTTTATTTACGGGTATCCCACCCTTCTGAGGTATGTGTCGATTTTATTTAAAAACATATTCACACTACTAGCACCTACACAATCAGCAGATAATCTGTTCCATTAATTTAGTCCTTTGTAAAAATGAGAACGTTCTTATATCTAATCTATACTGCTCCTTACTAATGTAACTTCATGTCCTCTAGTCCTTCTATCTTTCTTAACTGAAAAAAATATTTATATCAATATTTTCATTACTACTCAATATTGTAAACACTTCTATCTGATCTCCTCTCAATCTCATGGTCTCTAATCTTGTTAAACCGCATTCTTTTAGACATATTTCGTAACTAAGATCGCTCAATTTCGGTATAATTTTAGTCCCTCTCCTCTGTACTCTTTCTAGCATATCTATGTCCTTCTTGCGAAATGGCCTCCACGCTTGTATACAATATTCTAAATGAGGCCTAACTATTGTTTTGTACAGCGGTATTATTAGTTCTGTTTCCTTATACGCTATATTTCGTCTAATTAATTCAAGTATTTGATTCCCCTTTGAAGCTGCAATTCCGCACTGCGCTGAAACCTTCATATTAGCACTATTGGCTTTTACAGTAGTATATAGTACAGTACCCCCATTGTATATCTTCGTTCCCATGTCCTGTGTGGAGGATTTACATTTCCCAAAATTGAACAACATTTGCCACTTTTCAGACCATTTGATCAACCTGTCGATATCATCTTGTAAATGATGTCTATCTCCATCACGTTTAATCCTTCTAAGCACTTTTGTATCATCCGCAAAGTTCAACACCTTACTTGTTATATCATCATCCAATTTGTTGATATATAATTATTAAGAATAATATAGGTCCCAATACTGATTCATGTGGTACCCCACTCAATACCGATTTCAAGTTTGAAGCCTCCCCATCAACTACTACCCGTTGTTTTATGTCAATCAGCCATTTTTTATCCAGTTAATTATACCATTTCCTATGACATGGGCCTTTAGTTTAAGCAGTAATCTTTGATGTGGCACTTTGTCGAATGTTTTTGTTGTTGAAAATCTAAGTAGATGTATGGAGATACTGTATGTACGATGAATGACTATGTCAGTGTGGTCGAGATAGCAGAAACATCGGCTACTGTAAGTGACGAGCAGATCATTGAAACCATACGACACCCCTTCGTGTGAATCTCCCGGAAAACAACAAACTATCCTGGATTTTCGCTCAAAACAAAAGTCACTGATTGTCAAGAACAGCTTCTGGATTCAGAACTCCAATAACATCCGCTCAACTTTCGATGTTGAGACTCATGAACAATTTCCAACCGCATAACCTCACCTCGTCTTCCCAGTCCAATCCCACAGGACCAAACTTGCAACTTATGACAAATCTCCCGGATTAAAAAAACCTCAATAGTTGTCATACATAA
>CM034532.1:72959359-73026859 GCA_020002185.1 Paraescarpia echinospica
TAGTAGTTTGGGTGGAATACCATCCACTCAGGTGATTTATTATCCTTCATAGCCCTAATTTTCTTAGCTACCATTTCTGGGGTTACAATTAACTGTCTTAAATAGTCTGATTCTGCCCCCTTGAACTTAGCCTCTGGTACTGGCAATGAACTAGTGTCTTCTCTGGTAAACACTGAACTAAAATACTCATTTAGGTCTTCTGCCATTACGAATCCTTCTGATATTATATTTCCAGCACTATCTTCTAGAGGACCGTCCTTATCCTGAACTTTCAGTTTGCTTCGAACATACGCATAAAAACTCTTGCTGTCATGTTTTATATTACAAGCTAATTTATGTTCATAGCTTCTCTTTGAATTTCTAATTTCAGATGTAGCTTGGTTTTGAATTAAGCCTTTATAAAGGTTGTAGTCTTAGGTCATTGCCAGTACGTCTCAGACTTCCACATCATTTGTTTATCACTTAATTTTTCTAATGGCTAGCTGGAGTAAATTATTTCTTTCTGGTCCGTTCCTTGTTTTTGGAGGAACGATTTATCTCTGATGCTCTATTTCATTCTTTAAAGATATTCCCAGCATTCTGTTGCTGTATTCCTTCAGTGTATTCAGTCTATACTTTGCTTCAAATATTTCCTCATTTCCTTATATCTTCCTTTGTGGAATTTCTCCTCAACTGCTTTTTATTATTTCTTTCTGATTTTTACTTTAATGGTAAAATGTATCTGGTTGTGATCGCTACTCCCCAGTGGCTCACATATCTTGACATTGCCAACTAATTCATTCTGTGAGGACAAAACTATGTCTAACACATTCTCTCCCCTGGTTGGTTCTAGCACATGTTGAGAAAGGAAACTATCTTGTACTAAAACTAAAAACTTGTGGTCCTCACTACCCATACTCTGTAGAGATTTCCATTTTATATGCCCATGGTTAAAATCCCCCATAATAACACAGTCCCGTTTGCTCACTTCCCTTATAGCGTTTTGTATTTTTCATTCTCTTCTATGCTTATGTTTGGACTTGATAAACTAATCCAACCGTTAGCGTTGAGTTTCCTGTAACTATGTTACACCAAACAGCTTCTTCGCAATCTGCTTCTGTCTAATTTTATTTCATAAGCCTGGATAGATTCTTTAATATATAAAATAACTCCACCTCCCCTTCTTCCTATTCTATCTTTCCTAAACATTACATATCCTGTCAGTCCCAATTCGGCATCTGATATATCGGTGGTTGCCCATGATTCGGTTATACCTATTATGTGAGGGTCAATATCTTCTACCATAATGTTTAGTTCATTTCTTTTGTTTACTATACTCCTTGCATTTAAACAAACACATTTATACCCAGCTTCAGAACAGTTTTCCAGACTGTTCTTTTTGCTGAATTATTTTTGCTGCCTTTATCTATGCCTGCAGTTTCAGGCTTCTCTGCGAGTCCCCCCTGCGAATTTAGTTTAAATAGATGCAACCTGTCCCACTGTCAACAGATCGCAGCAGATTCTCTGAGAATACTGCTGCCCCCTTTCCACTTAGATGGAGGCCATCTCTCATGTACATATCTTTTCTCCCAACAAAGTACCCCCATAAATCTATGAATCCCACGCCCTCTTCCTCACACATCTGCTCAACTAGTGCGTTGATCGCCATCCTCTTACAGTTTCTGTATCTTGCCCCCCTTCCTCCCATTACTGGCAAAATTCCTGAGAGAATAACCTGTTCCACTCTTGTCTTCTTTAGCTTCCTCACTAGATGTCTGTACTTCTGAACTATCCCAGTTGTTCCCTCCTTGTCTGCATTGTTTGTCCCAACGTGTACTAGTATAGACCCTCCCTTGCCATGCCCCAATACCTTCTCTACCCTTTCGGTCACATGCTCTATCCTAGCCCCCGGTAGACATACAACAACGTCCTTCCCCTCGCATATAGTCTTGTCTGTTTTTCTCAGAATTGAATCGCCCATAAACACTCTCTCTTTTCTCTTTGCCCCCTCAATCACTGCCTCGGAGTAGCTCCTCCGGTTTGCATATGTCTGGTTGTTGTCTTTTCCTCTTGCCATCTTCTCTCCTGTCACATTCTCTTCCATTCCCTTCTTTCCTGTCGCGTTTTCTCTTATCCCCTTTCCTCCTGTCATCTTCTCTTCTAGCACATTTACTCTCACTTCCTTTCGTCCCTTCTTCTTTCCTCCCATCACATTTTCTTCTCTCCTCTCCCGTCCCTTTTCCCCGGCTACCTCCTTCACTACGGTCACTTTCTCCCCTGTCACCTTCACGCCTGTCATGTTTTCTGTTTTTTGCTGAACACTCTGTCTTCTTCCATCAGTCTTCTGTCTCACAGTCTTACCAACTGCCTCTGTGGTATCTACCTCTTCACCACCTGTATCGCTGTCGTGTCTCTCCTCGTTCTCTACAGTCTGACTACCTGCTGATCTATCCCCACTGGCCCGTTTTCTTTTCCTCTGCCGAACACTTTTCCTCCGTCCCTCTGTTTTCTCAATGTCTTGTTCCTTCACACCGGTCACCTTCCTTCCTCTCAGTCTCCTTTCTTCAGTCTCCGTGTCACAACTCTGCTCCTTCTGTGTTGTAGAATTCTCAACTCTCTCCGCGTCATCCCTCTCTGCTCCATCTATTTCTATGTTGAGTCTCGCCTCCATCTCCTTCACTATATCCGTCAACTTACACACCTCCTTCATCAGACATTCCACCCTCAAACACCCCATACACCGAAAGGTGAATCCGTCATCTTTGGTCTCTGCCCATGATTTTGGACAGCCAGACAACGCAAAATCCACCCAGCTCTGGCAGTCGTTGCAAACTAGGTGTCGTTTTGCCCTGAGTTGCCGCTTGCAAGGTGCCATATCAGAATTTATTTATGTTCAAAGTAGTTTTATGTAGTCTTTGAAAAGACTTTTCTGTGTACAATTTACACCAGATTGTTTAGGTTATAGTTAGTTATATTTGTTAACACACAGTGACACACCGTGCCTTACCTAGTTACGATGTCGATGACAATGTATTCAAGTTAGGCTTAGATACAAGGTAGTCTTTACAAAGACTGTTTCCTGTGTACTAGTATACACTTTAAAAGATTGCTATTTCAGGTTTTAATTACTCATCTAACTACACCGATTATCTCAAATAACGCTATTCTATTGTCGTTCACGGTACGCTAACTTCGCCAGTGACCTACTTTGTAAACAACGTTCCGATTACATTAACGTCCCCAATTATCGCTCGCAAATCGCCTACTTTTAATCTACCCTAGATTACTCCCTCTAGCTAACTTTTAACAAAAAATATTGCTTAATATATATCTATAATTACGTTATGTATCCTATACGCTCAATAATATCACTTATCTTGATCAAATATCCTTATATTTTCGCAAGTTTGCTGCACCAAATTCAAATCAATTCACCACCGGAAGTCCCCCAAATGCCAAATGTTACTATCAGACTAACTGAAATGTTCATAGTCTCGAGTTTGATGCAGGTAAACAAATTCCTCATTTAATGTGTAACTGCTTGTTGTCCCATCAATCCTTTTAGACAACCTGCAACGCAAATATTTAATAATGGTAAGTGGCATGGAAATATCATTTGTTAGATAATTAACATCGTATCAAACTATAGGTAGATTCAGTATTGCCCTGCAGGGGTTTGTAGCATATTTAGATTCTCTTGAGAGGTGGATAGACCGAATCACTCATTATTTGGCCATGCTACAATGTGAGGACGAAACAGGTTATAAAATTATCCCAAAATACCCCATGGCCCAATAGTCCCCCCTAAATACACCATTGAATATAATAATAATGAAATCTTATATAGCGCCGCTATCCACCGTAGAGGCACTCTTGGCAAGGCAGGCAAGCGCATTGAGCGCCTTTATTATCAATATAATATAAAATATAATAGCAAGTATCCAGTCTTTGGGACTAGTGAACGAAGAATATTCGTTCATATAATTATACTATATGATATATATATATATGATATATACCACTCACCACTACTTATAGCCAGCCAGTACTAAACAAAGGATTATTATATAAAGTGGTATACTTTTGGATTACCTTGTTCATAAGAAGAGTAGCGACTTTCATTTCTGATGCATTGATTTGATAGACTCGCCCAGTTGAAATCAGTGGTTCGACAATGGTAACAATCTTATCTTGACCAACGATCAGCTCATCAAGACATCTTGGGAAGATGGAGGTCCGGCTGGATGAAGAAACCTGACTTGTGCTTCATTGGTTTCAGACATCACCTTCAACACGTAGACTAGCCACCTGTTGTCATCAGACATGCACGTAATGTATGATCCGTCAATGTCAGCCACTCCTAACAGTTCTCGTTCATTTGTAATCTTCACGATCTCCTGTTCTGTGTCTGCTGAGAACTTGCGCACTTCCATCAAAGAACGTGATCCTCGAACGGGGACGAAGGAGTGCAGTCGTTGTTCCTGTTATTGCAACAGCATCAGCAAATCTGTTCGGTAACTTAATTTCTTCATCTGTGATTTCATCTGTGTCAACAAACATGACTTTGATGGACGGCAAGTTGCCAGAGCCCCACACAAACAAGTCCACTGGTGTCTCGATCTGGTCATCGTATGGCTTTTGAAGGCTGGCTCTAGCAGCCAGTCGTTTCACAATGCCACCGACACCATCACATGGGCCCTTGCCATGAGACGTGGCGAAGAAATGCCACTCTGCAGTAACACCATCAAAATCTTCTGCGTGGAAAATGGTGTTGGAGAAGTTCTTTCTATTCTTGTACTGAGATGCAGCTCCATCAGAGAAATATATGATATGGTGAAGAGGCATGTTGTCACACAGAAATGATATCAGATGACGCTGGTAACAATGCGTGTGTCATTGAGTTGGAGATGACAACAAAGGTTTTGTGCTTGACTACTCCTTCTCCTTGATAGTACGCAACAAACGGATGTATGGTTGCTTGGTCATTTGTCCAGTGGTAGCCCTGTGCAGCATCTTGCACAACAAATGAGTAATTCTCTGCAACATCACCAGTGACTATCACCTCTCCTTCAACCAACTGACTTTTCTTGTCTTTCAAGAAAGCTGACTGCTGTTTCGCGATAAAATCATGACGTTTTAAGACATCAAGACTGTCCATCAAACAAGCACATCTGTTTGTTTTACAACCGTGTCCAGTCTTGTTCGGTCAACCGAGACCCATGCTTTATATGTCATTTCATCAAATGCGGCATGTAGACTCTCTTTCAAATGAACCTGTGTGGGACAGTAGTCACACTTCCCAAGGAAACATGAATTATACATACCTGGTACTTGTATATTTAGTATAAGTTAATTCATAGACCGGATAATTGCAAAGTGATAGCATAACAAAATTAAGTGAGAATATGCAAGCGCATGTTGGTTTACAGAATTATACACATTTAGCGATTTTTTTAATGTGTGTTATTTTGATCATATCTTAAAAACCCTAAGAGTGCCCACTCTGATTTTCTCAGGAAATTTGAGCTACATACTGTCCTATTTAATGAATCTATTTTTGGTCCAATCGGTTTGGAAGTATTTTCACGGGGGGAGGGGGGGGGTCACAGGTCACCAAAATGGCCTGTATTTAGAAAAATAATTCTTTAAATATTTTGTTATCTGATTCCATGTCCATTAGATGTGGTTAAATAAGACCTTTCCAGAAATGTAACATTTATTAATCTAGCTCTATTATTACTGAAGTTATGGGTCAGAGAGTGATACAAAACGGCGATCAAATTCCGTTTTTTTTAACAAATTGCAATTTTTTAGGGCCTATAACTCGAAAACTATACAACCAACTTTTCTAAAATTTGGCATGATTGTTTACACAATATGTGCCAATTAGTATATGAAATTTAAGCTAATTCGGAGGTGGGTCGGCCAAAAAAGTGTTAAAACTGATTGATTTGCCATGGAATCACCCAAACACCTGAAACTCTGCACTCACGAACTGTGGTCCTCCATCTGACTACACAGTTTGTGACACCTCATATCATACAAACTGCTCCTTGCATGATTCTATGGTAGTTTCCGCTCTATGATCGACAAGCCTTGTGAACTCAAAGAAATCTTAGTAATAATCTATCAAGATTGTGTACGTTTCGTTGGCATGCGTAAACAGGTCGATCTCAATCTTTGCCCATGGTTTGCTGGAATGTCGTGGCTTCGTAGCGTCTCTTTCTGTTGGGATGGTCTTTCTTTAACAACTGTCGATCATCTGCTTGATGTCGCTTGCCACTCCAGGCCAGTAGGTGCTATCTCGTGCTCTTCGATTCCTTGCTGACTGCTGTGAAGTCTTTGTAGCTGTTTTTTTCTGACAGGTTTGCGGAATGATCAATCATTGCCCTTTGTACAGGATCCCGTCATGCGCAGAAATGTCATCTCGAAATGCCCAGTACGGCTTCAGTTCATGTGGTAGCATGTGCTTGTGCTCCGGCCAGTCTGACATAACCGTCGTCAACAATCGTTGCAGTGTTTCATCAGCAGCTGACGCTTGTCGAATTTCTGCGATTCTGGGCTCGCTGACGTTGACATACATTTGTGGATCAACTGAATCGATCTCATCTGCTATGTCATCTTGTATAGCATACAGGAAGATCTGTACCTTCGACATCTCATTGGCGGTTCGACGTGACGATGGATCTCGCGATAACATGTCTGCTACTAGCTGCTCTGTGCCTGGTTTATACACTGTTCTCATATTGTACTGTTGCTGTGTGAGCATCATCCGTTGCAGGCGCTTTGGCGTATCTAGCAGCGACTTTAGGAAGATTGCCTCTAGAGGTTTATGGTCGCTATGGATTGTGTCATCTGAGTGCCTAAAGATGTACTGGTCGAATTTTCGACATGCGAATACAATTACTAGACACTCAAGTCCGATTGGTGCATAACTTCGCTCGCATTTCGTCAATGAACGAGAGATGTACGCCACAGGCTTGTCCTCTTGTATCAAAGCCGCTACTAGCCCTTGCGTACTAGCATCACATTGCACCACCACCGGCTTTGTCACTTTATAGTAGGCAAGTGTTTATTCAGTGGTTGTAATGTCCTTGATGGAAAGCGTCTTCTTGTGCAGATCCCCATTTGAATTCTGCATCTTTCTGTACCAGTCGTCTCAGTGGTTCGCTGATAGCTGCAAGATTTGGCATAAACTTTGTGAGACAGTTGGTAAAACCAAGGAATCTGCGCACTTGTTCGACGTCGGTTGGTGTGGGCATCTTCTTGATGTCCGCCACTTTCTCCGGATCAGCTTCCACTCCTTCCGGTGTCAACACGTGACCGATGTAGTTTATTTATGTCATGTGCAACCTCGTCTTTGCTTTGTTTAGCTTCAGATTCTGCTCCCATGCACGTTGCAGTAACTGCTTCCGTCTCTCGCCGAACGATGATCAGTATGTCGTCGGCGACAATTGAGATTCAGTCTAGCCCATCCAATGCTTGTTGCAAGGGACGCTGGAATTCTTCAGGACTTGGGGTAAGCCAAATCGCATTCGGAGCCACCTATATTTCCCAAAGGAGGTCCAATAGGTGATTAAGTAACTGCTCTCTTCTGAGAGTTTGACTTGGAGGAAGCCGTCTTTCGCATCCACTAACGAAAATATCTTCGCGTTCTTCAGAGTTGGCATGCAGTACCTCCTCAATTGTTGCAAACGGGTAGTGGTTTCGTTGGATAGCTTTGTTGAGATCGGTAGGATCAATACACACACGGTACCGTGCCATTTGCTTTGCGAACGGCGAGGCAGTTGGATATCCATGAAGCTGGAACATCCACCTTGGCGATCAATTGTTGCTTTTCGGGTGATGCGATCTTCTTTTACAGATCGTCTTTGAGTGCGTACGCGACTTTGCGGGGTCTGTTTTGCACAGGTGGGACCGTCTTGTCTATGACTATGTCGTACTCCCCCGGTAAACATCCTAATCCAGAGAATACGTCCTTGTAACCCTCCAACATTAGTTAATTCCACGCTTGCGTGTTGTCGATCGTTAAACAAATGAACCTGCCCGTTCACGGAGAGTAATTTAATGGAAGGCACGTGTCTAGGGATAGTAGAGTTCTTGCTTGTATTCCACCACCTCAAACAGGGGCACGGTGCGACCTTCATCGCATACCAATAGGTGGCAGCGACCTTTCGATGGGTCTACGTTGCCGTCATACATCGTCAGCATGAACTAGCTTGGTCTCATGAGTGGATTCCCCGCGGTGCGATAGTCGTTTAGAATCAGAACATTGCATGTAGCTGCTGTGTCGAGCTGACATGTAATGGGCCTTGACTTGGTCTGTCCCTCTGATTTTACGCTGATTGTCACAAGTAACTTGCTATCGACATTGTCTATATGTATATGCAAAACGTATGAATCGCTGTCCTGGTATTCTCCAAGCAGATGTACTTGATTTTGGGCCTTTTGTGCTCTGCAACAGTTTAAGAAATGGTTCTTCTTTTTGTACGTGTAGAATGTTTTCCCAAATGCAGGCATTGTCTCGCTGTGTGGGTGGTGCCGCATCTACCATACGTCCTATCGAAACTACTATCTGCCTTCCTCCGCTTCGGCTTGTAAACAGCGCTGACCTCCTCGTGCAATTTTCGCATGTCGGCCTCCATTTCTTCGACCAGTCGACACATACGTATTGCTTTCTCGAGCGTGAGACTGTCCGCTTCAAACAACCGCCGCCTCATTCTATCCCGGTCAAGTCCCAGGGTGCGTGCAGCACCATGTCGGCCAGATCACCAAATGTGCAGTCCCTGACCTGCTTGTTTAGTGCCATCAGAAACTCATCGATGGGCGACCGTTCTGCTTCATAGGTAGGAACTGATGCCGCGCAGCGAACATGCTAATTCGCGGCTTGCAGAACTGGTCAAATTTGTCTGACTTCATTGAACGTTGGCTGTGCTGTCGGGAAGATGAAATTGTCAAACATGTCGTTTCCTTCTCTCCGATTGTTCGCAATAACATTGCAATATTTACCCTGTCTGTAGACTGCCTTTTCACTTGCGTCCAAGAAGTACATAAACTGCTTCTTGAATCGTCCCATTGCACTGGCAAATTGCCCGAGGCGGGCAGTGGATCTGGTAGGATATACCAATTCATCTCGGAAACTTTTTACTCGTTAATGTTTCAAAAGAATTCCGCTATCACCCGTTCAACCAACTTTCTGACACCATGATTGGATTAGCGTACACAAACCAGTTGTGTACTAACTCAAACAGTTTATAAAAACACAGTGGCGTAGGCGGAACCGACTCACTACACATGACATTAATTAGATGATAGTTGCGCAACTATATTATACAGGCTTATAGCCATATAGTCCAATATCGTCACAGTGTGTACATAGAAGTGACATAGGCACAGAGTCATTGTAATGTTATGGCGTTCGTTGTTTTGCAAACAATTGAATATTCATCTGTTCACGGTGACCTTGTTTGACCTTAGCTCCACACTTACCATACCGGTTTGTCATTTGATTACCATCATTGGCTTGCATTTGAAAAACACATGACTGGGCCAATTATGGCTTGTTATTCATTTGCCATCATTGGTTTGCCAATGAAAAATATGATTGGACCAATGATGGTTTGTCATTGGTTTGCCATTGAAAAATATCATTGGTCCAGTAGTGGCTATCATTGGTTAAAATGTCATTGGTTTGTCTTTGAAAAGTATCCCTGGGTTAATTATGGTTGTTTTGGGCGCCTTCATAATTGGTTTGCCATGTAATAACATAATTGATAAGACAATTTCACTTTTGTGCCATTGATACGTGTCATTGGCTTACCAATGATATACCTATATAATATGTAAAATTTGCGCCACGCGGTGAGACGAATATAGATCAAAGGTGTGAAACCATTCCGAGGCAGGCGGCAACGATTCGTCCACACTGTCGGCACACGAACATCGGCAGCTGCTATCCTTTTGGGGCAGCTCGTGTGCTAACTCGCTCACGTCGACACTATCGTCTTGTTTTACCATCAACTACTGCTAATTTGTATCAACAACTTCTTAAAACGGTGACCTCTGGGTCTGGTGTAGTCACTGTACAGTTTGTAAACAAGTTAAACGGTGACCTCTGGGTCTGGTGTAGTCACTGTACAGTTTGTAAACAAGTTAAACGGTGACCTCTGGGTCTGGTGTAGTCACTGTACAGTTTGTAAACAAGTTAAACGGTGACCTCTGGGTCTGGTGTAGTCACTGTACAGTTTGTAAACAAGTTAAACGGTGACCTCTGGGTCTGGTGTAGTCACTGTACAGTTTGTAAACAAGTTAAACGTTCCAAGACTAATTTGGTTTGCGCTTTAACTTAGTCGGTTTTCTTACTCAAGACAGTTACAAAAAGGTAATAAATACCATCTGCGTATATACTTACTCTATTACAACATGTTGTAGAGAGTATTCTAAGCATTCTAACAACACAATAACTGTCGCTTAGATACAATTAAGGCTAATATATTTAAGGCCTATCACCAAATTTTCACCTGGTGGTGCTGACAGTCAATACACGTATATATGACTTAACTACCACATAAGCATTAAAGGTATGTTGTTATAAACATAAATTTGATATGAATGGTTAATTGTACGCTAGAAACATTAGCATGTTGTATGGTTGCAGTATAACTACATACACTGTATATAAAATGTGTAAACAATTTTTTTCTTCAAATTTCAATTGAATCTCATTGAATTTTCAGAGGGATCTCATTGGCCCTTCACTGGTCCAATCATTGGGCCAGTACTGGGCCAATGAAGTTATCATTGGCATTATACCCGGCTCGAATCATCACTGGGCCAATGAGGGAAACCAATCATGGCCCAATCAAAAAGTGCTGGCTTAACTTCATAGGTCCAATGAAATTTGGTAGCTGGGGAGATCAACCACCAAAGCGAAATTCGAGTAACAGAGGGAAGACGTGCATCATCGCGCTCTGAGCATATAAACGTCAACTTTCAGAACACAATCTAACAAACTGTAAGAGAGATAACCCGTCACTACACGGAAGGAAGAGGTGTTTCGACATGACATTGCAATGTTTCAAAGCTTTGAAAACAAGTGGTGTAACTGGGTGACGAAACAATAATGCATCAACTGTTTTTGGGCAGGAAGGACGTTGTGATGGTGTTATGTGTGGGAGTGACAGTTTAGTTGTCACCATGTATCACAAAGAAAATGTAGCACTACAGTGGTGCCATCTTTTGAGTGGAACATATATTAATGCATATTGAGATTACTGTGGATATCAGAACCGTGCAGCACGGTGGATGGTGTTGTGGTAACCAGGTCAAGTAGGTAAGTCTGGCAGTTATTGGCTGCTGTTTAGGAATCCATTTTGGTAGCTCTATATATATTAACTGTCACACTGGATGCACAAGGGCTTGGGGAACGTGACAGAATAATATGTGGACTAATATCCCGCAGTCAGGTGATATCAACCAGACAAGACAACACTCATCAACACACAGTTCCAAGTACAAACAGAATTTACTTAGATTACATATAAAACAAACTGACTCTATCTGAATGACGAGTCCAGAAAACGAATGAGTGTATATCTACGCGGGATGATCTTGTAAAAATAGCACACAGAAAATCCTGCATTGAAGATACCCGTAGATCTGAGAAACAATAATCATACTCAGCTGTCATTGGTCTGACCATAGACTCCACATGTGCTGCCGTCTGGCATGCAAACAATAAACCATTTTTAATTTTAGCCATTTTTACCAGTCTTTTTGCGAGATAGTTTTGAACATGAATTCTACTCTATTTTGTTCTACATCATTTTGTGGTTTCATACGAAAATTAAACACTCAAAACTCTATACCTGTAGAATTGATTACACCTGTACATGGTTAAATTAGAAACATAAGTAAAACATAAATATATGTCTGCATACTATATTTCAGCTGAAATGTAACGTGCTGTATCAAACTTGAGGCATTCTTTTATTCCTCACACAAGGCACCACAAAGAGATACCTGACTGTTCATAAACAGTTATCTGAAAGCAGTTGAAGAAAAGACCACCTGAAAATGTGTTAAACTAACAGTTCCTAGTTTAACTGGATGCAAATTTGTCGTGTTTCAAACTCGTGTTTCAAACTCGACTAGGGCAAAGGGAAACTTTAAATGATTGACATCACAATTGTCAAATTCACCATATTCTGCAACAAATATCAGGAGTGAATATCCCACAACATTACCTAGTATTGTCACTGGCCTCCTATCGTCCTTTCACCATTTCCCTAAGTACTTTAGTAGCACCATTTGGTATCGTTGCAGTCTCACTTGCAAGTGCACACTGGTGACACCTGCCAGACATCAGCAGAACTACCAAGCATTTGGCACCAATTTCCATTGCAGTATTTATATCCCAGTTAATTTGAAACAAGTACTTTATTATAATTACCGGGTTCATTCGCAAATATCGTATCAATATTATAAGTGGCAAGAGAACAGCAACTGAAATGACGCACTTCAATTGCTGCAGTCAACAGAGATGAACTCTTGAGCTTAATGTCAAATGTATCCATCACAGAACAATAGAACAGTCAACTTGTGTTGTAGCGTATTGGTTCTGCTGCCTCTGGCAGAAATATTTGCACTTTGCACATTACGTGTCACTGTTTCGGTTAGAATGTTTGCCACCCATTAGCTGGTGGGAAATTCCTTCCCCAGCATTTTCTGCAGCTTCTTCTTGCCCGCATGTGACGTGCGGACTGCGGCGACAACGATGTCCCCGAACTGCGTGTCACCGTCCTTGACGTACTGCCGGCACTGGAGCCGCGCTCGCTGCATCTCACCAATCACATTCGCGTACGTAGCGTGCGAACACTCAGAGAAGCGACGGTCAAAGTAATGGAGATAAGCTGACAGCAAGGTTGTACCAAGCGCTACAATGTGTCGTGTCATTCCAGGCACCTTGTCAAGACATTCCAGCATCACGAGTAGGACGTCGGGGCTGTAGCATGCATTCTCACACAGCATGCGGATCATGCGCGTGAACAGAGCAGACTTGGCTACGTCCTTTGGCTTGTTACTGCCACCGCCACAGCACCGATACATCCACCCAATGTGCTCCAGAGTCTTTGCATTTGTGCTGTCCGACGTCACCTGGATGTTCTCCAGTGCATGTTCTACTATGGAGAACGTGCTTTCGTCCATCAGGGCACCTGATTTGTCACCGCTGCTAGCAACACTCAGTTCCTGTTGCCGCTTTGCAAGCTCAAAGATCGCATTCGGGTGGAAATGATGCAGGTTTGAGCGAATTTTTGCCACCGCCTGCTGATAATTAGCATCACCTGGTGTGAACAGTGAAAGCAGGTCGCAGGCGGATTCGTTGTGGGACATCTTGCAGCCGTAGAATTGCAGGATGATGGCGACAACATTGCGCGGCACTGTCTTGTACTCGCGGATCTGTGGTGCAAACATCATGATCAGCTCCTGCATGTCATCGTTTGAGAACACTTCCTCCCACTGCCCAATGAACAGCCTCAGACTCGATGTACCCATCTGGCGTGCCAGGCGGAACACAAACTCCCGGTCACTGAGGCGATTCTCAGCGGAGAAGCGCTGTATGTTGTAGGTCTCCGTTTGTTTGTATGACTTGAAGACGTGTAGAACAAGTCGAAGTGTCGCCTCGACCAGTGGCTGACGTAAACTGAGTTTGGTAGCCTGTTCTCGCACCACCTGTTGAATCATCCTGAGTAGGGCGACGTTCTCTACGTCAATGCTCTCAAAGTGGTTGAGAACCTGCAAGGGAACACGTCAACTTTAATAACTGTCTCACACACGGCGCCCATCACAATCTAATCATTTTTCTCAAAGGTAAATTTACCAACTAGTACTTGAAAGTAAATATAGCCACTGGCGCTTGGTTAAATTGTGCAAGCATTCATATTTGACAATCAAATACATAGATAAATCCAACTGGCAACACATTTTAAAAAAAGATTAGTAACTTTTGTGAAAAAAAAAAAAAAAAATTTAAATTGAGAAAGTTTTCTCCACTTGTGTTTCAACATTGCCACTATGGATTAAATCTTTTTATGTCAATGAATTAGTCAGTCTACTATGATTCTCACGATGAGAGCTAGAAAGGTGGACTGGACAAGCCATTTAAGACTAGCTCAATAGATACTGTAATACTAGTGGCACCTGGTGGCTAATGTGGAATAACTGCAACTTGGTCACGATAACCATCACCTGTGTCTGTGTGTAGTGCCCTCTGGTACAATATATGGAATTCTGTTAACCATGACGATGATCACCCAGAGCCATTTATGAACTACTAAGTTATCTCTTCCTGTGGATGGACATGTTTGTTAGTTGTTACAGCCCAGTAGTACAGCTCGCTGTGGGAAGTGGCCGCCTACCGCGATGAGCATGCGTAGATGTTCCTTGTTGTCACAGTTTGCAAGTTGCATGAACGTGCTCACAATCGTGTGTAGTTTACGCAGGGCGAAGTCACGATGTCGTTTCCTCTCCGTCGCAGGCTCCATCAGTGCTGTGACAGACACCAGGGTCACATGACCAAACAGTGCAGTGTCACATGACATACTCTCACAATACCTCATAGCTCCTGTGTATCCAGGCACTTGAAAATCAATTCAAATCAAATTTATTCAGACACAACATGTGTCTAATAAAATAATCAAGTATGTGGATATTGTGCTCACAATTTATTTCAATGTATAAAATGGATTTTCATCATAAAATAAGTTAATAAAAAGTAAACGTGACGATTATACTTATTTGTAAATTACAAAAAAGCTTGTTTGATTAGGAGGATTTTCAGATCCCTCCTAAAGTGTCCACAATCATGTTGCATTCGTAGCCCAAGTAGAAGACTGTTTCCGGGAAGGACCTGCACAAGAGGATGCTTGTCGGCGAAACTGTTGAAGATTTCCCCTTTGAACCACAAGTGACTGGTTGGTACATCAAAATAAGAGTCCTATTAATAGGGATGATTTCACGGAAACAGTTGAAAATAGTCTTATGCACTAAAATGGAACAATATTGTTCAAGAAAGGAAAAACTTTAACAATGTTCAATAGACCCCATCAGGTATGTACACTGTTAACATTATGTGAACTACAAACATAAAAACAACTCAGAACAGCAACATGCAACAAGAATAAAAGTAATTACGGTGAAAGAGTAATATAAAACTAAACAAAACAGCATCTTTCTCTTGTGGAAAGACACTGCCAAAAAACTAACATATTTACCACCATAGTGTTGTAACCGATTCTGTAACTGGGCTGAATGAATGACAAAACAGCCTGGAATTACTGTTTGCATACTTATGGATTAGGTTGTGCAAAGCAACCGAATGGCCATTATTGTTCAGGAACGACCAAATTCTCCTGTCTCTTTAGATAATCTGTCCAACAGTATTAAACAGCAAACATTCAGCCAGCTCAGACGGGTAATAGGAACAAACAGTATCGAGTTAGTCGGTCTTGAACACCAATAATTTCCCAGTTTATAGCCACACACTAGCCATATCACCTTTAAAGTGAGGTATAATCTGTTCCGTTACCTGGAATCAGCAAGGGTGGTAATCATTAGCAGGAAGTCGAATGAATTGTTCTGAATGTAGGAACCACATAAAACATCAAAGGGCATTGTGGTTATATGAGGAACACACAGCTTTGGCTTAAACACTGTACTCGAGCCTCTGTCATACAGAACTGTCAACTGATGAAATGACCCCCCTAACACAGGCAGTAAGTTGAGTCGCCCCCCCAAAGTCACTTACTGTCCATGAAGATGTCAAAGAGGGAGCTTGTGGGCAGGGTGAACTTGTCAAGGGGGTTGCGAGAGTCAAGCAATAGATCAGCACAGATGTGTATGACAGCGTTGCGGTGTGTGTCGCTGTCACGTGTCACCGCGTGTCGCAACAGCAGGTCAAGCAGCACCAGCGGGTAAGCGCCGTCATAGAACCGACACTTGACGTCACACAGGGCGTTCACATAGACACCGATAGGTCGCGAGGTCGTGGCGGTGTCGCAGGTCAACAGGAAGTTACAAAGCTGCGTCTCGAGCTTCAGCAGCCAGCTGTGCTCCATGGCACGCACGGTGTTGCGGGGCGCCACTGTACGCAAGCGACACATCTCAAGGGCGAACAGAGCCAGGCTGACCACAAGTTCCGGCTGTTCAAGGTCTCGCGCAGTCTTGGCCTTCTGGGTGACGACCCACATGCAGTAGAGCAGGCTGTACGACAGCTGACTCTGGGGGACACATCACAGCGTTGTTACAATGCACTTAAAGCTGCTTCCTCAACTTAGTCTAACATAAAGTTGTTGGTGTCCGTATATGTTATGTGTGAATCGTAGAAGTAATACCCGAGGTCAGATTAATAACAAATAGCTTACTTTACTTACTGTGCTGACAAACAATCGTGATACAGATAAACAATTTGTGAGGTGTGTGTGCATATTCGGAAGTAAGACATATATACACACACACCTTTATTTTCAAAATAACGTACCTTTGAGAGGCTGCTTTTGCTCTCTTGTTCTGGAGATTTCTTCAGTTTCTTGGGGGCGGGTCCCTTTCCCTTGCTGCCCCTCTTACCAGACCGCCCCTTGCCCACCTTTGTAGACCCTTAATGGGAAAACATTCAACCTGATTCAAGGTGTATGTCCATTTGGGAAATACAATAACAACAAGAGTAATACTAATTTAAATCCGACTTTTCTGCAGAAAAAAGGTAAGTTCTTATATAATATAGTGTGATATCCATTCCTCAGGACTGCTCAAAGCACATTACTCCCTGACAGATATATTCAATCGAACACCATCTCAATTTCTCTGGGAAGTATTCAGCAATACTGCAATTACTGTGGGACGATATTCATACACAAATATAAATCACTGCCTTTTGCCAGGTACTCATTCATAGAGCTTATTGAACTGACACATAAAATAAAAACAGTTACCTCTCTGTGTACGTGAGGCCCCAGTCCAATGGAACATGTGGAGCAGCTTGACGGCGGGTTGAGGGGGAGCGTTGTGTTGCTTGGCGTAGGCTCCCAGCACCGAGTCCTACAGCAGTCAGTACACACACCGTCACACATATACATATTACTTCATTACAAAGGAGAGTTATACAGATATGTTTCAAATTTTCTGTATATTCTGAAATCTAAAGAGAAATGATGTGTCAAAAATACAAGACGTCAAATTTGTTTACTTTACATAGAAGCAGTAACTTTGACTGTCAAATTTGTTTTATTTAGAGACTTATCTTCATAATTCACTGTTTTTAATTTGCCTTCACTGAACAACTTCATTCACCAAAAGTATACTACAGGATTTAAAAAATTACATTATAAAACAAGGAATATTCAGCTCATAAAACTGCACACGGTAGTATCACATTCGGCAAACCAACTAATGACTTATCACAATGTTCAAACCACTCTAGACCTGGGTGTTTAGATGTCAACATAAAATTAAAGCACAATCTTGAATCTTCCCTAGAAACAAGAAGACGCAAGGAGGGATGCGTAGTCTATGTTTATGTAGTCTATGTTTCTGAAGCGTCCCCTCACCTCTTGCATGATCAAGACAATCTTGCATGTTATCTTGAGGGCAAGTTGAGCCAGCTTTGGCATGGACGTGGTGCCCAGTAAGAGCAGTGTCTCCATGCGGGCCAACATCAACACCAGCTCCTCGTCATACAGACTGCAACAACAGTAGGTGATGCAGGGAAATCAAAATTTTAGTCATGAATCAAGCTCAAAACTACTTGAAAATCTTTAATCTCTAGTAGTCAAAATTGTTTTTGTTGAAACCAAAGTACACTGTCAATTTACGATAATAACACCAATGAGCGGGAAGCGTACGAGACTGGGAAGCGCAGCCCAGGAAGAACACGAGTTGCTCCCTGAGCGCCAAGACATTATGATTGGCGTCCCTGAATCATGTGAATGATGCCCGCGTCACGGGTTGAGTGCCAACAAGTATGACTCCATGTTTAAAGTTGTGAATGCAAGTGTTGTGAATATAAAAAATGGGCCAAGAGGCCCTTAAGTCCTTTGGGCTATATTGTGAGTTTGTAATTATTAATGAAATGTTTTTTGGTGAATCATAGTTACAGATCATTAAGGGTTGTGATGAAAGTAAAATGTTGACATGTTTAGTGGAGAGTATATGCATGCCAGTTAAGATACACCTGGAAATAAAATATTTGAGTAAACCGTTTTGTGAAGATCGTATATATATATTAGTTAATGTGTTATTAAAAATACTGTACATTTTTATCCCGATACTCTGCTATTTAGGCTGATTTCCAATGATTGTAGAAACCTTGCAGGAGAGTTGGTGAGCTGCAATCTCACATGTAGCACAGTTAAAGGTTGTTTAAGAAAAATGGGCCAAGTGGCCCTGAAGTCCTTTGGACTAATACGTCTATATGTGACCCCAGCTGACCAAATGAGTGATAAGTCGGGAAAATTGTAACATTGTTTTCTTACATCCTTGTAAAGGTTTGGTAGGATACTTTACACGGTTTCAAAAATTATGACTGCTACAAAATTGGTGAAGTTATGGAGCATTGAACATGGTAGGGGTCAAAAAGTGAAAATGAAGAAAACGGCTGTTGAAGTTTTACATTATATATGCAAATGAATTGCATGGAAATATTACATGCACAACATTCAAATGTGGCACACAGTATGTAATATGTATGTTATGTTGCAATGATACACTGGAAGTACAAATGTGCTGCTACAAAGACTTATCAAGTTATGCCAAATTATGTCTTTATGTGTAAAACTAAGAGGACAGATTATTTGAGAACAAAAGGTAGACTCACTGTTTGACACAGTTTAAAACCTACAGGCAACTGTCCAGTTTAACAGGGGTCTAGTGGTTTAATGCTGTCTGTTGACACAAGCTACTGCCAGTGACCAATTACAGATTAGTCACAGTTTCCATCAAACAATAGCAGGCAGAGAATCTTAACTCCACAGCTGGGTGTAATACACAACCAGAGCCACCACTGATTCATGGTAAAGTAGATTAGCTCAATGCACCAACTAAGACAATACACAACCCTGTGAGTGACAGTGTCCAGAGTGAGGCCTAAGCAGTGTCCTCATTGCTGAATAGATCAATTAAACCTGCCAAGTGGGTGACATTCTGCACAAGTGTTCATTAATCCTTAGTGATTGTTCAGAACACCAGACTGACCACATATCTAAACAAAGCGAATGTAATAGGTGAAGAACAGGCAGTGTTCAGATAGGGGTATTGGTTGAATTGTATTTGTCTTGATGCAAAAGGCTTTATTGTGCCTTCATCGATTATAAGAAAGCATTTGATTTAGTAGACCGGTCCTCACTGTGGTCTACGATAATTTCATGCGGTATTAATGGTAATGTGTTGAAAGTTGTATACAACATGTACAAAAATGCTAAATCATGTATAAATCAGGGCCAGGCTGTGTCAGTCTTCTTCTCATGTGATGTAGAGGTATGGCAAGGAGAAAACTTGTGTCCTTTGTTATTTTCTATTTACCTGAATAATTTTGAACACTGTTAGTCACAATTATAACGGACTTGACATGGCAGCTGGTGACATTTACAACAACCTTAGTGATGATGATGTAGAAAATGTATGTTCTACTATATGCTAATGACACTAGAATGATTCAATCAAATACAGATTTCTTGCTTGTGTATAGCGGAACTATGTCAACTCTTCTAATGGTTGACATTTGGTTTGTACAGGTGTCAACTATATTGTGAATCTGTAATTATTATTCTATATTGATACAACTGATTTACACAGCACCATGTCTACACAAGGCATGGCAAGCGTAAACAGAACAGTAGAATGCATTTGATATCAATAAAGTGTAGGATATTTCACTGCATAGTTGTCCAGAATATAAATTTTCTGTTTGTCACCTACAGGTGACAGAATATTAATTTTCTATGTTTGTCACCTACAGACAATACATCTTTAACCAATAGACACCAAAGTCACACCATTTTATAATAATTAAATGAACATAAAAATAAACACAACTTGCAATTATAGAAAATCAATAGTTTTAAAAATACAGTTTAAAAGTTTTAGGCAACTGTTCAGTCTAACAGGGGTCAAGTGTGTCTACTCTGCCTGGACCCTGTGACCAATTAAAGATTAGTCAATGTCTCAATGGAACACGAGCACTAGGCTGCAGAGTTTAGTCATGCTGCTGGCTTTCTGGCATATTAAACAAAATCTACTGTTGGGGGTGGTCTCAAGGGCCTTTCTCAAAACCACATCACTAGATAATGTAAAACTTGTGCACTTTGGGGGCCCCTTAGATTGATTAAATCAAATACATATTTTTGTATATAGTGGCAGCACCCTAAGATACATCTATACAAAATTAGAAAAAAGTTGCTGAACAGTTTTGGAAAAAATAGGCAAAATGTTACATTTTTACCAGTTTTGGGGTCCTTGGAGGCCCTAGGGAGCCCATAAAATGATTCAATCAAATACAGATTTCTCGTGCATAGTGGCAGTGCCCTAAGATATGTCTATACAAAATTAGAGAAAAAGTTGCTGAACGGTTTCTTAGATACGGCAGCTAACGGCGGACGGAGGATGGCGGACGCAGAGTGATGGCAATAGTCCCTTCGGCCAAAGGACTAATAAAAACGAATGTAGAGCATGTATGCTTCGCAGTTGAAAGTACCAGGTTTGCATGTAGCATTTCAGAATAGAACTTGGTGTTAATTTAAAAGTGAAATCAGAACAACACAATGTAAGTAAGTTCTAGCAAGCGCTGATTTAATCAGTTGCGCAATTGTCATGCTACAACACAAGTTACGTAGCGCTTACACACTAGTCACTAGCAAGAAACAAGCAGGCTGCAATGGGTTCAAACAAAATATTAGAAGCAGAGAAATTGGGGATTTATGTCTAAAATCGGGGTGCGTATTATACCTGGTGATATAGAAATCATCAATCCAATACTAAATCATAAGGATAATTACAAAACAACTAAACATATACTGAAATATAAATGAAGAATTTAAAATTCTCCCCAAATTTTATACTATTCATTGTACTAACCTATCTTCGAAGTTGGTCTTCCCAGACACAAGGTCGTAGAGTGTAGCTGGCCACTTGGGAACAAATTGGGCTGCCAATGGCTCCAGGAACATTGTGCCTTCGAATCTTGCCGTCTGGAAACAACACAAAGATGAAAACTGACCGAGAAGTGGGGACTGTGTGAAGATAGACTTGGAGGAGAAGAGACAGCCGTATC
This sequence comes from Paraescarpia echinospica, assembly GCA_020002185.1. NCBI lineage: Eukaryota > Metazoa > Annelida > Polychaeta > Sabellida > Siboglinidae > Paraescarpia > Paraescarpia echinospica. The sequence goes on from CM034532.1 coordinate 72,980,658, forward strand.
GGGCCAGTCTCACCATGGACTTGGAGGAGAAGAGACAGCAGTATCGGGCCAGTCTCACCATGGACTTGGAGGAGAAGAGACAGCAGTATCGGGCCAGTCTCACCATGGACTTGGAGGAGAAGAGACAGCAGTATCGGGGCCAGTCTCACCATGGACTTGGAGGAGAAGAGACAGCAGTATCGGGCCAGTCTCACCATGGACTTGGAGGAGAAGAGACAGCAGTATCGGGCCAGTCTCACCATAGACTTGGAGGAGAAGAGACAGCAGTATCGGAGGAGGAGGAGAAGAGACAGCAGTCTCATGGACTTGGAGGAGAAGAGACAGCAGTCCAGTCTCACCATGGACTTGGACTTGGGGCCAGTCTCACCATAGAGGAGGAGAAGAGACAGCAGTATCGGGCCAGTTTCACCATGGACTTGGAGGAGAAGAGACAGCAGTATCGGGGCCAATCTCACCATGGACTTGGAGGAGAAGAGACAGCAGTATCGGGCCAGTCTCACCATGGACTTGGAGGAGAAGAGACAGCAGTATCGGGCCAGTCTCACCATGGACTTGGAGAAGAAGAAACAGCAGTATTGGGGCCAGTCTCACCATAGACTTGGAGGAGAAGAGACAGCAGTATCGGGGCCAGTCTCACCATGGACTTGGAGGAGAAGAGACAGCAGTATTGGGGCCAGTCTCACCATGGACTTGAGGAACAATGAGATCAACAATAAGACACCATTAAATACACCATTTTATCATCTACTGTTCCATCTTTTAATTTTGGTCGTAAACTTTTTAGGAAAGAATTCCCTTATTTGTTCACAAGACTCATACACAAGTACATAAACGCCCAAATAGATTGAGGGGTAACATATACTTCAGGCGATTTCCAAAAACAGTAATTTACTGGTGAGTGTCCAGACAAAATACCACCAAAAAACTACATGATATATAATGCTATAAAATATATTACAACACAAAGAGAATTTCCATGTCATGTTGTCATTGTTTGTTTTTAGTGGCATTTAACCTGGAGAGTCAGTTTGTGGCATTATGTCCCATGACATTTTGTCCCAGATTTACTGGCAACACATCGAGTCACAAGAGGACCACTTTAGAGAGTAGTTTACTTGTAGCACCCCTTGTTCAAAATGACAGCCATTGAAACGAACCCTTGCAAGCTTTGCCTCGTACAGGTGCAGGATGGACGGCATCTCCGCCCAATCACTGTTTTCAACGACGCTGTCCATCAGGTTGCAAAACCGACTGTTTCTGAAAGACAAAGTAATGCCATGTCCTGACGTAACACAGTATCCAGTCCTTAGAACTGTTTAAAGTTGTCTACATTTCACTCCCGGCAGCCCTGTTCCAATATTGTCATGCCTTCTCTAGGAAGCATTAAGCTAAATTGCAATTACTGAGCGAAGACTATTCATACACAAATATCCACCACTGACTACAGCCAGGTACTCAGTGTCATTTGTACAGCCAAGTGAACCATTATTCCAATAAAACACCCATTTTTTTAGTTTTCAAGAGAAGTATAATAAAAAAGCCAACTCAATGGAAGTCTGCACCATGGGACAGTCTGATATGTGTCAGTTTGCCTCTTCAGATAATCAGTGTAATAAGATTTATTGGACTGAAGGCATTGGGCAGAGATTGTTATAGTCTGATTGTACTTCTGTGTATTCTCAAGCATTTGGTGTCTTGTTATTAGGTGGATCTTGCAGCAAGTACCTGTTGAACTTGTGGGCAGCATCGAGCAGTGCCAGTCTGGCGGTGGGCTCCAACTGGGGCTGAAGTAGCAGCAGGGTGAACAGATGCACGATGTCATGACTGAACCGCGCCAGACTCGCACTCTCATAGCGTGGGATTAACTTCATCTCTACACCAAAACAAGCATTGTCACTTTGTAATAATTCAATGCTTTTGATGGCAGACCCACCATACATTAGAACACAGAACATGTAGGTCAAGTGAGTGTATTAACTCAGAAAAAGATCAGATTGAAAATGTGTGAGACCTGGTCTCTTGTCCCATATAAACCTCACATTAGTCTTGGTGACAAACTGCTTCTGTTAGAAGATACCAATTTAGAAACAAAAACAATTATGTTCATAATACTAAATTGAGATTAGTGTAGTAAAACTTATTTCACCAGTCACGGTGACATGTGGGAAGGCTGACTCACTCTGTAGGACACACTTGGTGATGGCAACGAGGACGTTGGCGGCCGCAATGGTCTGACCCTGACACGCCAGCTGCAGCACCTTGCGGAAGTACATGTACATCTTAGAGTTGGCCTTCTCTAGCAAGTCGACGGTCTCCGGGTAGTACAGGCTACAACACAGTCACACACATATTAAACACACACAACATATTTCAATCATTATATAAAAAAAGTGTTTCTTTGGCTTCCTTTTTATCAAAATTATCATTCTTAAAGCCATTCGCTGTCATGCGAATACCTTATAAGACAGTTATCTCTTCCTTACAATATCAGTAATGAAAATTCTGATCATGAAATTATAGTTATGTTAAGGAACAATCCTTCTTCAAGGCAAGTATTTCCCAAAATGTTTAGCATTCCAGTTGTTTCAACTGACAGATCAGAAATAAAACAATTTTTTTTGTTTATAACATTACATTTTCATCATGTATACAACATATGAAAACAAATACTACAATAACAATTTTATCTTTAGCAACCAGAGAATCACTGCTCTGAACGACACTGATCCAAAAGTACTTGGGCAGTTTGATTCACCTGTCTGCATAGTCGTATGACCGGTGTTTTGTCATCTCAAACAGGTCAGAGTTGAGGTTCTTCCTGAGCCAATCAAGAGACAGTTCCCACTGCGTCTTCGCCCCAGTCTGTCGGCCAAACGTGGGGTCTGGTGCGCCCTGCGTAGAACTCATCTCAGACGTTGTGTCTCGGACGGCGTCTGTCATACAGACAGGGCAGATTCATTGTATCATAAACACAATATACAGTTGACCCTTCAAGTAAGGATTATGATGGGACTTAGTCAAACTGTTCAATATATCCGATGATCCTTAAATCCATGAGTACAACTTACATAAATACATGATACAAGTCAGAACAGGGATTTCAAAGGGTTTTTTATGTGAATGTTCCTTGATCCCGTTTTATTACCTTGGTGTTAACCTGGCTTTGTAACTTCACCATGGATACCTCATTTGTTACCATGCTATTGACTATTTTTTGTGTGGCTGAATGACCCTACATCCCTACTGGTTCCAGTTTCCCACACTTGTTCGAAAACTATTTAGACTATTTATTGAGTGACAGGCTGTACCATATTTGACAGCAAAATTACTTCAATATAAAAACTCAAGTTCAAAAGTTTGATTACAAAAATGATTGATAAATCTCACTTGTGCTGAAATGTTAATGAAAATGTGCAAGACTAAACCAGAGTTTCTTTGGAAATATTTGTTATAATAGTGCATAACATTTTGGTGTGTTCAATTATCAGTGAGAAAATGTATGACTGTGGCAGAGTTTCTTCAGAATATTTATCTTAATCATCAGTTTATCTTGTTGAGTTATCAGTGTATGCTTGCAAACGTTTGTATTTAGTGAATACTAGTCTGTCACTTTATTTCCTGTGACTTAATTTCCATGACTTTTTCCTGTGACTTCATTTCCGCTCACCGGTATTAACAGGGTGTTGTCCATTACACTGTCAGAATCTAATTTCTTAATGGCTAAACGTCCACATATCCAGTGAGACAAATATAGTAATGCCCGCTACTACAGAAAACAAAACAATAATTAGATGACTTCAAAAGTTTTCTTTTTATATGATTTTATAATTATATGTACAGCCGCAATGGTTAGGTCCGTCTGGCTGCTGTGGATTTACCATACAAGATCAGCTGGTTAAATGTTTCCCGCTCAAACTGTGTTGTAAATGTAGACGCTCAATGAAAGATAATTGGCCAGTCACCTGGGGACTTCTTTCCCACGATGTCGGTCTGACCAGCAGACGTAAACACTTGATGCCTGGCCAGACTTTGAGTGCAGTAATTAATTAACACAATGTAATTGTGTGGATGTTGCAAAGCAGCTACTCCTTTGATGTGCTTACCAAGTGCTTTGACAGTTGGCAGAAATCACAACATAGCAACCATTTCCTGGGCACTTGGCTGCATGTGTTGGTAAAACAGTTGTATGCAGACGCGCGCTTGGAAATTGGGTTAAAGTGGGTGGTCTACTAAACACATTTACTGAATCAATTTATTTGACCTATAAATACGATACATATACCAAATTTGCTTTGTTGCTGTAACTTGGAAAACATGGTACGTCCGCACTGTGCATGGTATGGCATTATAAAACTCGTTAATGCATGCAAAATTAATTTAACAAGATTTAACAACAAGATTTAACAAGATTGCCATCCAGAGAATTAACTCTAGATGGCAGGTGGACAAGGAAGCCCTTTGGCTTATCGAGAGTCCAACCCTTTTATCTACATATATCTAGCCCTTCTGAGGTATGTGTAAATTTTATTTTAAAACATATTCACACTACTAGCACCCACACAATCATCAGATAACCTGTTTCATTCATTCACAGTCCTTTGTGAAAATGAGAACTTTCTTACGTCTAATCTACACTGCTCCTTTACTAATGTAACTTCATGTCCTCTAGTCTTTCTATCTTTCTTAACTGAAAAAAACATATTTCTATAAATATTTTCATAACCATTCAATATTTTAAACACTATCTGATCTCCTCTCAATGTCCTGGTCTCTAGTGTTGTTAAACCACATTCTTTTAGGCGTTTTTCATAACTATACAATGATTAACGTAAATAATAGATAAGGTTGGGAGACTCCCATTAAAATATATAATATCGCTAGCACAGGAGCCACCCCACAATATAAACAACAACCAAATTTACAAATCAGAATAGCATATGACTTGTTTTTATAGTCAATAATTACTCAATGTATCAACATACATACATAATACAAGGATTGATTATTAAAGGAAATAAAAATAAGGCATTAGCTAAAATCCTTTTTCCACGTGTACACAAAGTTTAACATTGTATGTAACATTTGACATTAAACAAATACAGAAAAATACATTTGTAGCATAAAATCGATTTTAAGCCCGTCTGTGAAGCGATTCCCACGGAAAATGAAATTTTAATGAGCTAGGCGATCACGTGGTATCGTGTCGTCACTTATGACACACACTCGCATCAGGCCGACCCTTTCCATGCATTCAGAGCATGTTTACAAGGATAGCTTTTGGGTCGAAACGAGCGTCAGAACGAGTTATAGTGCAATATTCCGACGTAATACAAACACTAGTCATCATAGAGGAACAAACATTTATCTTACGGTTCCACATGAATCAAATTTTATTCAAAACAACGAATGCGAATGGGCCTACAAGTCAACTAGGTTTCGCCGAGCTTGGGCTCGTTTTCAGAATAATTATATCGAAGGCAACCAACGGGAGATAATCTACACCAATAAACATACATAGCAAACATATATTGTATCCAGCTACATAAAGTAACGTGTATAATCTCATAATAGCACTAGAATATCGATATATGAAGGAGTTGTACAATTTCAATCCTTTCATCTCACTGTGCTCTTTAACAGTAGTTATCAGTTTATCCAATCCTTCTTTTGTATCGGATATTAACTCTGTGTCATCAGCATATCTCAATTCATATATCTCCTGTCCATTCACCTTCAGTCCATTCAATACGTATTATGAATTACAAATAAAACAATTATGAATACGACAACTGGATTCATAATTTAAAATAAAAAAGTTTTTTGTGTACGTTGAAAAACCATATAGACTGTGGGTGTAAATTTTATTAATGATAATACTTGATGTATTGTTAACTGTCTCTACTATGTTGCGTCTAATGCATTTTTTGGCAAATTCATGTTTGAATCTGGACATAAACAGATTATGTCTTTCAGATGAATATCATAGATGTGTGTTTGGAAAAACATTGAAGTAGCAGGGTAAAAAATTGTCCACAGAGCTTCTATGGACGTCAGTAAACTGGATTTAATACGTGTATTTAGTATAGCGTTGGAAACCAGGTATGGCGGATTTTGTAGAGGTAAAATTGACTTCAATGAGACAACGACAATCAGTGACTGAATGAGTGTTGTTTACATTGCTAGCTGACGTATGTAAGCCAGTAAGGTGTAATCTGTTACTTAACACTAAATTAAACTATCGAGAGCATGTTGTTTTCAAAATTTAGTATAAATGTTTTGTCAGAAATTATAGATTACCCCCAAGAACGGCAAGACGGACCTAGATTACCCCCAAGAACGGCAAGACGGACCAATTGACTTGAAGTCTGCAAATTTGTAAACAAAAGAGTATCTAGAAGGTGCCTGGAAGGGTGGGAAATGGGGCAAGTTATTGACATCGGCTGATCAGAGTTACACTTGTGGTTAACTGTGCTTCCACGTGGCAAGTGGCAACATTATGGTCTCAGAGTACTTGTGGCCGATTTTCCTTGATGCTTTATTGAAATAGTAATCTCTTTATAGCTGTTCACAGCTAAACTGGGATTTGTGCGGTGCATGGTGTCAGGGCAGTCAAACACATCCACAGCTACTTTTGTTGGGTAGATTAATTATTAGTTATACTCTTTATGGTATCTTCTTCTTTATGTCGATTTTATTTGTAAAAATATTCACACTACTAGCACCCACACAATCAGCAGATAATCTGTTCATATTTAATCTGTTCACTTTTAACATAGCCTCTTTATTTTGTACATTAACTCGTATAAATTTTATAGGATGTTCCTTTTTCAGAGCAGTGTCCATAAGCATAAAATATGGTTGATCAGAATTTTGTTTAATTAATATTCCTGCTATACTTTGCAAATGTTTTATTAAATTACAAAAATTATCAGTAAGTGTACCAGTACATGTTGTGAACCTTGTAGGAAGAGTAATTTGAGGGAAGAGACTACATGAAATTAACATGACAAAGAAAGTGCTACAGTATTCTTGCTCGTTTATTTTTAGCATATTTATATTGAAATCACCTGCAAGAATAAGGTTGCATAGCACAGGTGTGGAAGATTAGCCCAGCTGCATACAGTATGTGTACTAGGGGGATGGATGTAGCTTTCCAGGATTTCATGCATATACGTAATTTGTAGACAATCCCATGCTTTGAATGCCAGCGACAGACTCGAAACTCACCATGTCACCCTACCTGACACAAGCAGCGATTTCCACAACGAAACGTCACTTGCACCGCTACTATTCCTGATAGACACCATGTGTTTACTCACCAAGGTGTTTGAAGACTTTGCCAAGGATGCCAGCTGGGTCCTCACTGATGGCGTACTGCAGTAACTTCTGTAGTTGGTCGCGGTCCAGCGTTGACAATGTCTCGGTCATCGGTGCATGCACGCGCACCTACACCCAGTAATTGGCGGTTTAATAAATATTTCATTTTGTATAACAAACACTTTTCAGCCTTTGCCACCATTCACTTTGATTTGGAGTTCTTAATATATTTCAACATTATATACATGTTTCCATTTAAACTCTGAGGATGAAACACAAAAATAATTTTTTTAAACCAACAAAATGGACATTTCACATTTAGCCCTGAAACCCTTCAAATGAACGCTCCAGGCATTGGGTACAGAAACAATAAAGGTGACACTACACCTTTTCTGGGTGTCTGATTCTGTAGACAACAGCAGCAATGACATGCGGACACCAGATTTCACACTTGCACTCGGAGCATGTGCTTGACACAATCTGCTGCTGCTCGAATGTGAGAGACACACGGATGTCACTGGAGCCCGCCTCGCTCGACGTTGACGAGGGATACTTTGTGAGGTAGGCAGTTGCCATGAAACCTAAAAAATGTATCCCACAATGAAACAGTTTTCTGAACAAAAGCCACTTTTATGAGCCTACTTCTCACCGATGTATCTATGACCTGAGAATGAAGACATGGGCAGGCTACTACCCAAGTAGCCGACCATGCTAAAATGTGACACAACAAATTATATAGAACAAATTACCAAACGGATCATACCCCAGTGACACCCCAAATATGTAATTATTGCTTACATTTTACTAATTATAGGTGATCAGTGCCAGCCACTGACTGGAGTCTACTAGTCGAAGAACTTCACCGACGCTTGACTTAAGACCTACCAACTTGCCACATCTCCCTGATGCGGTTGTCCCTGATGAAGCCAACCCCTCTCTCCCAGCAACTGTAGCGGTCGGTGAGGTTGGCGAAGGCCTGCACCTGCTTCTCGTCCTGCGGGAACGACCACAGGGCAACCTGTGGAAGAGGGAACAGAGTCTAACACAGTCGGGATGCATACTGTAGTGGATAGTTAAACCACTGTCAGAAGCTGAAGCAACAGAAGGTGGAATTAAAGGGACACAATTTACTGAAGATCTTGTATAATACTACATAGAGCGTCCAAGTGTACTATGACTACAGTCTGTAGCTTTCACTTTTCTAGAAGTCTGAGTCTGAGACTCCTTGATTCACCCTCTCAACTCCTTATTCAGCTATTGGTAGGAGTCTGTGTTTGTGGATTCCACGATTATCTGTGACCTGCAGACTCCCAAATATGAACGGACTGGCAGTCTACTCAACTCCCACCAATTTCTCATGAAAATCAATGCATGGTCTGATTAAAGACCAATAACTGCACAGCTCAAATAATGGCAAATTATCAACACATGATAATGTCAGAGCCTATCAGACAGTACGTGTACATAAATCACATTCACCATAAACATTAATACAAGGTATATATCATTCAGAAATGTTCCAACGTTTCTAAGCTCCAGAATGAACTTTCTTAGTTGACTGTATTTTTATTTACTTACTTTAATACCGATTCTGTTTGCCACTTGCTAATCAGATATTTCTTTCACAACACTTTACATTCTGCACGATAAATTCAGTTTCAGGTGTATACTTCACTTTTATCTGTTGGCAAATAATGATGCTACCAGCCTACCAGAACTGGGTCCAATTCACTTTTATCAATTCACATTCATGTGTATTTACCAACTATCAATTCCAATTCAATTCATCAATTCATCTTATGTTGCAGGATTCAATTCCAATTAAATATGTTTAGGTTTTATTCAATTCCAATTCAAATTCATGCATTTTGTTGATCAATTCAATTCCAATTCAATTAAGAATTGAACCCAGGAAGCTGCACGTATTACATACACCAACATTTCCTACACTAGAAAACCAGTAATCTTCTCACAACATACTGCATGATACAACACCTGTATCGGTGTGGATCAAATATACACACATAGCCTCTATGGTTTTTCTACATACACCAAACAATATTTACTAGCACTTTACAAAGATACCTGTCCGAACACAAACTGCTACATATGCATTTAGCCTACCAACAAACACAGGAAGCACTTGCATATCTATAACCTAAATATGGCTTGTGCACCACAGTGAGAGTAGTAGACAGTTTTAGTTACTTAGACAGACTAGTGGGTGGGTGGCTCTCACGTTAGCGGTCTCAGTGAGAGTAGTAGACAGTTTTAGTTACTTAGACAGACTAGTGGGTAGGTGGCTCTCACGTTAGCAGCCAGTGAGAGTAGTACAGTTTTAGTTACTTAGACAGACTAGTGGGTGGGTGGCTCTCACGTTAGCAGCCTCAGTGAGAGTAGTAGGCAGTTTTAGTTACTTAGACAGACTAGTGGGTGGGTGGCTCTCACGTTAGCAGCCACAGTGAGAGTAGTACAGTTTTAGTTACTTAGACAGACTAGTGGGTGGGTGGCTCTCACGTTAGCGGCCAAAGTGAGAGTAGTAGACAGTTTTAGTTACTTAGACAGACAAGTGGGTGAATGGCTCTCACGTTAGCGGCCACAATGAGAGTAGTACAGTTTTAGTTACTTAGACAGACTAGTGGGTGGGTGGCTCTCACGATAGCGGCCTCAGTGAGAGTAGTAGACAGTTTTAGTTACTTAGACAAACTAGTGGGTGGGTGGCTCTCACGTTAGCGGCCTCAAGGAGAGTAGTAGACAGTTTTAGTTACTTAGACAGACTAGTGGGTAGGTGGCTCTCACGTTAGCAGCTAGTGAGAGTAGTACAGTTTTAGTTACTTAGACAGACTAGTGGGTGGGTGGCTCTCACGTTAGCAGCCTCAGTGAGAGTAGTAGACAGTTTTAGTTACTTAGACAGACTAGTGGGTAGGTGGCTCTCACGTTAGCAGCCAGTGAGAGTAGTACAGTTTTAGTTACTTAGACAGACTAGTGGGTGGGTGGCTCTCACGTTAAGCCTCAGTGAGAGTAGTAGGCAGTTTTAGTTACTCAGACTAGTGGGTGGGTGGCTCTCACGTTAGCAGCCACAGTGAGAGTAGTACAGTTTTAGTTACTTAGAGAGACTAGTGGGTGGGTGGCTCTCACGTTAGCGGCCACAGTGAGAGCAGTAGACAGTTTTAGTTACTTAGACAGACTAGTGGGTGGGTGGCTCTCACGTTAGCAGCCACAATGAGAGTAGTACAGTTTTAGTTACTTAGACAGACTAGTGGGTGGGTGGCTCTCACATTAGCGGCCACAGTGAGAGTAGTAGACAGTTTTAGTTACTTAGACAGACTAGTGGGTGGGTGGCTCTCACGTTAGCAGCCTCAGTGAGAGTAGTAGACAGTTTTAGTTACTTAGACAGACTAGTGGGTGGGTGGCTCTCACGTTAGCAGCCAGTGAGAGTAGTACAGTTTTAGTTACTTAGACAGACTAATGGGTGGGTGGCTCTCACATTAGCAGCCAGTGAGAGTAGTACAGTTTTAGTTACTTGAACAGACTAGTGGGTGGGTGGCTCTCACGTTAGCAGGCACAGTGAGAGTAGTACAGTTTTAGTTACTTAGACAGACTAGTGGGTGGGTGGCTCTCACATTAGTGGCCACAGTGAGAGTAGTAGACAGTTTTAGTTACTTAGACAGACTAGTGGGTGGGTGGTTCTCACGTTAGCAGCCAGTGAGAGTAGTACAGTTTTAGTTACTTAGAAAGACTAGTGGGTGGGTGGCTCTCACGTTAACGGCCTCAGTGAGAGTAGTAGGCAGTTTTAGTTACTTAGACAGACTAGTGGGTAGGTGGCTCTCACGTTAGCGGCCTCAAGGAGAGTAGTAGACAGTTTTAGTTACTTAGACAGACTAGTGGGTGGGTGGCTCTCACGTTAGCAGCCTCAGTGAGAGTAGTAGACAGTTTTAGTCACTTAGACAGACTACTGGGTAGGTGGCTCTCACGTTAGCAGCTAGTGAGAGTAGTACAGTTTTAGTTACTTAGACAGACTAGTGGGTGGGTGGCTCTCACGTTAGCAGCCTCAGTGAGAGTAGTAGACAGTTTTAGTTACTTAGACAGACTAGTGGGTAGGTGGCTCTCACGTTAGCAGCCAGTGAGAGTAGTACAGTTTTAGTTACTTAGAAAGACTAGTGGGTGGGTGGCTCTCACGTTAACGGCCTCAGTGAGAGTAGTAGGCAGTTTTAGTTACTTAGACAGACTAGTGGGTGGGTGGCTCTCACGTTAGCAGCCACAGTGAGAGTAGTACAGTTTTAGTTACTTAGACAGACTAGTGGGTGGGTGGCTCTCACGTTAGCGGCCACAGTGAGAGTAGTAGACAGTTTTAGTTACTTAGACAGACTAGTGGGTGGGTGGCTCTCACGTTAGCAGCCACAGTGAGAGTAGTACAGTTTTAGTTACTTAGACAGACTAGTGGGTGGGTGGCTCTCACGTTAGCAGCCACAGTGAGAGTAGTACAGTTTTAGTTACTTAGACAGACTAGTGGGTGGGTGGCTCTCACGTTAGCAGCCACAGTGAGAGTAGTACAGTTTTAGTTACTTAGACAGACTAGTGGGTGGGTGGCTCTCACGTTAGCGGCCACAGTGAGAGTAGTAGACAGTTTTAGTTACTTAGACAGACTAGTGGGTGGGTGGCTCTCACGTTAGCAGCCAGTGAGAGTAGTACAGTTTTAGTTACTTAGACAGACTAGTGGGTGGGTGGCTCTCACATTAGCAGCCAGTGAGAGTAGTACAGTTTTAGTTACTTGAACAGACTAGTGGGTGGGTGGCTCTCACGTTAGCAGCCACAGTGAGAGTAGTACAGTTTTAGTTACTTAGACAGACCAGTGGGTGGGTGGCTCTCACATTAGCGGCCACAGTGAGAGTAGTAGACAGTTTTAGTTACTTAGACAGACTAGTGGGTGGGTGGTTCTCACGTTAGCAGCCAGTGAGAGTAGTACAGTTTTAGTTACTTAGACAGACTAGTGGGTGGGTGGCTCTCACGTTAGCGGCCTCAGTGAGAGTAGTAGACAGTTTTAGTTACTTAGACAGACTAGTGGGTGGGTGGCTCTCACGTTAGCGGCCTCAGTGAAAGTAGTAGACAGTTTTAGTTACTTAGACAGACTAGTGGGTGGGTGGCTCTCAGGTTAGCAGCCTCAGTGAGAGTAGTAGACAGTTTTAGTTACCTAGACAGACTAGTGGGTGGGTGGCTCTCACGTTAGCAGCCACAGTGAGAGTAGTAGACAGTTTTAGTTACTTAGACAGACTAGTGGGTGGGTGGCTCTCACGTTAGCGGCCACAGTGAGAGTAGTACAGTTTTAGTTACTTAGACAGACTAGTGGGTGGGTGGCTCTCACGTTAGCGGCCAAAGTGAGAGTAGTAGACAGTTTTAGTTACTTAGACAGACAAGTGGGTGAATGGCTCTCACGTTAGCGGCCACAATGAGAGTAGTACAGTTTTAGTTACTTAGACAGACTAGTGGGTGGGTGGCTCTCATGTTAGCAGCCTCAGTGAGAGTAGTAGACAGTTTTAGTTACTTAGACAGACTAGTGGGTGGGTGGCTCTCACGTTAGCGGCCTCAAGGAGAGTAGTAGACAGTTTTAGTTACTTAGACAGACTAGTGGGTGGGTGGCTCTCACGTTAGCAGCCTCAGTGAGAGTAGTAGACAGTTTTAGTTACTTAGACAGACTACTGGGTAGGTGGCTCTCACGTTAGCAGCTAGTGAGAGTAGTACAGTTTTAGTTACTTAGACAGACTAGTGGGTTGGTGGCTCTCACGTTAGCAGCCTCAGTGAGAGTAGTAGACAGTTTTAGTTACTTAGACAGACTAGTGGGTAGGTGGCTCTCACGTTAGCAGCCAGTGAGAGTAGTACAGTTTTAGTTACTTAGACAGACTAGTGGGTGGGTAGCTCTCACGTTAACGGCCTCAGTGAGAGTAGTAGGCAGTTTTAGTTACTTAGACAGACTAGTGGGTGGGTGGCTCTCACGTTAGCAGCCACAGTGAGAGTAGTACAGTTTTAGTTACTTAGACAGACTAGTGGGTGGGTGGCTCTCACGTTAGCGGCCACAGTGAGAGTAGTAGACAGTTTTAGTTACTTAGACAGACAAGTGGGTGAATGGCTCTCACGTTAGCGGCCACAATGAGAGTAGTACAGTTTTAGTTACTTAGACAGACTAGTGGGTGGGTGGCTCTCATGTTAGCAGCCTCAGTGAGAGTAGTAGACAGTTTTAGTTACTTAGACAGACTAGTGGGTGGGTGGCTCTCACGTTAGCGGCCTCAAGGAGAGTAGTAGACAGTTTTAGTTACTTAGACAGACTAGTGGGTGGGTGGCTCTCACGTTAGCAGCCTCAGTGAGAGTAGTAGACAGTTTTAGTTACTTAGACAGACTACTGGGTAGGTGGCTCTCACGTTAGCAGCTAGTGAGAGTAGTACAGTTTTAGTTACTTAGACAGACTAGTGGGTTGGTGGCTCTCACGTTAGCAGCCTCAGTGAGAGTAGTAGACAGTTTTAGTTACTTAGACAGACTAGTGGGTAGGTGGCTCTCACGTTAGCAGCCAGTGAGAGTAGTACAGTTTTAGTTACTTAGACAGACTAGTGGGTGGGTGGCTCTCACGTTAGCGGCCTCAGTGAGAGTAGTAGGCAGTTTTAGTTACTTAGACAGACTAGTGGGTGGGTGGCTCTCAGACAGTTTTAGCAGCCACTCTCACGTTAGCAGCCAGTGAGAGTAGTACAGTTTTAGTTACTTAGACAGACTAGTGGGTGGGTGGCTCTCACGTTAGCTCTCACGTTAGCGGCCACAGTGAGAGTAGTAGACAGTTTTAGTTACTTAGACAGACTAGTGGGTGGGTGGCTCTCACGTTAGCAGCCACAGTGAGAGTAGTACAGTTTTAGTTACTTAGACAGACTAGTGGGTGGGTGGCTCTCACATTAGCGGCCACAGTGAGAGTAGTAGACAGTTTTAGTTACTTAGACAGACTAGTGGGTGGGTGGCTCTCACGTTAGCAGCCAGTGAGAGTAGTACAGTTTTAGTTACTTAGACAGACTAGTGGGTGGGTGGCTCTCACATTAGCAGCCAGTGAGAGTAGTACAGTTTTAGTTACTTGAACAGACTAGTGGGTGGGTGGCTCTCACGTTAGCAGCCACAGTGAGAGTAGTACAGTTTTAGTTACTTAGACAGACTAGTGGGTGGGTGGCTCTCACATTAGCGGCCACAGTGAGAGTAGTAGACAGTTTTAGTTACTTAGACAGACTAGTGGGTGGGTGGTTCTCACGTTAGCAGCCAGTGAGAGTAGTACAGTTTTAGTTACTTAGACAGACTAGTGGGTGGGTGGCTCTCACGTTAGCGGCCACAGTGAGAGTAGTAGGCAGTTTTAGTTACTTAGACAGACTAGTGAGTGGGTGGCTCTCACGTTAGCGGCCACTGTGAGAGTAGTAGACAGTTTTAGTTACTTAGACAGACTAGTGGGTGGGTGGCTCTCACGTTAGCGGCCTCAGTGAGAGTAGTAGACAGTTTTAGTTACTTAGACAGACTAATGGGTGGGTGGCTCTCACGTTAGCGGCCTCAGTGAAAGTAGTAGACAGTTTTAGTTACTTAGACAGACTCTCGAGGCTATATTTGGCGGAGATAGATCGTTGAAATTGGTGGTGTATCAAAGTTCATAAGCAAGTGGAATTACTGATTGATAAGTATTATTCTTGCCTTAATATCATTCATAAAGTAGCAGTAAACATATATTGAGTAGCAGTTGTGCTTAAAGTTAGTTAGATAAAGTATTTTAGGACACTTTAGTCTAATGAGTGATAATAGGGTACGTTACCTTACGGCTACGATAAGTTTGTAAACAAGATTTAACAAACCTCGTTATGTGGTAGAATATATAGGTGATAAAGTAACAACCATAAACTACCTACATAAGATAATATCTGTGTAAGTCAGTACCTGCTAGACATTTTGATAAGGTAGCTTTGTTGTTAAAATTAAGCATTTGCGATAATCGGGCGAACTAAGTTTATGTAGCTAGTGTCTCTCTTATTCGCTAGGGCGCTGTATAACCTAAATAAATAAGGCAGTCTAGCGTACGCAATCTTACGTAAAGTGTAACATTTGTGCACAGAAAACAGTCTTCTTAAAGACTACATAGACAGTGAATAGTGTAAACACAGTTGACAAAACTATTTTAAATAGCTAATTAGATTATTATTATTAAATAAATTCTGATATGGCGCCTTGCAAGCGGCAAGTCAAGGCAAAGAGACACTTGGTGTGCGACGACTGCCACAGTTGGGTAGATTTTGCCTTATCCGGCTGTACGAAGTCATGGACAGAAACCAAGGAAGAGGGATTCACCTTTCAGTGCGTGGGGTGTTGGAAGGTGAAATGTCTGGAGAAAGAGGTAGCTAGGTTGGTAGATATTGTGAAGGGGATGGAGATGAGAATCAGCAAGGAGACAGATGGAATGGAGAGAGACGACAGGGATAAAGTTGGGAATACTGTGAAACTGAAGGAGCAGAGTAGTGGCAACAAGACCGAGGAAAGGAGACTGAGAGGAGGGAAGGTGATCGGAGGGGAAGAAAGTGGAGGATCGACGGCAGGAAATGTGACAGGTGTGAAGGTGGCAGGAGAGAAAGTGACCGTAGAGAAAGAGGTAGGAGGGAAAAAGAGACGGGAGAGGAGAGAAGGAAATGCAGTGGGAGGAAAGATGACGGGAAGAAAGGAAGTGAGAGTACATGTGACAGAAGAGAAGTCGGGAGGGACGATGACAGGAAGAAAGGTGACAAGAGAAACAGCGTCAGGAAAGAATGGAACGGACGAGATTGTGACGGGAGAGCAGAAGACAGGGGAACAAGATTACAACCAGACAGATGCAAACCGTAGAAAGAGCTACACTGAGGCAGTGATTGAGGGGGCAATGAGGAAAGAGAGGGTGTTTATGGGCGATTCGATTATGAGAAAGACAGATAAGACTCTAAGCGAGGGGGAGGACGTCGTTGTTTGTCTACCGGGGGCTAGGATAGAACATGTAACTGAAAGGGTAGAGAAGGTACTGGGGCATGGCAAGGGAGGGTCTATACTAGTACATGTAGGGACAAATAACGCAGAGAGGGAGGGAACAACTGGGATAGTTCAGAAGTACAGACAGTTAGTGAAGAAGTTAAAGAAGACAAGAGTAGAACAGATTATCCTCTCAGGAATTTTGCCAGTAATGGGAGGAAGGGGGCCGACATATAGAAACTGCAAGAGGATGGCGATCAACGCACTAGTTGAGCAGATGTGTAAAGAAGAGGGGGTGGGATTCGTAGATTTATGGGGATACTTTGTTGGGAGGGAAGATATGTACATGAGAGATGGCCTACATCTAAGTGGAAAGGGGGCAGCAGTTTTCTCAGAGAACTTGCTGCAATCTGTTGACAGTGGGACAGGCTGCATCTATTTAAACTAGATTCGCAGGGGGGATTCACAGAGAAGCCTGAAACTGGAGGCATAGATAAAGACAGCAGAAATAAATCGGCAAAGAACAGCCTGGAAAACTGTTCTGAATCAGGATATAAATGCATTTGTTTAAATGCAAGGAGCATAGTAAACAAAAGAAGTGAACTAAACATTATGGTAGAAGATATTGACCCTCACATAATAGGTATAACCGAATCGTGGGCCACCACTGATATATCAGATGCCGAATTGGGACTAACAGGATATGTAATGTTTAGGAAAGATAGAATAGGAAGAAAGGGAGGTGGAGTTATTTTATATATTAAAGAATCTATCCAGGCTTATGAAATAAAATTAGAAAGAGAAGCAGATTGCGAAGAAGCTGTTTGGTGTAACATAGTTACAGGAAACTCAACGTTAACAGTTGGGTTAGTTTATCGAAGTCCAAACATAAGCATAGAAGAGAATGAAAAAATACAAAACGCTATAAGGGAAGTAAGCAAACGGAACTGTATTATTATGGGGGACTTTAACCATGGGCATATACAATGGAAATCTCTACAGAGTATGGGGAGTGAGGACCACAAGTTTTTAGTTTTAGTACAAGATAGTTTCCTTTCTCAACATGTGCTAGAACCAACCAGGGGAGAGAATGTGTTAGACTTAGTTTTGTCCTCACAGAAAGAATTAGTTGACAATGTCAAGATATGTGAGCCACTGGGGAGTAGTGATCACAACCAGATACATTTTACCATCAAAGTAAAATCAGAAAGGAATAGTAAAAAGCAGTATAGAATTTTTTTTCACAAAGGAAGGTATAAGGACATGAGGAAATATTTAGCAAAGATAGACTGGAATAACACACTGAAGAATAAGACAGCAACCGAATGCTGGAATATCTTAAATAGTGAAATTAAGTGCATAGTCGATAAATTTGTACCTTTCAAAAAACAAGGGAAACGGTCTAAAAAGAAGCACTTATCGAAAGAAGCCATTAGAAAAATTAAGTATAAACAAATGATGTGGAAGTCATATAGATGTACTGGAAATGATGAAGACTACAACATTTATAAAGAAGCACTTAATCAAGCTACAGCTGAAATTAGAAATTCAAAGAGAAGCTATGAAAAAAAATTAGCTAGTAATATAAAACATGACAGTAAGAGTTTTTATGCGTATATTCGAAGCAAACAGAAAGTTCAGGATAAGGTCGGTCCTCTAGAAGATAGTGCTGGAAATACAATATCAGAGGGATTCTTAATGGCAGAAGACCTGAATGAGTATTTTAGTTCAGTGTTTACCAGGGAAGATATTAGTTCACTGCCAGTACCAGAGGCTAAGTTCAAGGGGGCAGATTCAGACTATTTAGGACAGTTAGTTGTAACCTCGGAAATGGTAGCTAAGAAAATAAGGGCTATGAAGGATAATAAATCACCTGGAGTGGATGGGATTCCGCCCAAACTACTATTGGAAATTGTAGAACAAATTAGCGTATCGCTTGCAACAGTTTTCAATTTGTCATTAGAAGAGGGAGTGGTTCCTTTAGAATGGAAAGAGGCAAACATTATACCGTTATTTAAAAAAGGTTCGAGAAACAAGTCAGAGAACTATAGACCAGTGAGTTTAACATCAGTGATTTGCAAATTATTAGAAAGACTAATTAAAGATCACATGGTGGATTTTCTTGTTAAACATAACTTGATAAACCCATCTCAACATGGGTTTTTAAAAGCGAGGTCATGCTTAACAAATATGTTATGTTTTTTGGAAGACATCACTAGGTGGGTAGATGAGGGATCACCAGTAGATATCATCTATTTAGATTTTCAAAAAGCTTTCGACAAAGTACCACATCAAAGATTACTCCTTAAGCTAAAGGCCCATGGCATAGGAAATGGTATAATAAACTGGATAGAAAAATGGCTGAATGACAGAAGACAACGTGTAGTAGTTGATGGGGAGGCTTCAAACTGGAAATCGGTATTGAGTGGGGTACCACAGGGATCAGTACTAGGACCTATATTATTCTTAATATATATCAACGATTTGGACGATGATATAACAAGCAAGGTGTTAAAATTTGCGGATGATACAAAAGTGTTTAGAAGGATTAAAAGTGATGGAGACAGACAGCATTTACAAGATGATCTTGATAGGTTGATCAAATGGTCTGAAAAGTGGCAAATGCTGTTCAATTTTGGGAAATGTAAATGCCTCCACACAGGTCATGGGAATGAAGAGGTAAAATATAAAATGGGGGGTACTGTTCTAAGTACTACTGTAAAAGAAAAGGACTTGGGGTTAACCATTAGTGCTGATATGAAGGTTTCAGAGCAGTGCGGAATTGCAGCGTCAAAGGGAAATCAAATCCTTGGATTAATTAGGCGAAATATAGCATATAAGAAAAAAGAATTAATAGTACCGCTGTACAAAACAATAGTGAGGCCTCATTTAGAATATTGTATACAAGCATGGAGGCCATATCGCAAGAAGGACATAGATATGCTAGAAAGAGTACAGAGGAGAGCGACTAAAATGATACCAAATCTGAGGGATCTTAGTTACGAAATACGCCTAAAAGAATGTGGTCTAACAACATTAGAGACCAGGAGATTGAGAGGAGATCACAGAGAAGTGTTTAAAATATTGAATGGTTATGAAAATATTGATAGAAACATTTTTTTCTCAGTTAAGAAAAATAGAAGGACCAGAGGACATGAAGCTACATTAGTAAAGGAGCAGTGTAGATTAGATATAAGAAAGTTCTCATTCTCACAAAGGACTGTAAATGAATGGAACAGATTATCTCCTGATTGTGTTGGTGCTAGTAGCATGAATGTTTAAAAATAAAATCGACACACCTTAAAAAGGCGGGATACATGTAGATAAAAAGTATTGGACTCTCGATAAGCCAAAAGGCTTCCTTGTCCACCTGCCATCCAGAGTAATTTTCTGGATGGCAATCTTGTTAAATCTTGTAGTGGGTGGGTGGCTCTCAGGTTAGCAGCCTCAGTGAGAGTAGTAGACAGTTTTAGTTACCTAGACAGACTAGTGGGTGGGTGGCTCTCACGTTAGCGGCCACAGTGAGAGTAGTAGGCAGTTTTAGTTACTTAGACAGACTAGTGAGTGGGTGGCTCTCACATTAGCGGCCACAGTGAGAGTAGTACAGTTTTAGTTACTTAGACAGACTAGTGGGTGGGTGGCTCTCAGGTTAGCAGCCTCAGTGAGAGTAGTAGACAGTTTTAGTTACCTAGACAGACTAGTGGGTGGGTGGCTCTCACGTTAGTGGCCACAGTGAGAGTAGTAGGCAGTTTTAGTTACTTAGACAGACTAGTGAGTGGGTGGCTCTCACGTTAGCGGCCTCAGTGAGAGTAGTAGACAGTTTTAGTTACCTAGACAGACTAGTGAGTGGGTGGCTCTCACGTTAGCGGCTTCAGTGAGAGTAGTAGACAGTTTTAGTTACCTAGACAGACTAGTGGGTGGCTCTCATGTTAGCGGCCACAGTGAGAGTAGTAGACAGTTTTAGTTACTTAGACAGACTAGTGGGTGGGTGGCTCTCACGTTAGCGGCCACAGTGAGAGTAGTACAGTTTTAGTTACTTAGACAGACTAGTGGGTGGGTGGCTCTCACGTTAGCGGCCTCAGTGAGAGTAGTAGACAGTTTTAGTTACCTAGACAGACTAGTGGGTGGGTGGCTCTCACGTTAGCAGCCTCAGTGAGAGTAGTAGACAGTTTTAGTTACCTAGACAGACTAGTGGGTGGGTGGCTCTCACGTTAGCGGCCTCAGTGAGAGTAGTAGGCAGTTTTAGTTACTTAGACAGACTAGTGAGTGGGTGGCTCTCACGTTAGCGGCCACAGTGAGAGTAGTACAGTTTTAGTTACTTAGACAGACTAGTGGGTGGGTGGCTCTCATGTTAGCGGCCTCAGTGAGAGTTTCCCGGCAGATGTCGTTTATGAAAATGCTATAATATGTATTGTGTCCTGTGTTGGACCTTCATGATAAACCTGACTCACCATCCTGAGCAATGCCTCATCAAGAGGTGGCTGTTGAGCCTCGAGCTGCTCACAGCTGCAGTGCTGCCCGACCACGTGAGCCGACATGTCTAGCAAGCGAAGACATGAGCGACCACCAGAGACGCTTGGACCCGACATGTCTATGTCATCCTCTGAATGGCCCTGGGCCGACATTTGCTTGAGAAATAACATCAGATTTGTGACCATCTCATCTTCCGAGGCTGGAGCATCTGCAGCAGAGAGGAGGCAATCATACTCAGCAATCATATATCACAGTCACCTTGTTAGTAATTGTAAGTACTCATACTCAATTGTAAAAAGAACGCTATAATAACAAGCAGTTCGGAGCACTAATCCAACTGCTAAAAGTGGCCTAAAATTGACCATTTAATAATATCTATGTATTATATATGTACCTATAGTTGAACTTTTATTACCATGGTTGTGTTGTGATGGATGGAATACATTGCCATCGGTATAGAAAGTAATTTTGCCTTTAGGAATTATGGGTATAAATAACTTACTCTTAGTCGGCTTAGGACTAGGCCAATCTAATACACCTTTAGCCCTTCACGTTAGTCACAAATCAAATTTTTATCACAGCAAAAATGTTGATAATACAAAATGGAAAGCCTACAAAATCATGACTCATAATTTAGGCCTTAGGTTAGACTAGGTCTAGACTCATGTTAGACTGGTCTTGACTGTTTACCAAGTTTATGTGGGGAGCAGTGATCGAGCAGAAGAGCACTGGACTGTCGGTCGAGGGGACTGGGGTTTGAATCCTACTACTAACTGCCTTTTCCAAACTTGGGCAATTCTGTTCAACCCATGTTGTGTGCGTCTTTCGGAAAATACAGTATAAAAGCCATTGGTTCCTTTTACCTGGTGTCTATGACAGAGGAAGTAAAAGATCCCACATAGGAGTACATGTACCAGTCCAGGTACTCCACAGACTCACAACCTGCGAAAGAGCTCGACACGTCCCCTTCCTTGAATACCACTGGCCGAAACCATTATTCCAAGATGTGCCAAGAAACTTGGAAAGGAAACAGAAATGTGTAACCTGTAGTAGACTCTATAATGCTACAGAAGGAAAACTCTGAAAATAAATCACTTCTATGTTAGCCCTGTTTGAAATTTAATATTCATGTAAACATAAGTTTAGACTCTAGATATATAGTAGAATCTAGACTAATAGTAATACTATCTTTATTCAGGATAGCCCAGCTAAATACAGTGCAAATTAAAATATATATTGGACTTCTTTATAGTGGGGTCCTCATACGCTCAATCACTCATCATACATACTGTAACATAGACATACAAGATAAACATGAAAATAAATTAAGTGAAATAATAAGATACATGCAGACTAGATCAGATGTCCTATATAGCACATCTATTTTCAAATACAGGTAGTCAAATATCGCTGTTATGCGTCGTACACGTCAACTAAACCATAATAAACAAAAGGTCCACGACACAGTCCTAAATTTAGAGTTAGACCTAGACTAGGAAACGGGACGCTCGTAACAAAACTGTCTGTGTTGCCTGTTGTTGGGAGCTCGGGACATGCAATCGATATGTTAACGTCGTCCCCTTTTACACACCATATTCATGGCGACGTCTCTGGTTGAGTGTGCTGCCGACAAATTTTACGATTGGCATAAACAGAATTTCAAAATCGTCTTCATTGTCGGAATCATCCATACTATTTTCGCTCTTTCTGGCCCGCGTGCTTGCTACACGCTTCCGTAGTCGGCCGTTTGTGCCATTGTGAAAGATAGAGGGCGTTGCAGAAAACATTGGTCACGTGATCCAAATCGACCCAGTTTTATTAGTGCTAAGCAGTGCAGACGTTCGGAGAAAAGAAGTTGCCAGTATACCTTATATGTATAGCGTATGTTTGTAATTCAATCATACACACTATGAGACGTTTTAAAGTATATTGACCAAGAGCCGTGGTGTGCCTTGGTTTACACAATATCACCATAAGACTTAATTCTGACGTATACACATGATATTATTATAGTACCAGAACTTCAGTTCAGAAGGGAGAAGTCAGGAACATGATTATCCACACCGAAAGTACTAACAGTGACTTTGCAAATAAAAACATCAAATGTGGTATCGCTCGTGTATGTAATAATACTCCAAAATTAACCACCGACAAAATCCAAACCTATTCTCTCAAAGGCTTCAGTGAATATACAAAAAACTACTTAATTTTCAAAGTGCAGCTCAACTTGCCGAATTAGGCATTGTTAGGCATATAGGCACTTGTGTAGAATCCGGACCCACCTCGATTTCGCCGTTATAACTTGCATTTTGCCTAGCTATAATACCTCTGTACGTTAGTTCCATTATTCAACATTATGCCAGGCATATTTAGGCCTATACGTTAAATGCACGCCTTTACATTCAAACTAAATAAAATTACTTTTCTTAAAACAAAACCGTGGGAGTCTCCCTGCATTGTCAATACAGTATCATCGTATCAACTAATTTTCTTTTTGACAAATGTAACTATTGACTATTTATGTTATTGTAGTTTTCATTTGTTAACAAATTAACCCATGAATGTCTTCACATTGATGTACATATATATATGTCTCAATATATACATTACCATGTTTGTTTTGCTGTTGGTTCTAGTACGTATTGACCAAAATAAACTATATTCATTGTCATTACGAAACTGTCACCAGATGGCTCTGAGGTCGCGCAAAGGGTCGAGTCTAGAAAAAATGGGCCAAGAGGCCCTGAAGTCCTTTAATTGGACTATAACTATATTGTGAGTTTGTAATTATTAGTGAAATGGTTTTTGGTGAATCATAGTTACAGATCATTAAGGCTTATGATGGAAATAAAATGTTGACATGTTTAGTGGAGACTGTAGGCCCTATGCATGCCAGTGAAGATACACATACCTGGAAAAATACTCGAGTACGCAGAACCAGAGAAACTTTAAAACAGCAATAGACATAATTATTAATGCAATGTAATGATATGATCTAGGATTAACATAATTTAGGTATCAAATAATATATAAAATAATTTAGGTATACTCAAAATGGTTAAAGCATATTTAGCCAAAATTATAAGGAATATTAAGATTGCAGTAGGGATTCCCATTACACATTATAGTTACAGCCCACATGGAGGCATTCAGTTTGACACCGAGACAATGGCAGGCAGTGAGCCAAGGCTAGCCCAATACAGCTGGCCTCTCCACTTGGCCACCCTGTTGATCAGGGCAAAGTCCACTATCTAGTTATAATTAGAGATCAGTGGATCGATGCAGCAGTAGAGAAACAGCACAAATTTGCATTTTGGGGGGCCCTGACGTGCCCTTTGAATTATTCAAAAAATACCGATTTCTTGTGTATAGTGGGAGTACCTTAAGATACATCTATGCAAAATTACAGAAATAGTTACTGAAGTGTTTGAAAAATAGGCAAAATGTTTTGAGGGCCCTTAGAATGATTCAATCAAATACAGATTTCTCGTGCACAGTGGCAGTACACCAAGATGTCTATGCAAAATTAGAGAAAAAATTGCTGAACGGTTTCCAAGATATGGCAGCTAACGGCAGATGCAGTGATGACATAAGTCTGTTGGACCTTCAGCCAAAAGGACTAAAAAGGAGGGGGTGCCTTTAGAAGTTTGGCTTTACTGTTAAACTATAAATAGAAAAGGCAAGAACCTAAACATGTCACTAATAGTAATACCGCCTCACTCATATCGCCCCAGGATCAGACTGCTGGCTTCAAAAATGTATCCACTTGCCTCTATCACTCACCGTCGATTAAAATTCATGTACACCAAATAAACAAACCCTCCAACTCTAGGGGATAATTGTATGCAGCAGTAGCGTTGTGACCTCAATCGGTGTGTGTTAGTACATTACAAGTATTAGGATCTTACCCATGTGTTTGTGATCAGACCAAATGTCATGTATTCCATAAAGAACAACAACATATACATCATACGTAATCAACAGCTTTATTAATTGTTGTTATGTACACAACAGTTAGCGTACTGTACACATCAGCAAGCTTCGGTGTGTCGTCTTGGACGTAATACATGCAGCAACTGGGACATTCTGATTCGGCTGTAACACAAGCTTGCACATGATAGCAACTGAACAGTGCAGTCCACCCCGCCACATGCCTAGCGCACACCTCAACACCATCATTTGTGAAAATAAATCAGGATTTGGCAAACATCTAGCTCAAATCATTTGTGTCTTGCCATAGCACGCAGACTGAAACAACTGTTACTGGTCATGTGTGAAAAGGGAACATCCTCACCGAGAGTGCAGAATTTACCTAGCCTTAATTTTACACACGTGGCAGCAGAGCAGCCCATTGAATGGAGGCGAATAGGAAATTTTGCTGCACGTATCATTGGCATGGACTACCTTATAATTATCCCAGTAATATAAAACAATGATATGAAATACGCAGCCCGATTCCTTTCTCCACGTCCCAATCGTAACACATGCAAGACATCAACATCAATTTGCAAATCAAGATACAAGTAAGATACAAACAGCACTTATAAAATAAGGTTCTGTATGACGATGGCTAATCCAACAAGCTCATATTGAAGTATAGATCTGCATACAGGTGTATACGCACAAGGATGTGTGATGGCGGCAACAATCAACTTCACCACATTCCAATAACAACACTGTTATTGTTACTATACGTATTGTATAGATATATTATACGTATATATTTTGTTAGATATGTGTATAAAATAGCTATTTATTTACAGATATGATATACACATAACACATAGTAGACCGAGTGAACGAACACTGCGGAACATTGTGAAGAATATAATTCAACTACAGCTTACCAGAACATACGAATGAAAGAACCTACTTACAACCTGCCAGCACAAGTTTCCACATTTCCAGTGTAGCATCTGCCAGGCAACGCTACTTTGTCAAACTGTACAAAACCTGACAGAACACATTATTTCAACAATTCATCTAACCATCCCAAGTTCACACCCACTTTATTAGATGCCAATACACAAAATTAAGTTAATCATTAATACTTACTAAGCATGCAAGTTTATTTTTGGTATTCTGTGAAAATCCATCATGTGGTAGAGTCATCCTCACTGTTTCATACTAGGAAATGACACCAGGGCGCCACAGCAAACTGAATAGTGCTCATACTTTCATTATACTGAGCCAGCCATGGTTTAGAGATGTTACCGACATCATGGATACTGAATTCATATTCCAATTGTGCAATAATCAACTAAGAAATCAACCTCACACCACAATGCAAACCAGAAGACCGTGTAACATATAGACACAATTCAGGTGGGCACAATTTTAAACTCAATATATAGCAATTTTGACCATCGAGAAAAAGCAAGTCTGATTATGACAACACAGAAAGCCAGTTTCTACTATGCCAGCAGCTGATTTTCCATGGTGAGAGTGCGTGTGACAAATGATACGATAATGGACTTTTCACAAACAAATACTACATTCCTTCACTTGACCATCACACAATTTATACATCCCTCACTCAAACCATTCTAGACTTCTCAGGATGCTTAAAAAAATGCAACATAACCATTTTGTTTATTGTTAGTTATATGGACAGTTATCATCAGTAAATAGATCCAACCCATATCAAGCATAAAACAGCCCAATTTTACAGCAAAATCTGTCACGACAAAGACCTATTTTGCAGTATCATCATCTAAACAAGAACACCACACTCTCCAAGACACCCACATTCTAGTCCCAATAGTGCTGGGTGTGAACAGGTTTCATTGTAAATGTATTTGTCAGCAGTGATTTATAATATGCAGTATCGGTACGTTTCCAATAAACATCTTCCCCAAACAGGTATATGCCAAGATGTTATCTCCCACCTCGGATTTCCCCTCACAATCCCAGTGTTTGCATGATCATTCTTAACTTTGCACAAGAGCTCTAATTTTTAGTTGACACACGGGTATTTCTTTCATCGTGACATCAGTAAAATCTTAATTTGGAATTATCTATAAAAGTATCATCTTCAAGCCAAATCCTTTTTGATTTATTATAATGATTATAATAGAAAAAAGATCACAAAGCTCTTGAAATATTCACAAATCAGCGCATTGCTGCAAAGTTTAAAAAATCAATAGAGGATTCACGCAGAACATACCTTTCATAATAGTATTTGAGCAGGTCGTCATGGTAACACAAAAAACCACTAGGAAAAAATGGTAATTCTGAAGAAGCATCACATCCTGAAGTGTCATTAACTGGCGACACACAGGCACCTTGGAAAGTGCAATGATAGTTCCAGAAAGAAACGCAGTGTGTGCATAGATGTTGAGTGGTCTGTGTGACTATCATTGCTGTATGTGTCGGAGTGGTGGTGGAATGTTAAGACAGGTTAGTATGTGGGTGGGTGAACACCGAGGTTCCTCAACGTCCTCTCCGTGTCTACTCACTCTCATCAACTGGCATGCAGATCACATAAATATCACCTCCGCAGAATCTGTATATAATTTACACTGATAAAATATGGCTAACACAGTCGCCCCACTTTAGCTCCTGTTGCCCCAATGTCCACAACTGCATGCTTAGTGTCACACCGCAGGGTAGGGCAGCGCCAGAAGGAAGTCCGACAGACGGACAGATAGTCTGTGTGTGTGCGCCACCACCTATGTTCCGCAGCATGGTCTTTTACCCCTACCGCCGGTGTTGTCTGTCGGAGCCACTATAATCGTCTCGACGTTGTTGCTTGGGGAATCTCCGCCCTCAGGACTGTCAGGAAACTGCTTCTGTGATACAATCTTGTAGATCTCTGCAGGAGAGCGACAGCACCGATTAGCACATGTCACAGCAACAGAATCACTTCTTCACAATATTTACCATTATAAACAAGAAAATTATAATGCAAATAATACTGACATACCCACATGCTGTTAAACTGGAAACCTTGCATTCATTTCACGGGAACAGAATTTCCAAACACTAATACATCAACTTATGCACATGATTCATTTATACAGACTCATACATACATAATTATATATAATATAAAATTACATAAATACGTCTTTATGTACCGATAATTTCAACAACTTTTCTAATAATTTAATTATCAGAACTTTCAATTGCCTTTAAAGATGATCAGTTAATATAGTGTACGGTCTGATGAGCCTCAATAAACAGACAATACATTGAATGTTTTCACAATAATAAATTAAAAGAACAAATTATCAACTGCTTCGGTTTACACTAGAGGTGTGAACATGCGTAAAAATAAACCTGACAGATATTAATAGTAGAAAACATTTGGACCCTTGCTAAGCCCACTGGCTCCCTTGGCCATTGTTGCCGGGTGGAGCATGTTGCTTTGAATGGCAACCTCGTTCAATCATGTTAGATATCACTTGCCTGTGAGAATGTTCTGGAAGGCTGTTTCTACATTAGTTGAATCTAATGCGGACGTTTCAATGAAGGATAGATTGTTCTTTTCTGGAATCAAACAAGATTTCACATTATACCTAAGAAATGTACAGTAACAAAAAAATCACACAATCTTTCTCCAGTTTTTTCTATATGTGAACGGAGATGGGAGAGAATTTCAGGTTGCTAGTGAAATGGGACCTAATCTGACATTTCAGCTTGAATGTAAATGATTAATATAATATAATAAAATCTAGGCTTGACATCAGAATACCAACAATTTTTTCTGAAACAACACATAATCAAAACATTCTGCCATTCATTTATAAAAAGCATCAAATGTATCTGTTAATCACCTGCTTGGCCCATCTGTAAGATTAATGCGAGACTGACACTTTGAACAGCAAATGGAGCCAATCCCCCTCTATGGTATATCTAAGCAGACAATAGCAATGACGCCCATACAACCATCCTGTTTCATAGTGATGCTGACCTGCAAAAGCCTTCGCTTCATCTGTCGGTACAGCACGCAGATGCCTCAGATCACTTTTGTTTCCGACAAGCATGATGACAATGTTGTTGTCGGCATGGTCTCGCAGCTCCTTGAGCCACCGCTCCACGTTCTCGTAGGTCAGATGCTTCGCTATGTCGTACACCAAAAGCGCCCCAACAGCCCCGCGGTAGTAACTGCACACAACACAATGGCGCTATTAAAAACACAGGGCACAGCAGGGTTACATTTCACTTGCATTACATAACAGATGGGTGTGATCTTGTTTCAATCAATGACTGTCTGTACTTTGTGACTAGGTAAAACATGTGGTTGTCTTTAACCATGCAACCAGCCAACGAAAATCCTCTGTAGCGTATTGTTACAGTAAAAATCATACCTTTGCTAACACGAATAAAAAATATGAATGAGGTATAATTTTATTGCTAAAGGAATGCTATTTTTATAATAAAATCTATATAACATATAAATAACATTTGATAATCATGGGGATATGATCTGAACTTCATCCAAAAAAATAAAATGTTATCCTGCTACCAGATAATTACCGAGTGGATATATTATACGTTAGCTACCAAATAACATAAAAATTAATCAAATTTGTTGAGAACTTTATGTTTTTTTCCGATACAAAAATAGGCCGATTCTAGCAGCCCAATCATGGCCGCTTTCGTTACTGACGCACACCCACGGCTCGCCCGGACAAACATCGCGCTGCCAAGTTGTTGAATTTTCACCTCATTTGAACTAGTATAATAACCTTATTCGTGAAAACTGTCAGGCATTTTGTCAAAATACTGACATGGTAACTTGAGATAATCTGAAGTAAACTGTCAAAATTAACAATTATCTGCAACGATGGGGGGGTCTAGACTTTATGAATGGATACATAAATTCATTAAGCGAGGCAAGTAAAACCACCAAAAGTTTGCCACCGACTTGGTCACATGTTTTGTCAATCAATCTGCTCATGAATAAATATACACCATTTTGAAAAATCTGTCAGCTATCTAACACAGAAAGTAAACATTTTACTATAAAGGTAGGTACTGTCAGCTGATGAATCGGCCCTGGCCGGTCACAGTGTTAAACAAAACCTATACTTAGGCACAGTCAACTTAGTTACGTTTGAATTTTAAATAGTTGCATAAACAAAGATTGCAAGTAGCAAGAGGTGGTGAAATTGCAATGCAAACATGAGTGTACGTGTGATAAGTGTCACCTGATACTTACGCACTTGTGATGGCCCTATATCTCTCCTGGCCGGCTGTGTCCCAGATCTGAGCTTTGATAGTTTTACCATCAACTTGTATACTTCTGCAAGTGGAACAAAAATCTAGTATACTTTAACCATTTCAGTACTACATCCCTGATCAGCTGTGACCACTGAATACTGCATTCCCAGTGAATATGCAACATAATGGACTAACTCACTTCAAGTCAAAATTTGAGCAACAAAAATGCATTTTATGAATAGGAATATTATACATTTTTGGAACGTATGATAATCAGCGAATAAAATGAGCCATATCACTTTACATTCCGTAGTCATGGTAACCAACAATCCAAGATGGCCACCAAGATTTCAAAGTTTTTGCAGTTGCTGAACGCAGTTGTATACTAAGTTCGCCGACATCGTTATTATGAATTTTTATGTCAATCGTCAACATCCGACAAAGATTCTTCGTTAAAACTATCAAATAATCTGTCCAAAACATACGGTGGTAAATCGCTAGTTGAAGTAATGCAGTCCGCCATTGTGGCCGCCGCAGATTTTGATAATCCATCATTAAAAACCGTGAAAATCACAGTTAACTATTATTGAGCGATAATAAACGATGACCACTGCTGAATAGCTAATTTATTCGCCTTGACAACCGTACAGAACAAGTGGCTCCACGCAGTGGATTATTATGAATAAAAACGATTTGAATAGCAGACATCGTCAATGCCGGAAAACCGGCCTGTCGTACTGAAGCGTCACAGACAGTGCGGCCGGAAAACCGGCCTGTCGTACTGAAATGGTTAATATAGGTACATTGGCCAATGATAAAAGTTAAAACTGCATGTGTATACAATTCTTCAACCCGTCTGTGAATTCATACATTCAAATGCCAACACTGTGTTCTTAAGAGGCTGAACATGAAAAGCACATTCATGTAGTGAACAGCTCTAAATACACACACTGATTCACAGACTAGGCACTTGTAATGCTTTTACAAATCATTACGTTACATGTGATTATATCAAGACGGATACCTTGCAGTCTTTGTAATTTGCATAATATAGACTAGCACCAGCAAATCTGACATCACATCAAAACTATCTACTCTGACAGATACAGTATAAATGGCATGCTTTATGGAAAATCCTCAGATGTTTAGTCAATTCTTACTGCATCCTTATCTAATATGACTTATTAGATAAGGATGCAGTGTGTGTAAGAAAAAAGTTTATAGGACGTCACTTACAATTGCATTTTATTTCTCATGTTGACAACCCATGACTGGCTTTCAAATAAAGAAAGGTTTGTGGTCAAAAAGTAGGTTACGCTATTATGGAAAGAGCATTGCCATTAACTGCAATCTACACATGGCTTCTAAATTTTGAAGTAGTCACTGATTATTGGCCAGTCATGCTTGATTTATAGCTCAGACTGTTTTGGTTGTCTCTACCAATCAGCAATTTCCCTTCAAATGTGGATGCTTAGCAGTGACACAGTAACTTTTTTAAATTTTGTATACCTGATTTGGAATTGTTTCATTGTTCATTTGCTATCAATATGTTCAGTGCACTATCAACATTTGCCATGTTGCCTGTCAAAACAACAACACTGGTATGTATGGCCAACATGGCAAGTACTAAAAACACAAATATTTAATTTCAATAAGCTAGATCCCAGGTTTACCTTGCATCCCATATTTTGCTGTAAAAGGTGTTTTTGTTTAGCAGAACTTTCCTGTCACAGAACACAGAGAAATACTAAACTTCAGAACACTCACCGTGTTGCAAACTCGACTCCTATCGTGCTTTTGCTTTCCAGATTGAATTCATTGCGTGTAAACCGTGACAGAAGGTTACTTTTTCCAACACCAGAATCACCAATGAGCACAACTGCAACAAGTAACAGAAAGCTGTACACATATTTTGTTGGCACAGTGTGTGGGACTGTGTCTTGTATCAGCTGATGTACTGACATTCGCTTACTCCAGAAATGTGAACCTATGACAGCAGCTGAAAGTGAGTGTGAAGATCATGCATTCAGCAAATGATGCAGGCACTAATCTGTCCCTAAATGAGAATATGATGTATGGCAATGACACACTTAGCCATTGTGGTAAAATAATAAAATGTCAACACGTTATACAGAAGAAATGACAAAATAAAACCATTCTCACCTTTGTACAAGTAATCATATGTGTCATTTTCGCTATACATTTCTAGTTTACTTAGCATGTGAAGTAAAAACCTAACAAATCTTGACTTTTCTCTGTGTTAGCTAGCAGCAGAACCAGTTAGCAATGCTGAAATGAAGCATATGAAGCCAGTGACACTGACATAATATGTACACCTCATGTATATTTGAAGTTATGACTCATTATGTTATTGTCTGACTAAAAGATGTGTCCACGTTGGCAATTGTGACACTACTAACATGTATACATGTCCACAATGGTATAAGTGATGAGGTCACAACCTGGGTAATGTCAGTGTACATTATTAGGCTGAATGCAAGGCTAATGAATGTACAAAGTTGGACAATGTCACCCATTCCATACCAGTGATACGTCCCACTGTGATTCAGACCTTGATTTGAGAGAAGCAGTAGTGCGTTCATGTACCACATTTCAATTTTGGAAGCTTTTAGTTTTTTAGTGTCATGCTTTAAGAAAAGTATTTTTTTCACATGTACTAAGGTCTCAGTTGGCCTCAAGAGTAATTGTTTCAGGTACAAAAAATGGCATGTATTTTTTTTAATATTGTGTTTTAGCACACATTTTGCGATCAGAGTAGCACTTTAAGTTGCACTTTTCTCTGTTGTTTATGACATGCCCTACATCCAAAATCAGTGAGGTGCTTGGGCGATTCGGAGTACCATTCAGATCGTGCATAATGCACTCACAGAGTTAGGCCTGAGTTTTATAATTTGTAGTTCTCCTTGTATGCTCGGTAAACTTAATTAAACTTTATGTGGTATGTCTAGTTTTCTTTTTAAGGCACTCTAGATAGTGTTATTTAGACATTTTTACTCGACACCCTCACAACATGTAAACTTTACATGTGTATGCAATAACATTGTTTCCCCTGGTATATAACAAGCGAGGCGGGCCGCCTCGCCGTTTTTCTATGCCGCCTCACCCAAAATGTGCCAAAATTGCCGCCTCGTAGCTATTTCATACGCCCATTTTTTTCGTTCTTTCACGGTATATTCAACGTCGGAGAGCGGCGCATAATGACACCACAAAGTCACTTATATTCCTGCAAAATCGCAGATTTGTAGCAACATTGTTTAGCCGTCATTGGACAACGTGAAAGAAATCACTTGTCAGTTGTCCAATCACTGAATATTCCTGTGGGATCCCCGGTGTCTCCAATGGTGACACCTTGCGGAGTTTCGACATACTAGAAATCTAGACATTCATGTAAAATGGCGCCCAAACGGTAACTTGCGTTTTGGTTTATGACAGTGGTGGGAGTGAAAACCGTGCAGGCTGATGGCACTACGTCACTTGTGTCGAATCCGGACTCTTTCGAAGCCCAAATAAAAATCCTAATCCTATTCACTAGTCGGCATTTGTATCAAATCCGGACCCTGTTGAAGTTCAAATACCGACCCGGTTTGCGCTAGTCTGTGCTGCTGTGGCCGTGCGTTACCGCACAGCGAGCGTAAAAAGAGAGATATATATAGCAGCGTATGTTGATACGAACCGGGGCGCTATTTATGCCTCAAATGGACGTAAGACGCAATATTCTTAAAGGTAAATATGCCTAGGATAATGTTGAATGATGGAACTACAGTGTATCTCACTGAGGTATCAAACATAAGCAAAACTCAAGCAGCAAAATCAATGACAAAGTAGGTCTAGGTTCGACGCAAATGCCCACAAGTCTATTCAACTAATATTCTATGCGGTTTTGTCTTAGCAAAATAAGGAATGTGATTCGTAAGATATCTTTGTGCTACATATATAATACATATTCCGACAAAGTTGTGCAAACAAACTTTTGGGAAAGTTGATTTGAGTGAAATACTTACGAATATAAACCAACGAAGTTCACATCTCATAAAAAAATGCCTACTACCCAAAACCGTGTATACTAACGGGTTATCAATAACTTGGGTTAGACAATGATATGTTTGCACAGCAATTGGATGTACTAAACAACTTATACTGTTTTATAAAAAGGACACAATTTGAGAAACATTCTTGCGATTAATAGAAACATACTTTTGTGGCATTCCATAAATGACTGTTTAATTAATTGTATAGCATTCTAGCAAACAAATAAAATCTTTTGAACATAAACCACCAATTTACCATAATATTATGATATTAAAATAATTTAAAGGTGATGATGAGAGTCTTCAGATGATAAAATTATCACTGGATGCTTCCCAGAGAAGTCGAGATGGTGTTCGACTGAACAGGTCTGCCAGGGAGTAAAGTATAAAGCGCTTTGAGCAGTCCTGTGCTATATAAGAACTCACCGTTTACTTTTTTATTGACTCTGTCAGCGAGGTAACAAGGAATAGGGTTAGTGCAATAAAACATAACCATAACCAAGTACCAGTGGTCAAGTGGAAACCACACCTCTACTGAGTACCAGTGGAAGAAAATGGAAACCACACCTCAACACGATGAAACAATCATGATTACTGACTTTTATCAATCATGATTACCTGGTACTACATTTACAAGTAGTGTCTTGTTATTTTATATCTTCCCCTGTATATTCAAGAGTAAAGGTTAAAACATACCTCAGTATGCACCATTTTAAAGCTAGTTTAAAAAAATATCCGGGCGAGCATGCCCCCGGACCCCCCCAACAACGCTTCGCGCCAGCGGCGCTCGCGTACCCCACCCCTACCACCTCGCCCATCATTTCACCCAGGGGAAACACTGCAATAATATTGTGTGTTTGTGTTTTATTTTTATTGACAGAGCTAATTATTTAATTAAGTAATAATGGATGAGCATAAAGACAATTTTCTGTTTTAAAATGTATTTTAGTATAGACAATAAAGTATTTTTGATTTTATATTTTAACCTTTACAGACCTGGATTTTTTTCCAGAAATGTTGATGCATATTTTAAAAGCATGTGGTTTCATTACTACTAAGACCTTCCCCACATATCTATACATATTTGGAAAGGTAACATCCTGGAGAATTCATTTATGAAGTCATGTAATATATTAATTTATTCAAAATGGCTGCAAAATAGTATTCGTAATATCATAACAAGGAACTCTACATGCAATAAAACAAAAACCACTAGTCACAGATGAATTGGGACTGCATATTTACAAAGAACATTCATTCCTACACAAAGTGGCTAAATATGAACGAAATCAGAACATTATTTGACACTTTATAGAGATTTCATTGGAAAGTGTAAATAGTAATAACTGCCAAAATAAAACTACTAGTCATGCACACTCCTGCTAGCCTAACTGTCAAAAAACAACTAGCCACAGATAAATGATGATAGCATATTTAGAAAGGACACATATTTACACAAAGTATCAAAACATGAATGAAATCAACCCATTATTTGACATTTCATAGATACTTCATCACAAGTGTCAATGTTCGAATTACTTCCATTTGCAAACGGAATCCGTGTGTTCACACATGAGCAATATTCCACCATCGTCACTACGACAGCTGTCATCATCGGAACATTTCTCACTATCGCTCATGTTGTCAATAATCCATAAGACTTCGTTTGTATCCGTGATCAAACCCGATCGCAATGCCATAGTTGCCAGTTCCGGCTGAACACGATTTCGGCAGTGGCACTAAAATCTTGATTGCAACTCTACAACTACATATTTCTACATTACAACAGGTAATACCTAGTATATTCAGCTACTGCTCAATACCCATATCTCCCCCTCCAAGAAGCAATACAAAAACCGCACCGGACAATATATGACCACCCCTATGCCGTCACGCAATATATTGCGCGACCGGTCTGTAAAGGTTAAGCATAGCATTTTGTACCTGAAACAATGCTGAATGTCTCACAGAAACATTGGTGTAGTCTGTAGATGAAATGTCATGAATATTGCATGCAAACAAACTGCAAGAAACATTTAGTGTACATCCGTACTTTACATGAAATAATTACCCAGTCAGATGCTTTGGCTACTGTATGCTGATTCATTGAGACCAACAACAATGATGAATTTGGTATGAACCCTGCAAACACTAAGTGATGCTTCATACAAATGCCACAACTGAGTGTTGTGCCTTACGAAACACACAAAAGCCCAATTAAACAATTTGGGCAAAAAAAGTTACGTAAGGAAATATAATTTTTTTTACTTTCAAAATTTCCTACAGAATTGCGTTCTTCATTATCATAGATGTAATCTTGTCAGAACTATCATGTCAGTGTCATATTTAAAATGTGCGACCATACTACAAAACCATTTCCCCTCAATGGCAACATTCGTTACAAACTAAATTCCCTCCCAAAACATCAAAATCAGGCATAGTAATATAGTCAAGAATTATAACAATGTCATAAATCAACCGCTAACTAAAAAGTTATCATTTAATTGTGTAATCGTCAGCATGTTTATGAACTATTTACCAAAGCATTCCGATCCAAATGTGTTGGATTTATGCAACATCCTCATTAGAATCATTGCCGATTTCCATAGCTAAATAGTGCCAAACTTCCTGTGGTGCTGGCATCGAATGGCATGTTCAACAATAGCAATCAATATATGGAAATAAGGAGCAAATAAGCAACAAATCTGTTCAACACACAACTCAATGCAAAAAAAACGGGATATGGCACGGTAACGGTGTCAAAGAAAATTATTGGACGGCTTTGTTGTGACAGGCCCACAGGTGTGGAACAGCTTGCCAAAATGTGTGCAATCGGCTGGAACAGTTGCAGCTTTCTGGAAACAACTTAAAACCAATCTAACTTTACACAAACACTACCTATTCCTTCAACAATAGATACTCAATTTAGCAACGTTCGAACCAGGAACTATGGCCTATGCCTCCACAGACAGTGCCTAGAAATCGAGACTAGGTAGATAATGAAATGGTACACTTGCTGTCTTGCACAGGGCGGTACAACATCTAATGATGTTCAACTCATATTGAGCTGTGATTGACATGGAAGTTCATTTCAACATCCACCTGTGCTTGGAACAGTAATTGACTATACTATATTATGTTAGCCTAAATCAGTAAATGTAGAACTTGGCACCTGTCCGTCTTCAATCAAGACTTGCGCCGAATCAGGACCCACGTAGATTTCGCCGTTATAACTTGAGGTTTGCCTAACTTATTTAGTTCCACAATTCAACATTATCCCAGGCATATTTACGTTTACAAATATTACGGATTCGACACAAGTGCCTAGAATTTGTTTGTTCATGTTTGGCGAACAGTGACATTTTGGAATGAATTAAATTAGGGCTGGGCCCGGAAGTTAGAACTTACCGTACAACAAACGGGTAATTTGATGTATTTTATATCGAATTAAGTCTTAGAACAAAGGGTACGTGGAATCACACATTTAATCGGAACAAAATGTTGACAATAGATAGATTCTTACCTTTGAACAAGTAATCGTATTCGTCGTCCTTGGTACCCATTTCTGACTAACAGAGTACGGGAAGTAATAAAATAGGCGAAGCTCTTAACAATTAACACTACCGGAGCGCAGCATTTGAACAAAATGACAAAATATTGACACCGTTATATTGTGCCGTGTTTCTACAACAATTATATACTTGGACTGTGTAGACTTCCAGTGAGGATGACACAGATAATCGTAGATGTTTACAATTAGCTACGCCTAGATTTCCAACTTTCCAATATGGCGTACTTTGTGTAACGCCCCTTGCGCAGTGTAATGATGTCATATTTGCGCATTCCGGAAGTGTTACCATGTTTATAAAGTTCATGTTGGGTCTGTATAAAATGTATAACAACGAAATTGTAAAAGATAACGTTTACTTTTAATAGCATTATAATCAATAGCATTGTAAATAACGTGGAAAAGCTACATAGGGGTGATGGTTAAGGCAGCAACTGATGCTTCGAAGATGATTTATGACGAGTGTTCGACACTCAGATAGTGCTACCACCTGTACGGAATATAGGGGAGATCGGGGCTAGTTGTTACAAATGGTAGTTAAAGTAACTCTTTGTTAACAATTATATGTTAGATCAGATGCCTTATTTATTTAAACTAGCATACATCCACCCAATCAAGCTTCACCAAACCAAGAGCAGCAGTTATCACAGTTGTTTCAGAGCGGCTCTGCAGTTGTTTGATCGTGTGGCGCCCCCTAGTGAATGCATGACCACTCAATTTGTCCTCTATAAAAGACAACATTTAATAACTCTGTTATATCTTTGTCTTTTTTGAAATGCACAGCTAGTTGACAGAAAAGAAGCAAATGGCCTAAAGGAACGAATTAACATAAAAAGAGGCTAGTGGAACTCGGCACCAGGGAGTACACATGTAGACACATATTGCCTCCTAGTAAGCGTATTAATGTGTAGCTAGGCTAGCTTAATTACACCCATCAGTATTTGGAGCTACACATGCACCGAGCCTAGGGCAGTGAGTAATTTAATTTCTGATGTCGCCATTGCATGCAACGTATACTAATTTGATCATAACTTCAATGGGACCACCTGACAGCTGAAAAAGATAAACTTAAACTATATAACTATGTTTGTCTTTTTGTCTTTCAAATATATCGCCATTAAATTGGTACATCAGAGGCCAACGGTCCATATAAGGAACCGAATGGATATAAAAAGATGCTAGTGGGCCTCAGCGCCTGAGAGGAGATCGACATACAGTTCCAAAGTAAGCGTAGTACAGTGTATATATATATATATACACTGTACTACGCTTACTTTGGAATATAGATATATATATATACTTTGGAATATATATATATATATATATATATAATGTAGGATGCTATATAAATTATGTCAACCGTTGTTCTCATTAATCAATTAAATTTACCATGCCTATAATATTCTGTGTGAGTTCAATGCCAATGGAACCTTTTTTCAAAGAATAATATAATCGTACTAATGATTATGAAACTAACGGATATAAGTATTTTATCTGCAGCTGTTTTAAAAATTAAGGAACATAGTCTGTTCGTGTGCTAGGAATTAGCCGGGGGTAGTAATTTGTAACAGGAAGTCTGCTGTGTTGAACGTAGGAACCCGACAAATTAACCAGATTCGGCCGTATTGCCAATAAAGCTTGTTTTGAAACTGGATGATTTGTTTACTATTTGAACATGCACCCGTGCATGGTCTTACCTTCAAACTGCGATCGTTTTTACGGGTATACTAAACATAATTCGGCGGGCAGTTTACTTTCAACATACTTCATATAGTCTTAAGAACTTTGTTACTTCATAAATGACAAACTATAAAAAGCATACCTCCTTCTAACCATATATTTCAGATTCAGACGGTTCATTGCCAAGTAGCGCACTTAAAATATGAACGAGGAATATATGGCGTTGTGGCGTCAACAACACACATACTCTTTTAAACATTAAAATACTCTTTCTCACGCACGTCTCCTCTAGCTACTTCCCCCATATAACGTACACAGCGTACACACGCTTGCACGCACGCACGCACGCACGCACGCACGCACGCACGCACACAGTAACCATTCACTGAACATCATCACCGAATGACGTCTCGTCCGCATTCCAAGTGCAGCCCTTCACACTGGTCACAAGAACATATATCGGTCCACCGAGACACGTTCATTTCTAAAGACAGTGAACCGGAACTGGGTAGTATATAACCTTGTGGGACATTATTATTATTCAGAATGAGAAGTTTGGAGAGAGTGGTTTGGAGAGAAAGCGAGAGAGAGAGAGACAGACAGACAGACAGACAGACAGACAGACAGACAGACAGACAGACAGACAGACAGACAGATAGACAAACATACTGACATACATGCATACAGACATACAGAAACAGAGAGAGAGAGAGGGGGAGAGAGAGCAGAGAGGAGAGAGAGAAAGAGAAGAGAGAGAGAGAAGAGAGAGAGAGAGAGAGAGAGAGAGAGAGAGAGAGAGAGAGAGAGAGAGAGAGAGAGAGAGAGAGAGAGAGAGAGAGAGAGAGAGAGAGAGCTACCCAGGGACCCTTGAGCGATTTTGTACAAACTCATTAACATGCAAATTCATTATCGCCATTAAAATATATACTACTTTTCTGAATATAGAGAAATTGTAAACATCCAAACAATCAAAATGATGTCCAAACGCATATTTTCAGGGTATCTGGTTATGATTACGTCAGTGAACAAATAATAGTTTGCAAATTTGTTGCATGAATGTGCAAATTAGTTCTGACCAGTATAACCTCATGATTTTCGTATATATCT
This sequence comes from Paraescarpia echinospica, assembly GCA_020002185.1. Taxonomy (NCBI): domain Eukaryota; kingdom Metazoa; phylum Annelida; class Polychaeta; order Sabellida; family Siboglinidae; genus Paraescarpia; species Paraescarpia echinospica. The sequence continues at coordinate 73,021,017 of CM034532.1, forward strand.
CCTCAATAGGCGTGCGGTAGGCACTACCTAACGGCGACTTAAATGCCCCCCCCCCCTCCCCGTATAAACACCCACATGGTATATCATGTGAAAGCCCTAGATATCCTCATCACAACGACGCCTGTCGCAGAACTGCATGTCAAGTGATGCAGTAAGCGTGACTCCAAGGTAAAACAAGATCACCGCCCGTCAAAATGTTTTTTCTCGTTGAAAAGCTTGTTCTCTCCCCGTCAAAACGAGATACGACGTGGAGCAGTTACCTAGGATAGTAAGTGTGGAGCTAAGGTCTAACAAGGTCACCGTGATGATGAATGATAAATATTCGAACTTTCTGCAGTACCGCGAACGTCATAGAGCTACTATGACTATGTAGCTACTTCATTTCTTTGGACACGTCATATACAGCGTGACTGACCAATTTCGTCCCGTCAAAATGAGATGTCACTTGAAGGTGTCAGTTGTTGCAATGTGTGTGGAGCGACAATCAAACATTATCAGCGTCAAGTGATAAATGTTCGAAATTACGCCATCCCGCAAACGTTATACAATACCAATGGAGGCTTATATCTATGTTACCTTCCTACTCATGGCCATATTACATACCTTTGGAAAGCCTACTATCTCCCCGTAAATACGGCATACCATGGGGAGTATCAACTGGTGCAGTAAGTGTGGAGTGAAGGTCAAACAAGGTCACCGCCGAATGATGAATGTTCAAAACTGCGCCATTCCGCAAACGTGGTACAATTACAATGTTTGCATATCTACTTTGTGTCCGCTTACACGAGGCCACGTTATACATCTATGTGTATGTATCCTCGTCAAAATGAGACATGGCATGGAGTTGTGGTGGTCTAACTGTGGAGTTAAAGCTGAAAGTGAAGGTTGAACAAAGTCACCGTGAAAAAATTCATCAACCAACATGGCGACGTTTGACGAGTGCAGACACTGTTGTTGTTCCTCGCACCGTGAAGCACTTCGTTAACTGCAACAATAATGGCGACGTCCGGGATACGTTCCTCGCCAGCATGATCAAATAATCCACAAGAGAGCAGCGTGGTACAGGACTCTGAGGAAGGTAACATGGGACAACAAGGTGCCAATAAACTAGAAATTACCAACAAACAGGAGCTATTTTCATTTCTTTCAAATAATGTTGCAAAGCTCCACTATCCAGGTTGAAAGGAAGTGTCTGACACTTCAGACATCTTATCTGTCGTCACTAGGTGCAACTATGACAAGCTACTGCAATATCACGAGGACACTATTTCCGTGACAAGGTGACGTATCTTGTGTTGACAGTTTTCAGTATAGAGTATCACAGTTAAGGAGGTAAATCGGTTTTAAAGAGCAACATCTTGAGTTCATGAGAATGTTAGTGAAACAGTCTGTATAATTCAGTACTTGTTAGAACACCCCATTCCACTCTTACAGTGTTTCTTGTAATTCATGTTTGTTCTCCATTAATGTGGCAAGTTCGGCAGATACAACCAAAAGTCGCGCTGGCCAACAGGGCCTGCGACTTGCGGCAGTAGCGGGAAATTAACGGGCTATAACAAAACTGCGACATGTAAAGGCCTCGGAACAATATCTTTTAAAGCTGCTTACGAAATATATTGCGAATCTTTTGGTAGGACAAAAGAACAAACAGCAGTGTCTTCGATGAGGCTCACACATAAAGGTTTGATGGAACCATCATGCAACAACAATTGAGTGTTTGACACGGGACTGGCCAAGCAAGTTTTCTACTCAAAGCTGAGTCATCGCAAACGATCTAAATGAGGATAGCGTAAAGGCTATTGTAATGTAACGTGTATGGGTAAACGTAGGTTTTATTAAACACGAAAGTATACAGGCCAACGGGCTGAATAACCGGGAGCTACGAGATGTCTCGTCGAATGATTGTCCCTGTAATTAGTGCGTCGGAATTATAATGGGACGGCATTATGACATCTCCCTTCGTAAACATAAAAAGAACACACTATCTAAATTGCATTGGCGGGATGACCATCCGTCCACATCTGGTGTGCGTCTGCGACGTAGCTGGGGCGTTCACCGAGAGCGGTGCGTCGGGCGCAGCGGGGATGTGGTCGGTCGACTCTGGCGCCTCGTCATAAGGTAGGGCGACGTATGACACACCCTGAAGATTTCGCCGATAGTCGATGCCATCCTCCGTCCTGACGATGTATGACCGGTTCATCGGGTCACTTCGAATGACGGTGCTTGGCTGAGACCACGACTTCTCGTTGTCGAGTTTTAGCAAAACTCGGTCACCAATTTGCAAAGGAGACAGACTGCGCACGCCGTGGCGTTTGTCGTAATTACGTTTGTAGATCGCCTTTGCCTTGCGATCAGACTCGCGAATGTCTGTGTCGCGGCCATGACATGGTTGCAGTTGTTGATTCATGACTGGCAATCTCGTGGCGAGTTGGCGACCCATCAAGGCCTCTGCAGGCGACACGCCAATCGCGCTATGAGGCGACGCCCGATAGTTCAGTAGGCCGATCTCCGGGTCGTCAAGGAGGAGCAGACGTTTCGCTGTCTGCACAGCTCGCTCTGCCATGCCGTTCTCCTGTGCGGAATATAGGTTCGTTGTCTGTTGTATGAACCCCCACGATTTGGCAAACCGACAGAATTCATTCGAAATGAATTGTCGGCCGTTGTCTGACACGACGATGTCCGGAATGCCATGTGTGGTGAAGATAGCCTTGAGAAGAGTAATCACACTGTCAGACGTTAGGCTGGTCAGCTTCTTAATTTCTATCCAGCGTGAATAGTAGTCAATGACCACCAAGTAGTCCTTGCGCTCGAACGTGAATATGTATATTGCGATCTTCTCCCACGGTCGTTTTGGGATTTCGACAGGGCGCAGAGGTTTCTCGCGTTGTGACGGCCTGTTCCGTCGGCATGTTTGGCAATGCTCGACGAACGCTGTGATGTCTCGGCTGATTCCCGGCCACCAGACGGCGCCTGCTGCTCGTTCTCGGCACTTCGAAACACCCTGGTGGGACTGGTGTAGCCTGTGAAGTATGTCGTTGCGCATGGTTGCAGGTATCACGATCTGCAGTTTATACACGACTACTCCGTCGACGGCTGATAGTGCTGCTCTCTCACGATGGTACTCTCTTACCGTTTGTGGGACCGATCGTTCGTGACGCGGCCACCCATTCTTGATGAAGTCGAAAAGTGATTTCATTGTCGGATCGCGTGACGTCTCGATTCGTATCTCAGTTAGACGATTCTTGGTCGCGGGCCAACTCTGTTCGATGGCGCCGACGTAGGCTGCTGTCTCGTCTGAGAGTTCGATTTCGTCGCATTGAGGCTTGTATGCCTCCAGTGGTTTTCTCGACAGTGCGTCTGCGATGACCAGTTGCTTGCCCGGGACGTATTCGACTATTGGATTATACCGCATCGCTCTCATTAGCAGTCGTTGACATCTGATTGGTGTTTCGTCGATGCGCTTTGTGTTCATGAGTGGTACCAGTGGCCGATGGTCTGTCAGTAATTTGAATTCTGTTAGACCGACCAGGTACCTTGAGAATTTTTCACATGCCCACACTCCTGCGAGACACTCCTTTTCGATTTGCGCGTAGCGTTGTTCTGCGGTCGTTAGCGTACGCGATGCGAAGGCCACTGGCTTCAAGTCGCCATCGGTCAACTGCAACAGAACTGCTCCGATACCGAAGCTTGCGTCCGCGCTTACTACAGTTGGTTTGGTAACGTCATAGTATGCCAGCGTCGGAGTGTTGACGAGCAGTTGCTTTGTCTTGTCGAATGCAGTTTGTTGTGCGTGATCCCATGACCAGACGACGTCAGACTTCAAGTCGTAGGCAAACTTGGACAGATATTGGAACATCCCCAGTACTGTTCTCAATTCTTTGACGTTGTTGGGTCGTGAAAGTTCCAGCAATGCTGTGACCCTCTCTGAGTCGGGCCTCACGCCATCTTGACTGATGATGTGGCCAAAGTATTTCAGTTCAGTCTTTCTGAATACGCATTTTTGACAGTTGAGTTTCAAGCCAGACGCATCGATTCGCCTCATGGCGGCGTCCAGACGAGTGTCGTGTTCCACGACGTTGCGGCCGTAAACGAGGATGTCATCCATGAGGACTTCAACTCCATCCAGTCCCTCTAGGATTGATGACATTTTCCGCTGGAAAATCTCAGACGCTGACGAGATTCCAAACGGAAGTCGGCGGAATGCGTACCGCCCGAATGGCGTTATGAACGTGGTCAATAGCTGATTGGCCTCGTCGAGCGGAATTTGCCAAAACCCGCTGGCTGCGTCTAGCGATGAGAAGACCTTCGAGTCTGCGAGTCGCGGTGATATGTCATCTAGCGAGGGAAGCATCAGGTGTTCACGACGAACTGCGACGTTCAATTGCTTCAGGTCCACGCAGATGCGCACCGCTCCAGTCTTTTTGACGACGGGAACCATCGCGAAGCACCAGTCTGTAGGTTCCGTGACCACTTTGGTAACGCCTGACGCGACCATGCGGTCAAGTTCTGCCTTCACCGCTTTCATCAACGGGAAAGGGACACGCCTCGCTGTTGGCAGACAATGTGGCTCGACCCCAGGTTTCAGCTGTATTGTCACAGGTTCGGTCTTCAGAAGCCCAATCGATTCGGAGTTTGATGAGCCGACTTCATCGAGCCGACTGACTAGACCCATGTCGACAGCCACGTCGCGAGCCAACAGGTTTGAGGCGCTGTCGCCTTCAACCACGATTACATCGAACCGATAGACGGCGTGTTTGTGCCTAGCGGTGGCGCTAAATTGTCCGCAGGCCTTTAACTGCCCTCCCACACTGCTGAGGCAGGTGGTGGTTGGTTCCAGTGTTGGTTTCTCTTTCATTGCCAGCCACGTTTTTTTCGATATCACTGAGACGTCGGCACCCGTGTCGATCTTGAACCGCATTCTGGTTCGCTTGACTGTCAGGTTGACGAACCAGGCCTCGTTGCGTGTCGTACAGTCGACGACGCCGAGAAACGATTCTGCTGTGTCGCTTTTCACTTCGTGCGATGAACGTGGTTCAAAGGTCGTACTTCGCTTCGAACGACAGACAGAGGCAAAGTGACCCCTGACATTGATGATCTTGCATTTTTGCCCCAAAGCCGGACACTTTCCCTCGCGACCGTGTCGCGCGTAACCACAGCGGTCGCACGTTTGACGCATGTTTTTTGTGCGCGACGAGTATGGACGTTGTTTAGGGTGCCGAGCACTCATCTTTGCTTCGGCTACATGTTCATTCACTTGAATGGTGCGTACTTGTTCACGCATTTGCGATTTTACTTGCTCATTTTGGCGAGCAATAGTCACAGCCTTGTCGAGACTGAGCTCTGTACACAACTGCAATTTTTGTTTCACTGACGAGTCATTGATGCCCATCACAAAACGGTCTCTGACCATCTCATTCGTGTTCGCATAGCCACAGTGCAACGCCAATGTTTGCAGGTCTCGTACGAATTCTCCGATAGACTCAGATGAATGCTGCACTATGTCTTGGAATATGCAGCGTTCGTGGATGATATTTCTCTTCGGGATGAAATACTCCGTTAACTTTAACACCAACGTGGCGTAATCTGTATCTGTTTCAGGCGACACGAACGTCAAGGTACGAAAGATGCGATTCGCCTCACGACCACCCATAGCATACAGTAACGAGTCGCGTTGGACTTCGCCGTCTTCTTTATGTAGCTTAGTCGCCGTTCTAAATCGCCCGAATTCCTCGACCCACTCCAACCATTCACTCGGCTTGAACGAAAACTTCGCTGGCGGGTCGAATTTTGCCATGTTGGCTCAACGCAGCTGTAGGCGTAGCGCTGTCTTGGCGTAGCGACGG